>OX451738.1:563695004-564295004 GCA_948472305.1 Vicia faba | reverse complement strand
TATTCTTCCAAGCTTCCTTTTCCTGCAGCATCCTGACTAAGCCAAGCTGAAGCTCTTCCAAATTACCTAAAAGGGGAGGAGTGGTCTTCACAAACATATCAGGCATGGGTTCTTCAAGGGAATACGACATTTTCAACTTGATGGCTCTTGCTTGTACCCACTTAAGATAAGGCTCCAAAGAAACAACCCCTCTAGGTCCCAAAACCTTCCTACCCTTCCTGTGAATATGACGCTAATCCTTCACAATATGCTCCTTTGTTTCCTTATGAAATTCTCCCTCTTTAATGAAGAAACCACTCAAATGAATACTATTTGGGTTATCCCTCATCGGATATCCAAGTTATCATCGTGCAAGAACATGATTGTAGTTAATTCCTCCCTTTGTACCAAGAAGAGCTACATTGGGGAAACTACCACAACTGTCGATAATATCTACATCATAGTATGCCTAATGATACCAAACAATATATTAATGAGTGAGGGCCATAATCTTTGGAGCCCAACGAGGTTCCTTCCTGACATCCCAGAAAGCATCAGGCTTAGGTAAGTGAAAAATAAACCACTGATACAACAAAGGTGCGCGCATATGATCATCCCTCCATGATAAGAATCCCAAAGATGAATAGAGTAATAAGCATCACCCAATAATGTATGGACTGGGTTCCCAATCATAAAGATCCTGATGACGTTGATATCCACAAACTTGTCGACATTGGCAAATAAGAACAATCCATAAGTAAGTAGAGCAAAAATGGCCTCAAAAGCAACAATACTATTCATCCTAGCAAATAACGATCTTTCTCCAACAAGAACTGAGCTGGTAATCCTCTAATCCCTCCTTGGGTATTCATGTGGGTTTCAACCTCAGACTTTCCCAAAGGGATCAAAGCAGCAATCTCATGGGATTTTGGCTCACCCTTCAAACTAGTAAAAGGAACACGATCAATAATAGTTAAACCCAATAGATAAGAATACTCCTCTAATGTAGGCATCAAATAATAATCATGGAACGTAAAGCATCGACACGTTGGATCATAGATTTGGACCAAAGTCGAGAGAAGACCCTCCTTCATCCTGAGCTTCATAAGAGAAATGATGGACCTATACTTCCTTCGAAAATCTGTATAACTCTCGATCTCGGGTATCAGACTCATTAGATCATCTATCTTAGGATCTTTGAAATTGTACTTCCGAGTCTTTCTTTTTCCTGAACCCATGGTAAAAAGTATTGAGATATTCAAAAAGAGTCAACTCTTAAGTCCCTTGAAACAAAATTTCTGTAGAAGATGATCATGGATGCATGATTGCATGATACAACAATGACACACAAGATCACAAACATAGGGTTCGTAGGTTCAACGTCACAAGCATGAGGTTGAAGGTACTACCCATAAGGTATGATCTAAAAGTTTATCACCTTCCGAACAAGGTTCTAGAGGTTCTCAAAGCCTACATCCTTCCTTCGGATATTACCACTGCCCGATTGACTCGGTAATTAGTAATATTCTCAAGAAAAACTTGCTTGAGCGTAGTATCGCGTGAAAACCATTTCCGGATTACTCCGTCATAGCTTCTGCACTACACCTAAAAGGCCAAGATGGGTTAAAGATTCTACGGTCCTCAGTTTCAGTAGGCTCCCAGGTCGAAAGCAGCATGTCTTTCCGATTACTCGGTAAACAACACTACAGTCAAGCGAGCCTCCACTAAGTCGGTGATCTCATACCTCATTTTTTTGGATTACTCTCTCAAAGTTAACATGACTATACCGCCCGTCCTATCTTAAGTTTGCCCAAGTCTGGGTATAGGACTTATGAGAAATCACCAAGCACCCTGAATACCAGGAAAATCTAGACAAACATATATATAACATATAATATACAATAGATAATAGCACATATATAGATATGCAAAGATAGGCTCAACCCACTTAGGGATGGACTAGCAATAGGTCGATCTCTCCCCAGCAGAGTCGCCATTTTTTCTGTAGCAGTAGAAATGTTGAGACTAAGCCATTGGATTGACTTGACTCACACAAATCAAATAAAAATCGCCACCGCGCTTTATGTTTCCAAAGGAATGGGAAAAGAGAGAGTTTCCCAAAAAGAGGGGAGAGAATCTAAGTTCGGGGGTTGGTTATGCAAATGGAAGGTATTAGAACCCTAAACATCTACGGTACTCCACAGAAACGTCTTTGAAAATTTGTGTATTTTGGCTATAAGAGTTGTATAAAAAATAGATTATGGGGTTGAGAAAAGAAATATTTTTTTACAATTTTTCCACCCACCGCAGTTGCGAACCTTTAGTGCCTACGTACCACCTTCCGTGTAATAGGGAATCAGGGTACACGTAGTTCACCTTTAAAATTTTTAAAACATAAGCGTGTTGGTTTAATTTTATAATACAAGACATCATTGTCTTATCCGAGTGGTTAACATACTTACTACCCACAATTAAGAGAAAGGAGAATTTGTGTCATCTCAAAGTGGAGGATATGGCTTGGATTTTAAAAATCAACAAAGCTTCGCTCAACACTTAAGTGGAAAATATATCACTTTACTACATATCATAGAAATATAGTAGTTCGCATCACTACAAGGATTGACAAGAGTATAATCTTTTGAGAAAATTTTAAAGTAAAAAGCCAAAGTGGCAAAATGGTTTGAATAAGATTGATTGACTTTTAGTCTTCTCACAAAAATTTCAAGGTATTGTTAAGTTTATTAAAGTTTGATTAAGATAATATTTTGAAAATACATGGACATAAGTCCAAGCTTATTATGAAAGCGGTTCAAGTTTAAAAACAAGAAGAGTTTTCAAAATGAGGGAGAATATTTTTGAAATTAAAGATGATGGGAGGAGAACAATGGACTATCCTAAGGCATAAAGTAAAAGCTAGGGGAAAAGAATCGTTCAACCAACAAGAAGCCAACATTTGACATAATGAGTCAATGTAGAATTCCCATCCTTTGGATTGAAACCAAGAAAGCAAAGATAATAAACCTCTTAAGAAAACTAAGTTTCAGTTACATTAAATCTTCACAAAAATTTGGCAGAGTAACAGCTGTATACAGATGAATTCCAGATTTCAGACAAAGCATATAATCACAATAACATGCACATAAAACAAACAAACAACCCAATGTCTTGAGGTAAACCCCAAGAACTCCAGACAAAATAACAGTTGAGGTCACAAGGTCTCAAGGTAGGTTAAGATCTCTACTCCTAAGTCCAAGAAGTCCACAATCTCCATAAATCCTGAAATTATTTTATAAGATTCAAATATTATTTTTTTTTACCAGCACATAATTACTTTTAAAAATTGCATTGAAATTATTTTTGTCATGCATTAACAAGAGTTTTATATATTAATACATTTAAAAAATACATAACCAACATTAAAAATCTTTTTTTAAACTTAATTAATTCAAAACTATTTTCAAAAAGGACTATGGAGATACTTCGAATCAACCGCGAACTTTGTCTAACCATTCCGCTACTCACACACCCAAGCTTGGTTCAAGGGGAATTCAAAATGTCTTCGTAATCCATAAAAAACACCAACCAACTATGAACTACTAATTGGGACTTTGATTCCTCATAAGAGGATACGTAGGCATATGACTTAAAAATTATGGCGAGTTCCCCTGATAAAAAATTAAAACCATATTTCCTAAGCCGTAATTCTAAACCCTAGTATCCTTGTGAACAAGGTAGATGAGGGGTGCCTAGAAACTTCCCTTTGTTTAAGAATGAGTCTAACAACTTAGAATCTCTGACCAAATTAGGGTTATCCTTTATATTCTCTTCCTAAAGATAAAAATTAATTGTGACGACTCTCAATTTAAAACTGGTTACAACAGCTGGAGACTCTGTTGGGGACTCAACCCTAGGGTTTAGAAGCCTCCCTCTTAGGTTTAGGGTTTTTGTTTGGTTTTTTATATTGTGTTCAATATTTTCTTTTATTTATTTATTTTTATTTATTATTTTAATTTATTTATTTTATCATATTATATTCATTTGATGATGGGTTTTTTATTAAAAAAAAAAATTCTTTCAAAAACCCTTAGAAAGAAGCTTCGTCTATTAGCAAAGGGATACATCATCCCTATGAGTTTATGTGACAACTTTGCCTAGAGTCGGTGGAATTTCGAAAAAAATAATACGTCTCAAAAGAAATACACTTAGGGGGTAGGACTTTGGAATAAAACCTATGACTCTTTGTATAACCCTTAAACCAAAATTTCATGGTGAGACCTTTCATGGCCTAGAGACAAAATTTTCGGTCTACAAAGAGGCTCCACTTAAGGGAGACCCTTGTGCCTTTCCTTCTAGTGTTATCCATGATACCCCTAAGGAAACCACCTTATGGGGAGGTGTAGAATATACGTAGGACGAAACTAGGAACCTACCAACTAAAGATATCTTTCATAAAATCCCACTACAATCTCTAAACCCGCAAGGGTTACCTTTTCGTCCATACTATCTTTAGCCTATAAGAGTTTCTCTTTCTATGTCATAACCCCTAGCCTATAGGGATGTCTTTTTGTGCGTTACGATCCCTAGCTTATAGGGATTCCCTTTTTTATCCGCCATTATCTTTAGGACGTCTTCAATGATCCATGACATGTGTCCTATATCAGGACATGGGATTTGGTAACCGTTGACCGGTCACCATGTGCTCTCTTCTACGCTACTCCCTCAAGTCCAATCTTTGTTCAACTGTCAATTGGTTTATCATAATTCCTAGCCTATAAGAATTCTCGTCCCCTTGTTACAATCCTTATCTTGTAGGGACTCTTTTTCGTCTTTCATTATCCATAATCCTTAAGGAGTTCCTGTCTCTCTCAATATCTGAGTCAGTGTAGGCTATCCTCATTTCCATGTATATCATTAAACCCATATAGGATACCCTTATATTTACCTTCATATTACGTCTGTGTCGCATCACATATCCATGAAACTTTTTTTGCATACCCTTAAAGCCAAAAATATTTTTACACCATACATTCGGTCATACATACGCATTTACATCTTCTCCCTTGTCCAACTAACATCCAACTAACAGATTGTCTGATACTCAAAGAACAAATTCCAAGCATGCTTCAAGAAAGATATGACGGAACTCAAGAAATTCGTAAGTTATTAAAGGAGAAATTCAACCAGTGAGCTTGGTTCTACAAATCTTGTTAAGGAGAGAAGGCAACCCTTTTTCATACAAGTCAAATGCCTACACAACGCCTCAAAGGCAATTATCATTGGTGATTCAGAAACAACAGTATCAACAATTTCCCTCTCAACAAAATTCATATGCCCAACAAAAGAAAAGACAAGGGTCACCCCCTACTCTGGCAAGTCCAAGATTATTAAGGAGATATCCTAGAGTCAAGTGGATCGATAAAGAAGCTCTTCCATAGGATCAGTAGATTTAATCAATTTGAAATTGTAGTTTCCAAGTTGCTAAGTTGTATTTGGTGTAAATTTGTATCTTTGGACTAGAGATTCAAATAAAATGAGCACGCATGCTTTTAAAATCAATCCATTTGTTTCATTCTTCTATCACTTTCCATACATATCAATTATTCACTTCCATCTTCCATTTCACAACTTTAACAAACTTTGAGGGAGAATGATGAAAACTAAATAACTGAATTTTTCTAAACATATGCTTTCAATGGTAAGACCGAGTTGATGATGTAAGACATTGTTTCAATCCCTAAATAGTGGAGAAATAAGGAGTTAATCTGTAGTCAACCCCCTCAAGTCAGGAGTTGGAGTTTTTTTTCTATTTTCTAAAAATAAAAAACCTTAGTTTTAACCAGGGGCAGGGTAGATTTCAATTAATTCGATGATGCATTCAAATCCCAATAGAATCGAAATGATCTAAGCAAAGGTTCAAGCATATTTCTTTCCTCGATACATCATTGAGGAAACAGTCTAATTAAAGGTTCAAGAACATCCTTTTTCTCGCACATCAACAAAGATTAAGGAAGCAATTAATAAAGACAAAGTTCACGACATCTTCTTTCTCATAACATCCTTCAAGATCTAGGAAAAGATAAAGAAGAAGCTTAGAATATCAGCATAGGCAGTCACAAATTTTCAAAATCAAAAGAAAAAAATAGAAATTAAAAAAAGAGCCCGCTAAGCCAAGTAACAATAAAAAAAACTTCACTTAGGAAAAAGTTAGGGCATCCCGATGGACCAGATTCAAAAGAATGGGCCCATGCAAAATAAAGGATTTAAAAAAAATTAAAGAACAATCTTATGACTTCCACCTCAAGAGTTATTAAGGCTTCTCATCAATGCTTAACTTTATCTATGCTTCTCATCATCTGCATGACTACAAAATTCCTCTTGGAGATTGAACGCATTTATTGCATTAATTGGATTTAGGATTGGAGAACAAAATTTGAGAATGGGGTGGGGTAAATAAATTTTGATCCTTATATCCTTTGTTTCTTAAACCACAAACCATGGCCACGTTACAACCTTCAAAAGTCCTAATTGAAGAAAGGTTAACTATGAAAGCATAATCGACAAAATTTGTGTTAAAATGACTCCTATGTTTGTTTAAATTATTGCTAACAACTTCGCCTCTTCGAATATCCATCTCTAATCATCCATTTATATTCCATAGAAAACTTAGATTTCAAAACTTGCATGTACATCAAACATAATTACTTTTCAAAATGTACAATTTTATCTATGAATAGACACTTAGCATCAAAGGAGATCTCAAAAGTTGGTTTAATCAAAAGCGATCCATTTCAGGAAGCTAGAGCATCTAAGGAGGAACCCTATGGTCATAGGAAAGACTAATGATCGTAGGGGTATATCACATAAAGATAGCATTGACAAGGGGAGATCATTCTGAGATTCAATCAACTTGGATCACGTTTCAAAGTGTCATTTAATCAGGGGAATACCTTTCTAATGAGCATTCCTTAATTAAGTTATATCGCAATATGGTATTGACTTGTTTTCCTCTTTTCAACAAACTTCACAAGGCCCTAGTGATCAGAGGCAACCTTTCAATACTCAAACATTGGGATAATTCGCATCAATTTCATCTTACGACACGTAAGATCCAAAGTTTCATTTCAAGAAATTCCAAGTACAAACTTTTCAAAGGTTCAAATCTTGGGGCAATCCATGTCGAATTCATATCACAACATGGCGAGGTCCAAGTACTTTATGAGGGTACTTACTCCATATCCTAGAGGTTGGGGGCATATCTTTCACAGTTCAAATGTTGGGGCAAACCACTACGAGGCACGATCAAAGGGAGTTAATTTAAAACAGTTCATCAAGGAAAAATCATCCAAGAGCCCATTAGTCAAGGGCATAATTTTTCAAAGTGAAAGATAGTGGGGTCATTCATACTATGATCAAATTATTTCCAAGCTCGTATCAATGAGAATCTCTCTAAGGACCACACCATCAAATTAGGGAAAGACACTTCACAAAGGGGAAAGCTCTTTGCATTCTATCACGATCCCCCAGTGGATCCTTCTCCTACACCAGCAATCTTTGAGTTCAAATCGAGTATCGATAAATCATGTTAGCATAACATCCAACCATCATGTGACAAACAACCTTGTGGCATAGGTAACCTCTCTACTTCTTAACCATCTGCGATCCCTCATAGGGGAACCAGTCAAAAGCATATGAGTCTACATAAATCATTATTATACATTCATTAGTTCACTTCGATCCAGAATCAAGCCATACCTATCATCTCATCCATCAGACAAATTCCGACAGCATGGATCTAACTAAGAGCCTAATCTCACTTGGAGTCTATGTAACGCCCGTAATTTAATTAATTATTTAATTAAATTATTTTTGGAATAATTGTGAAGAAGTGTTATTAAATTGGATTTATTTTATTAAATGGAGAAATAATAATATATTTGAGGTATTATATTATTATGTGAAATAATGTTAGAAGCTAATATTATTTAATGTGGGCCTATATGGTGTGAGTGGAAGTAATAAGGGGGTGTAGGTTTTGAGTCCAATAAGGAATAATATAATAATATTAGGTTATTTTATTATTTGTTGAAAGAATAGAAGGAAGAAGCAGTAAGAAGAGAAATAAGGATTGTGAAGAACGTGAATTTGCTGGAAAAGTGGAAAATGGCAAGAACGAAGAATTCAACCCGGAAATTGTAGAGCGACCTTCGATCCAAGGTAAGGGTGGGGTTCTGGCTTTATAATTGGGTTCATGATGTTTGATATATGGGGTTAGATGTAATTGTTGTTTGTTCTTGCATAAATTGCATTATGAGTGATGTATGATGAAGATTTGATGAATTTTTGATGAATCAGAATGTTATTATGTTGTTTGATCAATGGAGTAATAGAGTTTAATGTTAGGTGATGATATATCATGTTTATAATAAGGTTTTTAGGACTGTAATTAGATTCTAGTAGTGAAATTACAGTAGAAAACGCAGAAAATTATGTAGAAAATCGCAGGATGCGTCGACCTCAAACTGGATGAGTCGATACAAGGAGGTTGTTGGACTCAGGATGAGTCGATGCATGCAGAGTATGTGTCGATACATGAGTGTGTGAGACTCAAGATGAGTCGACCGGTGCGATGCATGCATCGATACATGCTGCATTTTGAAGTCAGGATGAGTCGATCGGTAAGTGCATGTGCCGATACATGCTGGGATTTGAAGCAGGATGAGTCGATCCATAAGGAGGATGCGTCGACTCATTGTGAGAAGAGAAGCAGGATGTTTCGACCCATAGTGTTTTGTGTCGATACATAAAGTCTGATTTTTGACAGAATTGACTTTTAATTGCTGTAACTTGAGTTTTAGGAAGCTGTTTGAGATGTCGTTCGAAGAGTTGATTAGCTAATGTGATGAATATTATTCTAGATGATTTAGATGATGATTAAGAGGTGTAATTCCAGTAACTAATTTAGGATTTAGAATTAATTCATGTAGATGACTGTTGTGCTATTTTTGGACAGAATGATGAATTGTGAGATGTTAGAGGTTGCTGTTAGAATTATGACAGTAGGATTTAGTGACAGTAATGATGTACAGTAGCAGAATAACAATATGGATTACTGTATTATTGATATACAACTGAGTTATTAGTAAGATGTGGTTAATCAAATGATGTTTGATAAATAGGTAATGTTTACTAAATTATTTTGAGATGTTTATGAGATGTTGTTGTTCTGAGATGTTTATGAGATGTTGTTGTTTGAGATGACTGAAATGTTGTCATTTTGATGATAGAGATGTTGTTGTTTGAGATGACTGAAATGTTGTCGTTTTGATGATTGAGATGTTGTTGTTTTGAGTTGTGTTTTGAGATGTTGTTAACTGAGTGTGTTATTACATTCATGTTGAGTCGCATACATTGCATTTTTTTTGAGATGGAGCTTATGCTCGTTGAGATGGCCTGGATTAGCAAATTTTGAGATGAAGGCTATGCCTTGTTGATGCCTCTATTAATTGGCAGATTAGATTTTTGAGATGGGAGTTCTGCTCCAATAGTACCACATGCATTTACATAGTTTTGAGTCGCATTATATGATTGAATAATGAAGTGTATTTGATGTTGATTAATGAGTATATATGTTGTAATTATTGTTGATTATGAGATGAGAAGTGGTGATATTATTGATCTAATTTAATATATTCATTATCATGCGCTTTATTATATTGTTAGATATCTCACCCTTTTGTTTGAATGTTGCCCATATGTTGGTAACGTGCAGGTAATCGCGAGTGAAGGTTGTATACCTTCAATAGATCGAGTCGGTGTCATTGCTCTGATATGTAACACTCGGGGGGATGAACGCTTGCTGATTTATGATTGCTGATTTTTAGTTGTTAAACTTTAAATTGTTTATTTACTAAATATGAGATGTTTCGAAGTTGCTGTTTTATTTAAAGATGTTATTAAAGAATTCCGCTGCGTAGTTGTTGAATATTTAATGAAAGATGTTATGTTGTTAGTTCATCCGATGTTTTAAAAAAAAGTGTTATATATCCATGATGAATGCAATGAATTTATTAGAAGAATTAGTGACGTCCCGATTCGTTTGTACGATTGAAATTTTATAACTCTAATTTATTTCGCATAAATTACTTGGGGTAGAATTGGGGTGTTACAGTCTACCCTTAATCTCAATTCTCATTGGCACATCAAAAGTCCAACATCCATTGACGCGTATCCAAGTTTCTCATTACATGCAGTGGTTAATCATTACATACTACGCATTAATACTTGCATCTGCATGCATACATGATATATCATAGAACAAGATTTAGGACCCCCGTAAAAAAATCCAGAGTCAATTTCCAGGGGAATCACTATTCTCAATCTATGTGAAATCTCTAGTTAAGTCGGTAACATCTCTCTAACTATTCCTCCCAGTGAGTATGTCGTACAAGCATTCTTCGTCAAACTGGATCATAAACAGAATTACGTACGACCGTTCAAGATGTGAGCAGTCTCACATGTTTCCCATTAGCCTTAAGACGTGAGCAACCTCACGCATTTCTTTATCTGCATTTCATAAAAAGGCGTGATCAGCCTAATGCAACCTCATCCATTATTCATTTGTAGGCAGCTCTACAAAGCATGAGCAACCTCATGTCTCCATACTTAAGCAACCTTATGTAAAAGTCGTGAGCATCCTCACACTTTCAAATCACCTGATCAATGTCTCCCGATGACCTTACCAATATTAGAAACCTTGTTATCCGTTTCACCTTTCCAAGTTGATACTATTGCATTAGCTCTACCGACGTTTGTGTAAAGCCTAGTTCATGTCTGGCGCATCATTTAAGAAGTCCAGTTCTCGTCTAGTTGTGTTCCAATTTCTATTTGGAAGCTAATTCGTAACCCCAGTTCTCGTCTGGTAGCATGCCTTAAGCAATGGTTTTGCAGTTCAAATAACATGGACATCGCATTTATCAACCATCACATTATTTCAATTCATAACATTATCAAGCATACATACCATGCATCATGAATACATCATGAATACATCAAGAATAATCATATCAAACATTCATACATACATTACATTCAATCATATATGCCCATAAAAAACTGCAGAAAGTCTCAAGGCATGCTTACCAGCTAAGACACACTTTATTTCAAATCCATGCTCGAAACTATCTATTCATATTGCAATCACTATAGCCACCTCGGTTGAGAACATACACAACTGTCAAAAGTACCGCTATCAAAAAAGTCACTAGGCAACTTACCTACGACTCATATCCAAAGCATAGTCATCACCAGCCTTTAGGAATTATACTCTCGATTATCAAATTCAAACTTTTCAAAAATTAAAAAATTCAACTTCATCAAGCCTTGGTTGAGAACAGACACAACCGACATCATCAGTGAAACTTCGGTTTCAATTTTCAAACCTAAAATTCTTCATGCTAATCAATACCTTGGTTGAGAACAGACACAATCGGTAAACTCTGATCTTATCTTTGGTTTAGTTATCTGAGATTCGATCACCAAAACACTTTTCAATCATCTACCTCCTAGGTTGTGGTAGGTGTATGAATTATCAGGTTCATATTATTCATTCCCTAGGTTGTAATGAATACGTGAATCTATCTTTGTGCCATTTGTCTTCCAGGTCGTGGTAAACGCATGAATTCTTCAAATGTTTATCCCCTTGGTTGTTATAGGTATGTGAATTTTCATGGTTATACTATTCATCCCCTAGGTCGTGATGAATAACATAAGCTTATCCCTATTGTCTTTTATGCCCTAGGTCATGATAAATGCACATGATCATCCTCATAATGTTTACTCTCTAGGTTATAGTAAAATTAACAAAATCCACACAATTCGTTGCATCAGTCTCCATGCGGAAATGTATTATCAAACTTTGTTTTATTCATCCCCTAAGCTGTGACGAACAGACAAAATCTACATTATAAGCTTACTATATTAGTCTCAAAGCATTAGTAAGTCAATTTTCAAACTTGTGTTATTTACCTTCTAGGTTACGGTAAATGCGCGAAGATCCATGATCTCTTTTGGATATTGATGAGTTATCTGCACCGTCATATCTAAATCGAATCATAACTCTTTGTTCAAACTCTGGTAGGATGATACATCATCTTCGTCTATTTTTCGTACCTTAGGGAACGTTGTACAGTGTATCCTTATAATTTTTGGGTCAAATTTTGGAGTCTTCCATTATTTAATAAACCCTCTGATTTGAATGTGTGAGACATGCATATTCTCACATCCTTCAATCGAAGAGTAATTAAATAGGGGCATATGTCATACCCCAAATTTGTCTGCCCCTGTGCTATAGTCAAAATTATTTTGAAGCTTGGAGTTTTATAAAATTCTTTTGGGTTACCCTAACATTTTGGGTTTTATAAATATTCGTTTTCAAGTCTATTTAAAAATATAATAATTTATTTCAGATTATTTGTATTTTTAGTTGCCCGTCTTCATATACTTTCAATTGAATTTTTATTTCAAATAAAAAACATAGCTCAATTGGTAACGAAGCATATCTTGCAAACATATGGTCATGGGTTTGAATCTCAGTTGGTGCACTTTGGATATTTTTGTTTATTTGTTACTAACTATTTCTATTTTTAATTATTTCCAAAATCCCAAAAAAAAATCATTTTTTTATATTTAAATATTAATTTTTGTATTTTTATTATGGTATTTTTAAAATGATTATTTATTTGATTTTATGCACTTTTTACCAAAATTGAGTGTAAAAATTATAATAAATACCAAAAATATTTGTATTGATTTTGTTCCATTTTATTTTATGATAGTTTTAATGAGATTGATCAAAATAGTTAAATTTTAGAAATCAAATCAAATTTGTTTTTAAATTGTAATTAACATTGATTAATTTCAAATTTTAAATCTTTAATTAGTTTTTAACTTAATTTTTTTATGCTATATAAAGAGATGGTATTTTATCAACTAGAGGAGGTCACTTCTCACATTTATTCTTACACTAAGAGGTCAATTCTATTATCAACAATTTTCACACAATTTTCTCACACACTACACTGATACAAAAATATCTTTTTGTTCTCTGACTTCATATTCACAACCTGTACATATTTTAAAATATGTTTCTTCAATACCTCAAAAACTTCACCAAAGCGCAACCAGTGTCGGCAACCTCTACTTTCACTAGGTATGTTATTAAATCTTTTTATTTGATGAGTTTTATTGTTTGTTTTAATATGGAAATAGGTTAAAGAAGATGAGAAACAAAGTGGCACAAGAACAATAATCTAACAGGGAATTCAATAGCAAGTCACAAAATAAAATCTGGAAAATATATATTTATTGTGCTTTTTGTCCTTGTTTGTTGTGCAGGAAAATAGAGAAATAGAAGGAAGAACTCTGAGGCTCACGATGACTACTTCCAAAGGACATATCCCTCTGCGTGCAGAACTGTCGCGAGCTCCCAGATCCACGGCCATGCATGCCCAGATTTTGACGAATCTCCTTCTGCGATTCTGCCTCCTCACAGGCTGTCGACCACCGCCCACATATCTGAATCGTCGCCTTCAAATCCTTTTTTTTAGTTTGATCAGATTCATGTGTTCGTTTTTTGTTTGTTTTCTTCCTTTTCAGGAAAATGAAAGAAGAGAGAAGAAGATGAAATAATTGGAGAAAGGTTGAGATATGTCTTCACGAGATCTAGTTGCAAGGTTATGAGATAGTTTTTTTTTATTTAATGATAAATTTTCCACTTGTTACTGACTCATAGGTCAATTGGTAAACATTGAAAAGTCAAAATATATATCCTCTTTGCTAAAGATACTTCCCCAAGCTCTTTCTATTTCACATTTTTCTTTTTTAATTATTAATTCAAGTTAAGATATAACTAGGATATTAGTTGGTCTTATGGGCTCTTGGGTCATAATCTCACCCTTGCTAAACAAATCCCCCAGATTTGCTACTACGTTAGGAAATACACCTCATTTGTATTTGGCCCTAAATTCAATATCTGAATTCAGGACTCTATTTTTCACACCCTCTGTTTTACTTAACTCAAATAAAATACACCCCCTGCGTTTTTATTAAAATTAATTTATTTTTTATTTATATTATTTTTATAATTTTATATTTAATATATTTATAAATCCTAAAATTATTTTATAAAATTCAAATTTTTTTTTTTACTAACACATAATTACTTTTAAAAATTGCATTAAAATTATTTTTGTCATGCATTAACAAGAGTTTTATATATTAGTTTATTTAAAAAATATCTAACCAACATTAAATCTTTTTTTTAAACTTAATTAATTCAAAACTATTTTCAAATAAGATTATGTAGATACTTCGAATCAACCGCTAACTTTGTCTAACAATACCACTATTCACACACCCAGACTTGATTCAAGGGGAATTCAAAATGTCTTCGTAATCCATAAAAAATACAAACCAACTACAAACTATGAATTAGGACTCTAATTCTTCAAAAGAGGATACGCAGGCATACGACTTAAAAATCGTAGCGAGTTCCCCTAACAAAAAAAATTAAAACCCTATTTCCTAATCCGTAATTCTAAACCCTGGTATCCTTGTGAACAAGGTAGATGAGGCGTACCTAGCACATTCCCTTTGTCTAAGAACGAGTCCAACAACTTAGAATCTCTTACCAAATTAGGGTTATCCTTTACATTTCCTTCCTAAAGATAAAAATTAAGGGTGGGGACACTCAATTTAAAATCGGTTACAACAGAAGGGAAACAGGACAAAACAATAATATATTTTCTATTGCATTTCCTCCAGTTGAAGGTGAGGCAGGTGGTGGTTTGAGTTTCTTTCGCAAGAATTTCGGAACACACGTTGCTCAGCAACTCAACATATGTTTTCTTTTAGACAGACATACATCTATTGAGAGTGTGTACAATAATCTTGATAATGGATGGAAAAATCCTCCTTCAGTGCATGTCTACTAGATAATCAATGATATCAAAGATAAAAATCTTGGAAAAATTTGTGAGTGAATGATATGCTTTAAACCAGCCACCATTTAGACACTACCGCGAGGAAATAAGATTTCGAAATGCGTAAGCATTAAGATGGGTGGATAAAATTCTAGAAGAGAAGTGGACAACGGAATTTGACATGGATCGACGATGGGGCCACATGATAACAAACCTTGTGGAATCGACAAACTCCGTCTTTAAAGGCACTAGAAACCTACCGATAACTACGTTAATGAGATCAACCTAGTATAGGTTCGGATCATTGCTCGCTACCAGACGTTCAAAGTGGAGATCAGTGTTAAAATCGGGGAAATTGTTCATTGAAAACTACATAAACTTTATGAAGGAGGAAACTATGAAATCTAACAGACATTTGGTAACAAGATTTGACCGTCAAAATTATAACTTCATTTTCCAAGAGACTATGAACCATAATGAGGGACGACCAATCGAATATTACCATGTCAAACTATTTAAAGGTTGGTGCGACCGCAGAGAGTTTCAACCGTTATGTGTCCCTTTCTTCCATGTCATGCGACATGTTTTAATGTTTGTCAAGACGCATTATTGCATATATCTAACGTTAACAAGGTCATAACTTATTCGATGTCTACAATAATAGATTTCTAGTGGTGTCCAACGAGAAATATTGACCTACATATCAAGGGGACGTGATTTACCACAATGATAATATGAGAAGGAACAAAAATGGTTGCCTTATCAGCACTCGTATTAGAATCGAAATAGATATGGCTAAAAAAATGGAAATAAAGTGTGGAATATGTCGTCTTACCGATCACACGCGGAAATGTTATCCCAATTTTAGAACAAGTTTTAAATAAGATTTAATTATGTTGTTAATTTGTTTTTTGTAAACGTCGCATTTAACATACCCAACAACTTTTGGTTACAACAAAACAAACACAAACGCGTCTAAAACAACAACACAAATATCAAATTAAAACATGTAACACTGCAAAACATACAACAATCAAAACAGTGTCATCTGTTTTAGACATCATATCTCTAAACATGATTTTCATTCTTAGTTAGCAACTGACGATATTGAATTTCGCCAGTGTCATCTGCAATAGATATGTATGAAACAAATATGTCTATTATTCTAACTCTTTCATGATCTTTAATCTCTTCGAATAACCAAAGGTTCAAGTTATTCTCCAATTGCTCGAAATTCCAATTATGCCAAAAATATATATCATCGGAGACTTGATTTTCGAATAAAAAACTCGTACATAAATATACATGTTAGAACAAATAAACAAAAACAAAAATAAAATAAATTGAAAAGAGGTACGATAAAATGGTTCACATCATGTAATACAAAAATTCTTACTAAAATATAATATAAAATATTATATATTTTATTTTATAATAAAAATAAAAAATAAAAAAATCCAAAAACAACTACCACTACGTAGAGACCACATTAATTTAATTGGTGCCTCTAGTATGTATGAAGTGCATGCGCAAATGTCATGTAATTTACAATGCATGTGCCAATTGCCCTAAAGTGCTTATGTATTTACAGTGCATGCAACAATTGATTCTAAGTGTTTGATTTTTTTTGTTTGAAATATGGGTATATTCAAAATGATGGGAGAAAGTTAGGTATTATGATATTAAAGTCAGAGATATTAGTTATTTGTCTTAAAAGTTCGGTTTATGGTGAAGAAAGTTATCAGACTTAATAACTAAAGCTCGGTATGGGTTAACAAAGGTAGAATCTTTCACACATATATAGATGGTTTCAAATACATCTTGCAAAACAAAAGTATGTTCAATAAGCCAATAATGATTTGATTTTTGTTGTTTCTTTTCGGGATCAGAATCTAATAAAGAAGAGACAAAACTCGAAAAATTGCTGGTTATAGTACGTGGATACCTTGTGATTTGAAATTTCTGTGATTTTACCAGTATTTGCTCACTTTGGAGGGGACATGGAACGTGCCATGCTTTGAAAATGCATGTATGATGATTAATGATGGAAGAATGCCAGAGAGAGATTAAACACCACAAATATAAGGTATAAAAGTAGGTTTAATGCAGAATGTTTAAGTTAAAGGTACTTTATTTTATGTCTCATTCACTTATTCAATAACGTTTAACGAAAATTTTAAATTTTAATGTCAAACTAATCAACTTTTTACATAAATTCAAATATACTTATGTTTAAAAAACTAAATAACAGAAATTTTAAGGTTATTGATATCCTTCTTAGAGCATGTATAATAGTGTGTTGAAAAAATTATTAAATAATTGAATTGTTGCAATGAAGTGTTGAATTTAATGTTGAAATTAAAGGTGGATTAATTGATGATGAAAATATTTAATATGTTGAATGAAAAACAAATAAAGCTATATAAGATATTTTGTAAAATTTTATTGGTTGTTTTGAATGTTTAAATTTTTATCTTATCTTAATTATTTGAGTTTAATTATTTTATAGTAAATTAATTTTATATTTATTTTTTTTCAAGAAATTCATTATTTTTTAATCCGACTTGATTCATATGATTTGGACATAAAAATTATTGACTTTATTGAACAAAAGACATTAAAAAAATAAGAATATAAAATAAAAGTGGGGTGGGATATTGAGTTTTATTAAACAAAATCATTGTAATGAGTAAAAGTTGAATGAATATTAAACTATTAGGTGGAAAAGAGAAAAGATGACGTGTGGCAAAAAAAAAAGAAGGTGTTGAATATGTAAGTCATTGTACATAGTCTTATACTTAAAGAAAAAATATCAATTGAATTGACATCTCCTATTTTTTTTAATTTTTGTTAGGTTTAAATGTATCTTTGGTTCCCATATTTTCATGTTTTTTAAGTTTTAGTCACCATTTTAAAAGTCAACTTTTTAGTCTCTAAACTTTAACTCACTCGGAATTTTATTGGTTTGTATAGTTTTACATACGTGACGCCTTTATTAATGACATGACATTGTTACAGTAACTTCACGTTAGACGAACACATACTATAAAGAGTTAGTGTAGCACTGACATGTCATTAATAAGAGCACCACGTAGGCAACTATAAGGGGCCAACAAAATTTTGAGCGAGGTAAAATTTAAGAAATAAAAAGCTGGCTTTTAAAATAGAGGAGTAAAACTTAAAAAACATGAAAATAAAATGACAAAGTATATTTAAAATTTTGTTTTTATTTATCTAATTCTTTTTTTACAAATTTGATGTTATCTACCGTTGAGTTGCATAACATTTTGTTTGCACATGTAAAAGCGTAGATAATATAAAATTCGCAAGTAGTTGAAAAAAATAACAAGACACGTCAATTATCACTCTCTCTTTAGATACCAAATTGGATTGTCAATAGTATTTAAATCTCCTTTTTTTTATTTAAAATATGGATATATTAAAACTAAATAAGTTTCATGATCCATAATCTAATATATATATATATATATATATATATATATATATATATATATATATATATATATATATATATATATATATATATATATATATATATATATATATATATATATATATATATATATATATATATATATATATATATATATATATATATATATATATATATATATATATATATATATATATATATATATATATATATATATATATATATATATATATATATATATATATATATATATATATATATATATATATATATATATATATATATATATATATATATATATATATATATATATATATATATATATATAGTGTTTAGACCGTGGTATAATAATCTTTTAATTGTAGATAAGAATTGTTACCACGGTTTCTCTAACCATCTAAAGAAGCGGTGTTAAAAAAAAATTAGCTACAATCTATATTTATATTTATATAATATATTAAATCAAAAGAGACAAATATTATAATTACACATAATCAATTTCAAATCTAACACATTATCAAGTATAATTTTAAATTTGCCACATCATTCTATAATCATATGTGTCATATATTAAAACTCCTTATTTTCATGTACTTCTACAAATTAATCTAACAAACCAATCATTAATTAAATTATGCATATTTTTTAAAATTAAAATATTCTCTCATATTTCAAATATAAAAGAGATGTGGAAATTCAAATACAACAAAATGTTTTTTCTTTTTTTGAAATTATAGCAATAAAATTAATACTTGGAATAAATATTTTTAATCTTAAAATAACTCTTACATAATTTTCAAGTATAAGTGTGACTTTAAACTTATTTAAAATATAATATAATATATAATATTTTTTTACGGTGTTTATATACTTTACTACTATATTTTTTTATATAATATCAAATAATAAACTAATGACAAATAATAAAATACTACACAAAAGAGATATTTTAGACAAAATAGTCTAACAAGTCAATTATTACTTCAACTATGTATATTCTGTTATTTTAAGAATATTTCTCTCAAATTTCAAAAATAAAAGAGATGTCAAAATCCAAACACAATAAAATATTTTTTGCTTTCCTAAAATTATACCAATAAAAATAACACTTGAAATAAAAAATTTTAATCTTAAAGTAATTCTACATAATTTTCAAATATAAATCACATTAAGTTGATCTTAAAATATAATATAGTATGCAACAATCTTATAAAATTCGACAAAATAGATATAAATTTTATAAATTTATTGAATGTTTTATTTGATAATAATTGTAAATAAAATTTTAATTTTATTTACACTAAAAATAGTACACATATTTAACAAATTAAAGTAAAATATCTAAATAAAAAATAAGTGTAAAAAAATATTTTAAATATAAAAGACATGTTAAAATTCAAATACAATAACATATTTTTTGTTTTCCTAAAATTTCAACAATAAAAGTAACACTTTGAAATAAATATGTTTAATCTTAAAATAATTCTTACATAATTTTTAAGTATAAGACACTTTAAATTTATTTAAAATATAATATAGTATGCAACAATTTTTTACGGTGTCTATATACTCTATTACTATTTTTTATATAATATCAAATAATAAACTAATGACAAATACCAAAATATTACACAAAAGTGATAAGAGAATTCAAACACAATAAAATATTTTTATTTTATTTTGGACAAAATTGTTTAACAAGCCAATTATTACTCCAACTATGTATATTCTCTTATATTAAGAATATTTCTCTCAAATTTCAAAAATTAAAGAGATGTCAAAATCTAAACACAATAAAATATTTTTTATTTTCCTGAAATTATAGTAATAAAAATAACACTTGAAATAAATATTTTTAACTTAAAGTAATTCTTCCACAATTTTCAAATAGTATGCAACAACCTTATAAGTTCGACAAAATAGACATAAATTTTATAAAGTTATTGAAAATTTTATTTGATAAACATTATAAATAAAACTTTTAATTTTATTTAACACTAAAAATAAATACATATATTTAACTAATTAAAGTAAAATATCTAAATAAAAGATAAGTGCAAAAAACAAATGAGAATCAAAACAAAACAATAAAACCACTTTATAGATATGTAAGTTTGTAAACCTAAATTACAGATATCCCTCTCAATTTACATGCATGTATTTTCTTTTAAATAAAATGTATATTCGTCCATGTGATTAATCTATATTATTGTTTCTATTTTAATTCACAACAAAAGCTTGTAATATAAATTCAGTAATCATATTTTGTAAAAACAACACTTATTATATATGTAAAATTCAATAAACAAATGAACAAACTATTTTACAGCCGCACATCACACAAGTCTTAATCTAGTTATATCTAAAGGTAGTCACGGCTATAGATGTCGTGGTAAAAATATGTTAACCACCGTTAACAAAGAATTTACCAATGCATCTCCCATAGTTAAATCTTTCAAAGTGATTTAAATTTTAATTATTAGCCACACTATAATTGTGGCTAAATTTTTTTAAAAAGTGTTGTGAATCTTGTTGTTAATTACGAAAAAGTTCAATATCAATTTGTGAGGTAAAGAATAGTAGCAACCAAAATAAATGGTCTACATCAATAATAATTCGTACACAGATAATATAACATAATAAGAAGAGTAAATGACGAAGGTTTGTTTACCCAATTCGATCAATTGATCTACTATAGGGGGTAGCAGCTCTCTAATTAACTATACTCAGAATATGGTTACAAGAGATTACAGATGAGTTACAAGAAAATAGCTTTTGCCTTCAAGATCCCAATAACAACTCTATTTTCTATCCAAGTGTTTCCCAACCTTTTCAACCTTCAATATATGAATAACCAAAACCCAATGTGTAAACAAGTGTTTCTAAATTTCCTTAGATAACTCCAAAGGTTTCCCAAAAATCCTTGTCTTTCAAAGGTTTCCCTTGAGAATAGCTAAAACTCTATGCTATGCCTTAAACCCTTGCTCTCCCTTGTTGCTGTAAACTCTAAGATTGTCACACCTGCAAACATATAACAGATACAAATTTATAATAGCAAATACCCAACAAAAAAAGTCTAAAATCACAATCCAATTATACATGGATTCATGGATCGAACCGAAAAAGCTCGAAAACTCGAAATCATTATTCATCGTACGGACATCACCATTCATCCGTATGGACAATACTATTAATCGACCGATTTTTTCCCTCCGATTTCTATTTTTCAACTTTTTGTCCAACTTTCTAAAATTTCTAATTTTCGCGGTAAATGCAATCTCCAAAATATATTTTCTTTCTCTTCATCAACAAAAGGTTTTAAGGCACATTTACAATAATTTTCTCCTTGATTTTAAACTGTGTTGATACCAATTTAACAATCAACAATGTTGCTGCTTTCTACCAAGTTGAAATTCTAATCAATAAACTTGATCAAATTCAAGCAACCCTTGAATCTTGAGAGGATATTACTTCATAAATTTGGCCCCCACAAATATCAAACACTCCATCTGGCCAAAATCCTAATCTCAAGAGATGCATAGGAGAATAGTGATTTAAGAATCAACACTTGCAATTTCAAACTTCTGATGAATCAAAGAGACAATTGAGATGTTTTGAGATATGAGAAACCCTTGTAAATTTAGTGACTCGGAGATTAAGGGCATGAGACCCTTCTTGCACTAATTATCAATACAACCAATCTTCATAGCTTGCAGAGGAACTTGAGAACCAAAATACCTTGATCCTATCATAATGTATGAATGCATATGATGAAACATAAGCCTTTAAAGTTCTAAAAACAAGAGGATAAATTTTGGGGTGCAACAAATGCCTCTATTCAATCATCTTAAAACTGATAAGTGAGAAAGAGCGACAAATTTCGAACGTTTAAGATGGAAGAAACTAGGCCATATAAGGGAATAGACAACACTTTTTTTTGCAATAGACAGCGCTTTAAAGTGTTGCCTATTCTGGGGTTGTTGTAAGTAAAGACAACGTTTTTTGTCAATGTAAAAGCGCTGTTTAATGTAGCCTTTAGGCAGCACTTTATTCAATAAGTGCTCTCTAAAAGCCACTATAGGAAGCACTTTTTACATCAGAAGCGCTTTCTAAAACACACCTTTAGATAGCGCTTTCACTTTAGACAGCGCTTTTAAAAGTGTTGTGTAATGTATATTTTTGTTTTTTTTTTGTGTTTTATGCAGCGCTTTCTTTAAAAACGCTATCTAAAGTCCCTTTTAGGAAACACTTTTTACTTTAGAAGCACTTTCTTATGCACCCCTTCAGGCAGCACTTTCTTTACAAGCACTTTCTATTCTCCACTATAGGCAACACTTTTTTGTTTAAAGCGTTGTCAAATGCTCATGGATTTTTTACTATATACAACTTATGTTTTAAGCACTTTCTATAAATAATCACTTAAAATAAGCGTAATCTTTCAAATTTTCACCAGATTTCATAAATTTGCAGCTTCAATCCAATAAGTATGCACCAAATTTACATATTTATATATACAACTTTAATCCAATAATTTATATATACATAAATTTGATACAACTTGAAAATACACACACACACACACACACACACACACACACACACACACACACACACACACACACACACACACACACACACACACACACACACACACACACACACACACACACACACACACACACACACACACACACACACACACACACACACACACACACACACACACACACACACACACACACACACACACACACACACACACACACACACACACACACACACACACACACACACACACACACACACACACACACACACACACACACACACACACACACACACACACACACACACACACACACACACACACACACACACACACACACACACACACACACACACACACACACACACACACACACACACACACACACACACACACACACACACACACACACACACACACACACACACACACACACACACACACACACACACACACACACACACACACACACACACACACACACACACACACACACACACACACACACACACACACACACACACACACACACACACACACACACACACACACACACACACACACACACACACACACACACACACACACACACACACACACATATATATATATATATATATATATATATATATATATATATATATATATATGTAAGCCTTTGGTATATATATGTAAATGTACATATTACTATCTTCTATAGTTGTTATCTTCTCTACTATCTTCTCTACAAACAACAATAATGAAGAATCCTAAATGAACTTGTTATCTCTATATCTTCTACATATGCACCTACATGAAACAAAACCAACAAAGACATATCATAACCAAGCTATGTAACACTTAAATCTTATAACTATTAAAATTTAACAGAAACCAATATAACAAAAATAAATCAATAATCTGTTATAATCCACCATTAAAAATTCCCCAATTCATATGATACAAACAAAATTTTATTTAAATTTAACTCCAATACCATCATAACTAACCTTCCACATAGCAACAACAACATTGAAACACAATTTACCACACTAATGATGATATAGTATCTCATCAAAACTAAAACTTATATATACTCAAAATTCTTATCAATGAAAGTGTCACAATACCTTAAAAATTCTCATCTCAATAGTGTATTGACATCAATCCTCCTTAATTTTGTCCAATTGATCTTTCGAGTAAGTAAAAGACTTGAATTCATCAAATTACTGCATAATATAACATAATATGATTTAGTTAGAACTAATTAATTAGATGAAATGTGTTAAATATTAAAATAAATCATAAGTTAGAAACTCGTACCATGGTTGGAATCTCTATTTGATTCAAAAGAATAATTTCTTTCATAAACCTCCATATGAAATAACTAAATCTATACCATTACACTAACGAGGACACTTCACATGGAAAAATACAAATATATATCAGGATATATAGTTTAACTTGTTTTATCATGTAGCATCACTAATATAATCAAAATTGTGAAAAAATACTTGCATTCTGATCCACGTAATATTGTTTGCTTTACTCTTTGGTACTTGAGTATCTCTTTGTGATCGAAAAATTTGTATAACTCTACCAAAATATAAACAAATATTTAGAACAATCTCACATAAATAAATAAATATACAAATAAATATTTTGAACAATCTAACTTACGTATCAACCATCTTCTTCATATCTGGGTATTTTATCCAATCACCTTCTAACGAATCCAGATAATATACAATTTCACTTATAAGATTAATCGCAACCAACAATCAATGTCCACTGTAAGATTAACAAAGGTTAGATGGAAACTTTCTACACAATGTTAAAACACGAAAAATTATAATAGATGAAGTTAAAATGAAAATTTAACCCATTGCTAGTATTAAATGGTAAAAAAACAACTTTTATGTATCTTTGTTGGCCATAAATGCACAGAAAAAATACTCTTTGACTTCATCTGATCTTTAATTGATTCATCGTGAGTTGATATTGTTGGGAGATAAGAAACAAAATCTTTGTTCCAATTGATGCAGGCACATCAAGTTTTCATACATGAACCTTAAATAAAAACATCATTAACATTAAGACTATTCATTGAAATGAGTAAATAAATTATTCAATTAAATAAATAAAGTTGATCGGAGTATACCTGATGTATGTATCAATAACACTGAGGCCTAATTCTGAATGTCCAAAAACTTGATCCATATCCTCTTTACTAATTGTTTCGTAATAGGAAAAACCAAAAATACCTTCCTCCATAGGTATATTATGAGTACCTTTGTCAGCCAAATTTGATATTCCTATTAATGTTTGAAGGCACAACCTATACCAAGAAGTAGGCTTTTTTTAGCCGCGGTCTTTGCAACATCCTTTTTTTGTATGAACATGTTGCTAATATCAGGCTTCTTACTCCTACTAACGAGTTGCGTCTCTTTAGCATTAATTTGAAGATCAAATGCATATAAGTTAGGTGAAGTATAATATCGTGAATTAACGTTTTCTTTGTATATATATCAATGTACCTCTTTTTTGGATGCAATTGACTCGGTTTGCTGCGTAATACCATTATCATTTGATTTGGATTTTGTAGGAGTCTAACATTACCATGAAAAAATGTACGATAAATGGTCGTAAAAAATTTGAATACTCAAAGGTTCATAATGGTTTTCAACATACCTTATTATCTATGAAAATGAGGTTTGACGGCCATGCAACATACGATCATATTGCCTCTCCCACCAATGTTGCATCTGAAATATCGTTAGGTAAAGGTAATGGCACATCCCTCTCTAAAGAAATATCAATTGATACTTTCAAAAATCCAGCAGGGAGCGGTTTATGGTGAAGTCCTTCTCGTAAAGTGTTATGCATTTTTCCCTTTCCAACCATGCAATAAGTCTGTGACGATAAATAGAGCTGACAAGGTGAAATGCCCTAAACCAATAATAAATGTGAAATTGTTAATATGTATATATGTCAATTAAAAAAATTATTCTAATTCAAAATAATATATATTACCTCGGGAAGTTTTTGTTGGAAATCACAATTGATACTATCTTTGTCACTAGTATCCTTGAACCCTGAACCTTGCCTTTCTGAATGATGTATTTCTTTATCCTTTTCCAATTCACGAACTTTAGCTTTTAATTTTTCTAACTCTTCCATCACTTATTTATTGCTATGACCTTTCCTCTTTTATGGTTACTCAAAGATGTTCGAGTCACCTCAAATCCGTTACCCCTCACACGACCGATATGCTCAGGAACATTTAATACTCGACTATATATGCTCCTGCAATTATGGTCTTCAGCTTGAGTTAAAGATTAAGATAGATTCTCCTGAAATTTATATGCATATCAAAATAAATTAGTGGTGATTAAAAATCATAAATTATTTTTGTTAATAAAATTTTGATTTAATTAAAGGAATACTGATATACTTACACATTGCTCATAAATTTGAAGCACATATTCCTTAGCAACTCCATCCTTACCCACACGAGCAGCCTTCCACAAAACATGTTCCAAAAGAGATGTTTCTTGACTTTACTCCTCTTCTAACTACACATTAAGAGAAATAATAAGATCAATTGTAACACATGATGAACAAGTATATCATAGAATTTATATATACTTACCATTCTTTGTTGTAAGCGTGCATATCCCATACGCCCTTTTTTGTATGAATACATGGGACTTGATGCTTGTTGAAGATTTACGACACTCACATTATGAAAATATGAGGTTCTTCGTTTACCTTTAAAGATTTCCCATTCTTCAGTTGAAATCAAGCCTGCATACATCTTTGGAAGTTCTGCATCGATAAAATTGTTATTGGCATCCCTAAGAAACTTGTTTGTTAAAAAATATCAAAACCCTCCAAGTCTTTTTCCAGCCAATTGAAAACAATATGTTTTTCGATCATCATAAATGTTAAAAGACCTCTACAAAAAAAACATACATAGAGTGCGTTAGTAATTTAAAGACATAATCGTCAATAAAAACAAATGACATCACATACGGTATCGGTATATTAATCCATATTTTTTTAGCGGGTTTCAACTCTCGATTTCTCCAATCATCACAAGTGATTGTAACTTCTCTCCTCCATACCGTTCTCCCAAAAAATCTTTAAATCTTTGATTAAAGGTGTCAAGTATACGTCTATGTCATTCCCTGGTTGTTTAGGCCCATAAATTAACATATATAACATCATGTACTTGCGCTTTATACATAGCCATGGAGGTAGGTTATAAATCATAATAATTACATGCCATTTGGTATGTGAGATGCTTTGAAGACCAAGCAGGTTCATTCCATAAATAGATAATGCCAAGCAAATGTTTCTTGCTTCTCCTCCAAAATCAAGATAATCATTATCAATTTTCGACCATTGTGGTGAATCTTCCGGATGTCGAAACTTTCAATAAATAATTCTTTCATCAGCATGCCAAGTCAAGTGTCTTGCATCGGTTTCACTATGAAACATGCATCTAAATCTCGAAATTGTAGGAAAATACCATAAGACTTTTGTTGTAGATAATTTTTTCTTATATCGAGATAAACCGCATTTAGAGCACTCATTTAACGATGCATATTTGTTTGGAAACAAAATGCAATCATTTGGACAATCATGTATCTTATCATAGTTCATTCCAATAGAGCACAACATTTTTTTGGCCTCATAGGTTCGATTAGGAAGAACATTATCCTCCAGAAGCATGTATTTCATAAGGACTAATAACCCTGTGAAACTTTTATCCGACCATCCATTGCCCTCCTTTAAGTTGTAAAACTTTAATACCACAAACAGTCTTGTGAATTTAGTGCATCCTTTATACAACGATTTCTATGCATCCCTTACCAATCTCTCAAACATTTTGGGGCAATCCTGAAGATCTTCCTTAAGTGCTTCTGCAATATCTTCGACTCGATCATAATCATATGTATCTGTACCATTGTCGTATGAAACATATGTCGTACTATCCCCCGGTTCAACATACCCATTACTTTTCTCACCATGTAATATCAAACATGTATAACTTCGATCAATTCCATACCTCAGTAAATGTGATTCGAACCTAACTGCATCAACCCGACCCCCATAGCAACAACCCAAGCAAAGACATTTCATTCGACTGGGGTTTTCTGCATGTTCAATATCAAACTTAACAAATTATAATACCCCATTCCCGTACTCTTTTGACAATCAATTGGAAGACATCCGTTTTTGTCCATGGTTTTACTACTTAGTAAGCTAAACAAGAACACTATAATTATTCACGCAGCTATAACAAAAGAGAAACTAATTATCTGTAGAGAAGTCACCAACTTCTGGAACCACACAGTGTAAGATTCTTGGAATGATTAGAATTTCACTCTTCACAAGAGAAATCGGAGATGCAGCAGCAGTGATGAAATCGGGAAGCAAATACACATAAACAATTAGGTTCACTAATTCCATTTCAAAGATGTTCAGAATAAAACGGGAAAGCAACCAATGTTACAACCAAAATTATCATTTGAAACCAAATGATATAACACAATATGTCCAAATTTGGTAGTAAGAAAGAGAATTATTGTTTCTACCAATTACATGGATTTCTTATCATAAAGCTAGACTAATACAAAAAAAGAAGCATTAAACCAATATAGTTACTCCGTTGACCGTGAGTTTTCCACAAATTTAGCCTTCTACGTTTCCCTACTCCCAAATCCCAAATATTTTTCGTGGTTCATTATTGAGAATAATTCTATTATATATATTTTATACTATATATATGTTTTATTTGGTGTTATATTCATTTATATGTGCCCTATTCATGGATAAATAGTGTTGGTAGAATTTGTAGTTGTAGTTAATATAATACCTAGTTTGTATCTGTATGTGAAGTTTTCTTCATATGTTAAAGAGGAAAACTACCTAAATTTTTTAGTAATTTTATAAATAAACACAAAACTAGATAGACAATATGCTTTACAATTTTACATATATTGTAGTTGATTATACCTTAATTGAAATCTTATATTGTAAATCAATTGAAACATCTTATAATTAAAGGGTCATAATTAAATTAAATCAAATTTAAAATATCCAATTTAAATTTGCTTGGTTTGATTGTTATTTGCATTTTCTATTATGAATAGAATTCTAATACCATGATTATCTTTACTCTCAGTATATAATAATCAATGTCATGGGAACAAAATATCCTGGTGTATGAGGTAATTTTCTACAACTTCAATAAGTTCTTGTAATTTCTAATTTATTTCCGTTCATTTCTAAACTAAGACTATTTCATCTTGTGCTCCAACTTTTTCTTTTATACTTGTGGGAATTATACTTCGTACGGTAAGAGATAAAAGTGTGAAACTTATTTTGTCATTAGTTGTCATAGTAGAAATTAGACTATTTTTTAACATGTAAGTTTTAATTTCTCTGTAAATTAGATAAGTGGTATTTCTTCTTAACTTTGTAATATATGTGATAACGAGTTATTAACATTTGAATCAATTTTCGCACAATTTTATGTATATTTAATCTATGTACATTCTCATCTAATTTGAGCATGGAAATAATGCTCAAACTCAAACCTCTGCTTGAAAATAACCTTATATTGACCACTAAGAACCTGTCAACGTAATCTGCTAAACTAAGCCTTTAATCTAAATTATTGTACGAAGAAAAATCAAGAACTTGTTCATAAGATATTCTAGGGAGTTTACTAAAAGATGTCGCAACCAGTTTTCAGGTGTGTGATTATGTTTTAAAGCATATATACAAACACATAAACACTACTAGAATTGTATGTCATGAAATAAACTAGAAATAATCTCTTCCATAAATACCCGTGAAACCTATCTTCACCATCCACGAAAGATTGAATAGTCAAAATCAACATGCTCCAAGCATTTATTAGAACTTTAATCTAAAATCATAATTCTAAGGCCACATTTCTATAATACTAGTACATCCTAGTGAAACCACAAAAAAAAATCATTCATTCTACATTAATCTAAGGAATAAACAAACCCATTTTGAAACAAAATCATGAATAATTGAAAGAAGAAGAAAAACATACCCAAGGGTGCTTTGACATTATTGCTTTGCAAATGGACAATGAAGTGCCAATGAATGTCTTGTGGAAGCTGCAGACAAACCCAAAAATGAAATTATTACAAGTTAAAATTCCGTAGCCATACTGAAAGAAAATAACACACTATACTTTAATTAAAACATGTAAAATGAAAATTAAAAAGAACATAAAAAAAATAGAATGAAGAAAATCATCAAGTTGTTCCTTGAAATTATAGGTGTTAGCACATTCGTCCTTAAAATTAAGAAAATGATAAACACAACTTCAAATTATAAATTAAAAAAAATTGCAGAACCTGAGGAGCTTTTTCTTAGACGTAATTTTCATCGAAGCAACAGTGACCTGCATCATAGAGTTGGCGAATCATGGAAATGGGTTTGGTTTTGGAAACTGTCATGACTCAAACTCGGTCAGGTTTGGTTTCGGATATTGAATTCAAAAATTCAGAATCAAAATGCAGAAACTAACAACCAACTAATTGAATTCAAAAAACAAACCTAAAGGGTTATTGAGCTTCTCTAACGGAATGAACAAGAGCAGCAGTAGCAAGGATAACCCTAGCTCGGAGCATTGTCGAAGTTATCCCAAACACTCATAGTATAATAGCGATGGAACAATGATTGAGTCAAAAGAACGGAACCACGTTGGAGAAATAGAGATCGAAAACGGGAGAAATAGCGATTGAATCAAAGGATTATTTTGAGAGAGATAAGAGATTTCAGAGTTTAGGAGAAAGATGTTTTGAGAGAATATGGAAAAAATTTGAGTTTTAGGGTTTACATATTTTTAATTTAGAAATTAGAAATTAATGACCTTAGGCAGTGCTTTTTGAAGCGCTTTCTGATGTATTTCCTTTAGCAACGTTTTTTCATTAAAAAAAGCTCTTTCTGATGTATGGCATATAGAAGCGCTTATATGAAATGCTTTCTAAACACATCCTTTAGCGGAACTTTCTAAAAGCACTTTCTAAAGTGTGGGTATGTATGGTCTTAAGAAACACTTTTTAGAAGCGCTTCCTAAAGTAAGTCTTTAGAAGCACTTTTTCTTAAAATTTTGTTAAAGCTATAGCAGCGCTTTAGAAAAAAAGCGTTGTCTATAGTGTGTTGCCTAGAAAAAATTTCATAGTAGAAAGCGATGCCTAAAGTGTGGCTTTAGCAGTGCTTTAGGCCTATGGCAACGCTTTCTAATGTTGGGCCTATAGCAGCGTTTTGAATTTAGGAAGATCTTTCTATAATTTATTTATTTTTATTTCAATTTTAATTGACCTTAGGCAATGCTTTATAAAGTGTTGCCTAAAGTGTGGCTTAGGCAGGGATTTTTTATAAAGCACTGTCTAATGTATATAGTTTTAAAATTTAAAATTTTATCGGGACATATAACATCACTTTGGTACAGACGCGTTGTCTAAGGTATGCTGCCTAAAAGAAGTTTTGGCATTGTGAGAGGATTGAATAATAAAAGAACCCAAAAATTTACACTCTTGAATAAAAGAGCAAAGCAACAGGGGTAACTTTATTGAAGCTGGAGGTGGAGCACAAACCATAAAAATGAGATAAAACTCAATCCAAGAAGACTAGATAATACTAGACTTTAGAATAATTCACCAGGACAAAACTGGAACACAGATTACAAAAATGAGATAAAACTCAACCCAAGAAGAGTAGATAATACTACACATCAGGGATACGAATAGATATCTGATCCAAATGGGTATACCAGAAATTAACTGGTATCGATCAACAAAGGAAATATAAAATTGAACTTATACCATTAGCACGCTAGTTGAATACTGGTGGGATCAAGTAAAGGTTGTCGAGATAAAACTCGGCCTCCGAGTGTACTATAAAGAATGCGCCAGGTAGAAATTGGTGTACAAACAATGTAACGAGACAAAAACTCGACCTAAGAGGAACTACATAAAAATAGAATTTGAAAATTACTTGATAAGACAACAATATAAATTGGATCCTATAACAAGCTGATAGAAAATGCGTGTATTTCACAAGACACTTACTGGTCTCAAGTGAGGGTAGACAGTAGACGATGCTGAACGAACCCAAGGAATAAAAGAGACAAATAACGAATAAAAATTTGGCTAAAGAAGACTAGATGAAACTGGCCAAAAGATGAGACCTAAAAAATGAGTATTATACTCGACTCAAGAAGACTAAACAAAACTAGTCTAAAGATTAGTACCAGAACAAAACTGGATTGAATGCACATGTAACAAGATAAAACCCAACCTAAGAGTAACTAGATAAAACTAGGTTGAAAACGAATATCAGGGAAAGACTGATATTTGAAGGGTATATCAATAAACATTGAAGTGAACCAACAAGGGTAGTAAAGTCTAAACCCGAGAAAATTGCGCCAGGGGGAAACTGGACCATTACCAAAGATAGTGAGTAGACACTCAACCGCTTGAACGGTAACATCAAAAGGATACTTGTATGGGTGAAAACCAGAATATTGAGGGTAAATAGACCTCGTTGGGGATATAATCCAAAGTTTGGCAAATTTAATGGGGAAAACAGAAACAACAATGGCTTATATTTCAATGCATGTTTGAATTATTATTTTTCATGGAATAATGTTCCAAAATGGAATGGAAACAATACACTTTGAGGATGCAATGTGATGTTGCATGATTTTGCTAGAGAAAAGAAGATATAAGGAACTGCTGGAGAGAAGCCATTGAAAAAGCTGAAACTTTGTGAGGAGTAACAAACTGAGTAACCGGTAAATACGGGCCACAAACACTGAGGGGAGTTAGAAAATAAATTGCACACTCTGTTGGAGAATATCAGATTGAAACTGTAAACTCTGATAATTAACGTCAAGTGACGACTGGATGTTACTGGGAAAGACACCAATAAAATGGGGTCTGTAGTGAACCAAAATTCACCTCTAACTGCTTGAGGAATAATTTGTCAACCTCTCACCTGGGGATGATAGAAACTTATACTGCTGGGGATATGAGGATCAAAACTAGAGATAAGAGTACTTATGCACCAAAACTCTTGCTGGAGAGGAGGTAATCTTGGCGTAAGAAATTCAACTAGGGATTTACGAACAATCTTAAAAAAACGAGCATTCTGGGGATACGAGAAACCTCAGGTAAGAAGCTGCAACATTGCCTTCCTCTGGGGGTATGACACTTATCAACATCCAGGATTAAACTCTAATGGGGAAAATGGAGAATCCTTGAATAAGACCTTTCGATGACATGGCTCAATTGGGGAAATAAAAATTCCTGAATAAAAGATCTCCATAAGGCAACTCAGCCGGGGAGATAAAAGATCTTGAGCAAGAGATCTCAGAAAGTAGCCTCTTCTAGGGAGTATGATAATCTTCAACATGTCTTAGCTTGGGAAAAATGAATAATTCTCAAACAAAATTTGGCTGGTGGATCAGAAAAGATTTTCAGCATAAGGAGTCTCAAGATAAGCTTCTACTGAGGAGACGAGAGAATTTTGGAATAAGAAATCTTGGTGAAGCGACTTATCAAGGAATAAGAAAATTCTCAACCTGAACTCTCGGCTGGGGAATGAGAAATATCTACTTCAGGGAATAAACATTCTCCCATGAACACAACAATATCACATATATGTTGGGATGTAGATTCTCTAACAAGGAATCTCATCAATCTCAAACTATCAGACAAGGATTCTCTGCTTGGTGATGCTACGGAGAAGCAAACTTCAAGTATTGTTGGGGAATCATCCAAGAATTTCCAAATGAGTAAAACTTTCTTAGCCATAATCACTTTGCTTGGGGAAGACTCATTGGGGAGAAGTAGAAACTTCAATGCTGCTGGGGAAATGACCCAAGTTGGAGATACCATATGTTATTCTGGTATTGGAAAATTGCACATAAGCGAGTGAATGATAGTTCCTGCAAAACAAATCACACTAAACATGCCACAGATATAGCATGACTACTTTGTCCACTAACCGGGCTACAAACAAACTTAAGAGTAATATTTGAGTTTTATTTATCATGTTATGCAAAACCATCAAATTTTCAAACGCAAGTGTTAGTTGTAACACCCCAAAAATAATAATCAATTATTTAATTAGTTATTTGTGATTATTTAGGAATTATTATGATTTATATGATGTATCACGGTGTTTGGTGATGGTATTTTGTATGGTAGTGTTGGAATAATAATATATGAGGAGTATTTGATTAACATATAATTATTTAGAATTTAAATAATTATTTAGGATTTATTGGATTTAATAATAATATTTAGAATTATTATTATAAAGAAAATCATGGTGTAGTAACAAGAAGTGATAAATGGTAAAGTAATATGGAATAAGTGAGGACATGATGGGAAGACCAATATTAGGGGTCCAAAGGTTAAGCTTGGTATAAGGATGGTTTGAGAATTTTGATTGCTCATTTTGTACGATACTTTTTGGGAGAGAGGAGGAGGCAGAGATAGGGCACAAAGAGGCAACAAGTAGCATAAGAGTTTCGGTAGAGCACAAAGAGAATTCGACTGCTAGCAACAATTTCTAAGGCAAGAGGTTTAATCGTGTTTATTATAATTGATATCGGGTTAAAGTGTTGGTAGGTTGTGTTTTGTGTGTTGATTTTGATGAGGATTGATGAAATTGGGGAAAACCATGTGTTGAATGAATGAATGAATCCTTGATAAATTTGTGATGTTAGAACCATTAAATAAATGTTATTGGCTGTTAAGAATATTGTATAATCATAGGATTTGGAATTCTGAAACTGAGACTTTTTAAGGAATCGAATTTGGAGGTCTGGAAGGCCTCCAACCATGGAAAATCGTAGGGAGGAGGAGTGTTGTCTGGTTAGCATCGTCAGGTGATGCAGAGGTGGCGCAAAGGAAACACAAAGGTTGCGTCGGGCAATGGATGGAAGAAACGATGCAGCAGAAATCTTCAAAACACCGTAACTTGAGTTTTAGGAGTTTGTTTTATGCGCAGTTTGAAGCGCTGGAGAGCTAACGTGATGTATTGTATTAAGATTGAATTACATGAGTGTTTTGATGCATGATTCCAATATCTATATGTTTATGACATTTATTTATTACATGTTGTTGTACCATGATTTGTTATTTTAATGATAAACATGATGTTGATTATGATGTTTTACCATGGTTATTTGTTAATGATGTTTTTGTGATGTAAATGATGTGATTCATGATGATAATTTGGTAATATGCGTGTGCAAATATAATACATACTATTGTGGTGATTTTATGATGGTTTTGGTGATATGTTGTATTGTGAAGAACTCGTGTTGAAATTGATGAAAGTACTATGTTGAATTGCCATGAGGTTGTGTATATAATATTTATAATATTTTCTAGTTATTGTATAGTGATTCTATGTTGAAAACTATGAGGATTGAGACTGTTTTGGTGTAAGATCGCAAGAGCATTTATGACTGAACAGGTGTAGGATCTCAATAGGTAATTGTTTTCTAGTGTGCATCGTCGGGCGATGAAGGAGGCGTCATTGGGTGATGGAACATTGCTAGGCCTCTGCCAGGAAAAATTAGGAGGTGATGGAAGGCACATAAGAGGATGGCTATTGGAGTGCTTCGCTCACACCTTCGTCGGTCAATGTAGGAGCGAAAGGAGTTTCATCGGGCGAGCAACAGCCTTCATCGGGCAACGATGTGCAGAATTGAGATGTTGATTTGGACTTTCTTAGAAGAGTCGTAACTTGAGTTTTAGAACTCGATTTGAGGTGTCATTCAAAGAATTGGATAGATAACACCATGAACTTTATTTAGGGGTAGTAAAATGAAGAATAGGAAGTATATACCCAATATCTAGATTATAATGAAGTTAGGTTCCCCGTGTTGGATTATGATAATGATGGTTTATAAAAGATGATTAGAAGATAATAAAAGATGAGTTGTACGTTATGATGATTCTTGGATACTATGATGATTAGTTGACGATAATGATGTTGTGATAATAATATGATTGTTTTAATGATTTTATGGTGATAATGATGTTGATGTCCTAAATTGGCATAGTGTTAAAGGCTTATGACTTGCGGTTGTATAATTGTGTTGTTACATGTTGATGTTGCATGCATTCATTGGTGAGGGCTTATGCTCTGTTGTTAGCCTGCAATGGCGTTGTGTTGAGGGCTTATGCTCTGGTGTTTCCCAATTGGCACTATGTGTAAGAACATAGTTTAATTCTACAACCCTTGCAAGAGTTTTGATGATAACAAAAACTCAAAGAGCAATTATGCTCCTTAAATTTATATTTTGTTTTGAAGAGAAGTTCAGATGGAAGAAGCACACAAGATGAGTTAAATAGTTGTTTCAACTCTGATTCTATACATCTCTTAAAGAAAAAATCCAAAGTTGCAAAATAGTTTGAATGAGATTGATTGATATTTAGTCTTCTCACAAAAATTGTCAAAGTATTATTAAGTTATTTAAAGTTTGATTAAGAAAAATGTTTTTAAAAATGCATGGACCTAAGTCCAAGTTTATTGTGAAAGCGGTTCAAGTTTAAAAAATAATAAAAGTTTTGAAAAGGAGAGAGAAGATTTTTGAAATTAAAGAAAATAGGAGGAGATGAAGGAACTATCCTAATACATAAGGTAAAAGCTAGGGAAAAGAACCGTCTAACCAACAAGAAGCCAACACTTGACACAATGAGTCAATGTAGAATTCCCATCCTTTGAATTTGAAACCAAAAAAGCAAAGATAATAAATCTCTTAAGAAAACCAAGCTTCAAAGGAATTAAGTGTTCATAAAAATTTGGCAGAGTAACGGATGTATACAGATGAATTCCCAATCACAGACAAAGCATATAATCAGAATAACCTGCATACAAAGAAAACAAATAACCCAATGTCTTGGGGTAAACCCCAAGAATTCCAGAAAAAATAACAATAGAAGTCACAAGGTCTCAAAGATGGTCAAGGTCTCTACTCCTAAGTCCAAGAAGTCTATAGCTCCAAAATGCCAAGGATAGTAACCAAATGGTCCAAGCAACCTTAAATCTTTTTATTATTCAAGTTCGGTATTAAGTATCTTCAAAAAGAAAATAAAAAGCTAAAGTGAGCAAAAAAAAATGACATAAAAAAATAAATGCTCAAGTGAGCAAAGATGAAAATAGCATGAAATAAAGATGCTAAGATAAATGGTGCTTAAAGTAAAAGCATAAAGTAAGGGCATAGAAATAAAAGTCAATTGTTAATGAATTAGAAATTAGAGGTTAGCTGAATGAAAATCTTGAAACTTGCATTTGAAAAACTCATTAGAAGATTGATAAAATCAAAGCCTCTCAACAATGAGTTTTATTTTTTTTGTCATGTATATCATTCATTTCAAATTCACAAGGCAACAATAAATGACCAATGATGTTTAAATGATTCACTTAGTCCAAAATTTATGATGATTCATTAGAGGATTGATAAGACCAAAGCTTCCTAACAATGAACCTCAAGGTTATTAGATCAAAGGTTTCAAATTAAACATACTTGGGCTTGCAAACATATGTTTGGGCCACGAATGATCATTTCTCGAATCAGAACAAAATTTAGCGCTATGTTAAACAATCATAAGTGGACTTATGTAGAAGTCGCACCTATTTTGAGGTCGGTCAATAACAATCTATGTGCCATATGTTTGGAGTGATGATATATAGATCATCCTCTAACAACATGTAACACAAAAGAGAATGGATAAGATTAAGAGGGAGGGGACATATTTGAATCAAAAATTTAATCAAAACTATCATTAAAATCATCCATCCATTTTAGTGGAGTTAAACTAAACACTCAAGATCCAATGATTTTAATAAAGTTTATGATCAACAATCACATAGCCAGAATATCTAAAATAAATAAATTGCATTTAATGAATAAAATAAAATAAGAAAAATGAATTTTAAATTGTTTTTAAAATGAGAATAAAAGGTAAAATGGCAAACTATATTCAAAGTATCAAAGAAATATTTAAGAAGTTCATAGAAAAATCAGAAACGACCTCAAATATTTTTATTAATTTTTTGATAATTTTTTAACACAGAAAAGCATTTTTAAATTAATTAATATCAATCAAATAAGTAAAAAAAAAATCAAAAATAGTAGAAGTCAAAATGAAATTCTAGAAATATTTCAGAAGGTCAGAAATAAGGAAAATGATTTTTACAAAAATCTTTAGAATTTAAAAATATCAAAAAGTATTTTTAAATAATTAAAACAAGTCAAAATAAAGGAAAAATTATAAAAAATATCAAATATGAAAATAAAATCATGAAAAAATAAAAATCAGAAAGATAATATTAAAAATATTTTTGTGAATTTTTTCATAACTTTTGAGTTAGAAATGAATTTTCTATGATTTTTTAAAGTTTAAAACAATTAAAACAAAAAATCTAAAAATAAAATAACAAACCAAAAAATTATGGACCATCTGATCATTGTCAAAACACGTTAGTAACAGATCCAATGGATCTGGCGCGCTGTACATGTCATGGACTTTATTAAATATCACACATAATTATTTTTTATAAAATAAAAATAACTTAAAATGTGGCACGTTGGATGAAGTCTAACTCACTAAAGTAATCAGATCATAGGGCTCACAACACGCACGCATGATAAAGTGAAACACCGAATCTGTTTCAAAAAAATAATGTGGCTAAACATCATTGGTAGAAGACGGACATGTCATCGTCTTCAACCTCCAGCCAACCTCAAATCGAATTTCACAAACTGTAAAATTAGCAATTCAGTCTGGTACCATTAGATTTGTCTCTTCAAGATGATTCTAATGGTACCATCGTACCAAATTTATATAAACTGAGAAAGGCTTAAATTGAGAAAAGCTAGAAATAATAGCGAGCACGAAATTCTGGAATATCTCACTCAAATCTCAATGCAATTGAAAATTATAAAAAGCATGAGAATCAGAAGGATGCAAAGAGTAAATTAGCCTTTTACTTGGATCGATTTGACCAAGAAATATACCTAAATGAAGTAGTAAAAGGTATCTCTGATATAAGACTTATGTAGATCAGTATATGTTACAATTCTTGAAGGTAAGTGTATGGTTAGCTTTAAAGAATTTCAATGAAGCTAACTGAATGGAGCTTTTGGTGTTTTGGAGTGAGAAAGCAAGAAATCAGAAATTCAAATTCACAGTTTGTGTGGGATCTGAACAAGGGCTAATTTGCTATCAAAATCTTAAGAAAATGAGTGAAATATATAACCCTATATTTATAGCGAAACAAATGGGATGCTCAAGCGTGTGGAATGATGAAGTTTAGAGGGAATTCGTGTGAAGTTGCAAGCATGGAAAGTGTGACTCATACTTTGTTCAAAACTCAGCCAAAACTTGTATTTTAAGGTGCTAATCACTTCTAGAAGATTTTTAAACATGATTAGAAGTAAAAACGCGCAACAATTTAGTGATTATAAGTTGAATTGTGCATTTCAAATTCTGACTTGGAAGAAAAAATCAGTTTTAAGTAGTTGTCTTTGAACTCATGGTGCGCATGATTTAGGGAACCTTAGGACCTGATTCTTGATGCATTAGAAATACGAGGTAACATACTTTACAATTTGAAAAGAGTGAGATCAATTAGATTCTTGAGCTAAAAGTTGTGATGAGTCAAAGTTGAGAAAAAGATGCTGACTTTTTGTACTTAGAAAATTCTAAGTTTTTCTTCAAAATTGACCTATAATGTTTTGAGTTCAACCAAGGTTTTCCTCCAAAATTGAGCTTTGATCAATGATGCTAGCTTGAATTAGACTTCCTAAAGAGCATTTTGAAAACTTGAATCACTAAAAAATACCAAGTATTGAAAAAGTTATGCCCTTGTGAAATTGGTGAAAACTCATGAGATGACCTATAATCTTTTGCATTCTTAGGGCATCTTCCATCCATTTTCAAGATTTTCATATAAGATAAGAGTTGAAGTTCACATCCTTAAGATCATTATTGAAAAATAATGGGCTCAAGGAGATAAAAATTGTCCATGCTATGATCTTTTGAAGTCACATAAGAGAATTTGATGGCATATTTAGAGGACATGTAATCTTTCTTCATCATTAGGCATCTTCCACATAAAATTTTCTTGAAACTTTTGAAGTGACTTGTTTATGACCCTTTATAGAGAAGCATGTCTTTGTAATCAATCAAAAATACCAAAATATGAGCAATATATAACCCTTAGAAGTTCAAAACCCTAGATCCTAGAGCAACAAAATACCTTGGAAACCCCTTTCAATTTTGACAAACTTTCTTGCACAAATACCTTTGTCATGTGAATAAAATTTGTTGAATATGATAATGAGAAACCATAGAAACCATAACCACTTCCAAATATTAATACTTGAGTGAATTATGCACTTGTGATCAATGAATCAAGAACTCGTTCAATTAGGTCAAACCTCTTCAATCAACTTTTGCATCCTTTGACTTTCTTTGACATATTGAGGTATGATGAATCATAGTAGACCTTATCATGATATTTATTTGAAGTAATCTCAATGATGAATCTTTAATCTTAATGAACCTTTGTTGAAGCATGCATGGAAATAAACTCATGCACATATGAATCACCTATGAGATATGTTATGCCTTCACCTATAAGATCATCAATTAGAGCAAACATTAATTGTATTTGTTAGTTAAAAGTTAATAAATACAAAACATAGATGATCACATTATACAAATCAAGGTGTTTGGTGATTCCTCATAATCAAACCGAGAGATAAGGAGAAGAACCAAACCCTGGTATGATCTTGTTGTGATTGGGTTGCTATGAGATGGTAGAAGAATCTTAGGGGGGAAATTTTGGGTAAAACACATACTACTTGGTTGATTTCCAAAATGGAACCAATTAAGTATATTTTTGAAAAGCCTGCTCTTACTGGAAGAATTTCCCGTTGGGAGATGTTGTTGTCTGAATATGATATAGAATACCGTACTCAGAAGGCTATAAAAAGTAGTGCGTTGGAGGATTATCTTTCTCACCAACCGGTGGATGATTATCAGTTTGTTAAATATGATTTCCCTGATGAGCATGTGATATTTTTGAAAATAAAAGATTGTGATGAGCCTTTACCTGGGGAAGGTCCTGATCCTGAATCTCGGTGGGGTACGATGTTTGATAGAGTTGTGAATGCTTATGGAAAAGGAATTGGTGTTGTGATTATCACTCCCCATGGATCACATATCCATTTTACTGCAAGATTGGCATTTGATTTCACCAATAACATGGAAGAGTATGAAGTTGTATCATGGGTCTCGAGGAGGCTATTGATCTCATAATCAATATTCTAGATGTGTATGGAGATTCAACTTTGGTAATAAATCAGATTAATGGAGAATGGGATACACATCACTCTGGCTTGATTCCCTATAAAGACTATGCTAGAAGATTATTACCTTTCTTTAATAAAGTTGAACTCCACCATATTCCCAAAGATGAGAATCATATGGCGGATGCTTTAGCTACTCCGACTTCTATGTATCAAGTAAATACTTGGAACGATGTGCCTCATATCATAGTGCAACGCCTGGATAAGCCAGCTCATGTTTTTGCAACAGAAGAAACGTCAGATGAAAAATCTTAGTATTATGATATCAATCACTTTCTCCAGACTCAGGAATACCCGGTTAGTGCATCAAACAAACAAAGAAAGACATTGAGAAGGTTGGCGAACAACTTTTTCCTCAATGAAGATGTGCTATACAAAAGAAATTATGACATGGTCTTGCTCAGATGCGTGAATCGACACGAAGAAGACATGTTGATGCATGAAATCCATGAAGGTTCCTTTGGTACCCATGCCAATGAACATTCATTAGCAAAAAAGATGCTTAGGGAAGGTTATTATTGGCTGACAATGGAATCTGACTGTTACAAATTTACAAAGAAGTGCCATAAATTCCAGATTTATGCTAAAAAAAATAATGGGCCTCCGAAGCTTCTCAATGTTATTTCTTCCTGGTGGTCTTTCTCTATGTGAGGTATTGATATGATTGGAATGATTGAACCCAAGGAGTTGAATGGTCATCGTTTTATATTGGTTGTGATAGACTACTTCACCAAATGGGTAGAAGCAACTTCATATGCTAATGTTGCTAAGAAGGTGGTAGTGCGTTTTATCAAGAACAATCTTATATGTCGGTATGGTGTGTGTGATCGGTGGAAATAGAACTGACTGTTTTTTAGCTGGTTTCACGAAAAGTCGCGGTAAGCAAGAGTCGCCACCGTCTTTTATGTTCTCCAACATGGAAAGTACAAAAGCACAGCAAAATTCCTTATTCGAGAATGTTTCTCGGTTCGGGAGGTAGATTTATAGAAAGGGAAGGTGTTAGCACCCTTTCTATCCATGGTTATCCATGGGCTCTTAGGTACTTGCTCTTATGTTTTCAAAATTTGTTTGCTTTTCAAGTGTAAGTGGGTTTTGAAAAAGTTCGTTTGAAAACTTCTAGGTAACTCTTGTATCAGTCCTCAAGAGTGTATGAAGTATTGTTTGAAAACTTTTTAAAAGTGTAAGGTATGAAAAGTATTTTGTTTGTTTTTGAAAAGAGCAAGTACCCATGAGTCGTCTACCTACCCTAAGGAATTAAGCTGTGTAAGTGTCCTTTAGATAGTGCTATCCCACCATTGAGAGGTAGGTAGCATCGTCGTTGGAGGTGTTCGGGTCAATTCGATTATCGGGACAGTGTGGTCACTGAAGCAACAGTTAGGACACCTTAGGAGTAACCCTAATGTCCTAGATCCTTTTTAATCCGAGGCAACCGTTTCGAGGCAACTGTTTCGAGGCAACCGGATCTTTAGACAAAGGGTGACCTCTAAGACGTCCTATATTTGATGACCACGTTTCGAGGCAACGAGTGAGGCGTACCCTAGAAGTGGTGTGTGCATTGTATGTTGTTTTCATGTTATGTTTTATCTTTGATCATGGCATAGTGAGCTACGCGTTGTTTTTAATTACCATACATTCTTTCATGCAATTTAGAATTTAGGAGGTGCGGAAAGTAAATTGCGGAAAGATAAAGTTCTACGCTATTACAAGGCGCGGGTCTATACATCGCCAAAAAATACAAAGACCCTTGTTTGGTAAATAAGTACGAGAAATAGTAAATAAAGCAGTAAAAATCCTAATTACTATTACATCTGGAGGCAATTACAGAAATAATCAAAATAAAGAATTAAAACTAAAACGCGCGCGAAAGAATGAGTCGGGAATGTTCTAAGGGTTTTGACCCTTTTAAGAAAAGAAATTGAAATTTTTTGGTCTTTTTGTAATTAAAATGAAATTAAAACTAACTAATGACTAATTAATTAATTTAATTAAAAGAAAATATTTTTTTTGTTTTTTATGTTTTTTAATGAAATAAAATAAAAGAAATAAAATTAAAAGTTAATTTTACCTAATTCTAAATCTATTTTAATTATTAAGAAAAGAAGTTAAAATTGCCTATTTAAACTATTTATTTGTTAATATTTATTTACAAAAATAATATGAGAATAATAATAATAATAATGTTAATTCTATTTTTTTGATTTTTTATGAAAATATGTTGGTTAATTATGTTAATAAGAAATAAAATAAAAAAGGTTAGAAATTAAATTGGAAAATAAAAAATGAAAAGAAAAGAATAAACCAATGGAATGGGGTATTGGGCCAGGAAGGAGGGTGTATTGTTGAGATTTGAGGCCCATTTGAACAAGCCACGTTTGACTTCTTGGATTGAGTGGAGCGCTGTTGACTCCTGAGCATGGTGCTCCTGCCTTCTGGGGCCTTGGATTTGCATCTGTGGACACTTGGCCTGTTGGATGTGTGAGGTGCATGGTGTTCAACACTTTGGAGACTGCACAGGAAAGCATTTGAAAAAATAATATGGAAATTATAGGGGACCTGGGAATCGAACCCAGGTCCCAGAGATTACAAACCACGTTTCCAGCCACTTAACCACTTATGCGCGTGTGTTAGTAAAATAGAAAAGAAATATAATATAAAAAATACGCGTTATATGCTGAAAAAACAAAAAGGCGCGCGCAGGATTTGAATGCACCAATCACATGGAGGCACGTCCTTCATCTTCTCTGTTCCTGCAAAACATGAAACACATAGCGGGGGTTTTAAACCCCCACAAAATACAAGCCTGTAAAAAATAGCGATTAGACGCTCATGAAGCATAAATTGGGCGCGAGGTGTGCATCATGCTCGTCTCATTGTGCTGAGTTCAACCATGCCTGTTTAGAGTTTCAATTTTACAGCATGAGAAAGACCCCAATTTCAAAGCTCTGGAAACCCTAATAATCGCTAATGGTGGATTTCTATTCAGGGCACTACAACCAAATTGGACTATGCCAATAGCTTCAGAACATCCCTATTAACATAAATCAATTCAAAAGAATGGTTAAAAACACATGAATGATGATATGTAATTCTGAAAAATAAGTCAAACCGTGTGAGTTGTGTGCTTTGATTCTGGTGGTGTTAGGGCTCGTTTCTGCTTGCAAAAGGATCCTGGCAGTGTAAGGGGCGTGTTTGGATCAAAAAGGAAGCTTAAATTGGGCTGCAAGGTGGTTTTCAGTTTGTCACTTTTCCTTGGAATTTTTGAAACTGCTTATGCTGTATGGAGTGTTTCTAGGTCGTGTATGTCATGGGAGAGGCTTGCATCTCTGTATATGAATGATAATCAATCACAATAAGGAGCCTTGAAGCCTTGCAATTATGTTTTGGATTTTGCCATGAACACCATTTAAATAACTTGCCATTTTTGTCAAAATTTGAATTTCTATGCTTGAAATAGGTCTTGCACGAATTTGGCATGTGAATAATGGTGTATCAAAGCTATTCAAACCACAAAATATCCCTCCATTAATTTCTTTGATTTTTATTTGAATTTTAAAGATTTAAAATGAATTAAATCAAATAAAATTAAATAAAAATGGAAAAATTAATTTTTAATCTTGAAATAAATTGTGGCACACGTGGGAGGCATGGCCAAGCTGAACCAAGTGGAAAGAGTGGGCCCTTTTTGTCAAAAATGAAATTTCAAGGATAGTTGACTTTGGCCTTTTCACAAAAATTTCCCAACTTCTCCAATGCATATCTTGCTCAATTTTGATCATATGAACATGTTCTTGGACATTTTGGGAATGTCTTGAAGTCCTCTAACCAATGTCTTTGGTCCCATGTCATTTTGATTTACCAATCTCAAGTTATGGTCTTTGACTTAAAGTGCCTTTTTGTTGACTTTTGAAAATGACCTATAATGTTGAAATTGATAACTTTTTGTGAGAGAATTTCTTGGGCTTGTAATGTGAAGATTAATTGTAGGAAATGTCTTCCCCTTCAAGATGAGCATTGGATGGGATTTTTCTGATGAACCATGAAAAAGTTATGCCTTGGTCAAGTTACAGTTGACTTTTCAGCTGTCCAAAAATAGAAACTTTTGCATCTTGATGATTTTTGAGCCATTCTTGTGAAATCATGGTCAAGATTTGACCAAATGATGATTGTGGCTTCAAAATAAGATGTTGACCAAAAATTTTGACTTTTGACTGCCAAATGACCATTTTGCCCCTACAGTTGATTGTGAGGCAATTAGGGTTTTTGACTGTGCAACTTGACCTTGTGAGCCTTGAAACTTGACATGTAGGTGCTTGACAATGTATATGAGCATAGGGGACTTGATTGAGCCTTTGAAAACCTCAACTTCCTTGCAAGAACCAAAACCCTAATTTGGACTGGCTTAGGAGGGTGCTTGACTGTGTGACTCCTTGAGTAGACTTTGAACTCTTTGAGGTGATGCTTGTCAAAACTTTGAAGAATATGGGAGGGCAAATTTTGGGGTACAACAGTTGCCCCTGTTCAATCTTCTTATACCTGAGGATGTAGATTGGCGTGCGTGCCTTTCATGATCCGAAGGTGGAAGATGATTGAACACTAGAGTGCCCAGAAATTTGCGCTCACATAGTAGAGTATCAGTAGTGTGATAGCGGGAATGGGCTTATAGATGCCATTTGGAGAGATGGTGGATAGGAGGATGGGCTTATAGATGCCATCAGGAGATGTGACAGAACCTTGTCGGGAATGGGCTTATAGATGCCATTTGGAAGTGTAATGGATAGTTGTGGAGATGGGCTTAAAGATGCCATATGGAAGTGTGACAGAACCTTGTCGGGAATGGGCTTATAGATGCCATTTGGAAAGATGGTAGATAGTGGAATCTGAATAAGAAATAGAATAGCTTCCGTGTCTGGAGCATATCTAGTCTGTGTCTGATTGCTGACGTCTGAATAAATGGTAGAATGACCGCCGTGTCTGGGGTATATCCATACTGCATGAGTAACAGAATGTCATCTGAATCTGGATCGTATCTGGACTGAACAATAGAATAGCATCCGGGATGGAGCATCTCTAAGTTGTCTTTAGAAGTTTGAATCTGAATAAGCAATAGAATAGCGTCCGGATCTGGAGCATCTCTAGGCCATCTTCGGAGAGAAATCTGAATAAGTAGTAGAATAACATCCGGGTCAGGAGCATTTCCAAGCTATATCTGAAAGGAAATCTGAATAAGTATCAGAATGTCGCCATGGATGGGTCGCATCTGAACCATCTCTAGAAGGGAATCTGGAATAAGCAATAGAATAGCATCTGTGTTCGGAGCATCTCTGAGCTATTACTGGAGAGAAAATCTGAATAAGAAAAAGAATAGCATCCGGGTCAGGAGCATCTCTAAGCTATATCTGGAAGGAAATCTGAATAAGTATCAAAATGCCGCCATGTCTGGGTCACATCTGAACCATCTCTAGAAGGGAATCTGAATAAGCATTAGAGCAGCATCCAGATCTGGAGCACCTCTAGGCTATCTCTGGAGAGAAATCTGGAATAAACAATAGAATAGCATCCGTGGTTGGAGCATCTCTAAGTTATCTTTAGGAGTTAGAATCTGAATAAGGAATAGAATAGCGTCCGGGTCAGGAGCATCTCTAAGCCATCTCTGAAAAGAACTCTTAATAAGAAAAAGAATAGCGTCCATATCTGGAGCATTTCCCAGCTATATCTGAAACTTTGAATAAGCAAAAAAGAATAGCATCCATATCTGTAGCATTTCCAAGCTATCTCTGAAACTAAACTCATGAATAAGCAAAAGAATAACATCCATCTCTGGAGCATTTCTAAGCTATCTCTGAAGAGAAAATCTGAATAAGCAAAAGAACAACATCCATATTTGGAGCATTTCCCAGCTATATCTGAAAGGAAACTCTTGAATAAGAAAAAAGAATAACGTCCATCTCTGGAGCATTTCTAAGCCATCTCTGAAGAGAAAATCTGAATAAGCAAGAGAATAGCATCCATATCTGGAGCATTTCCAAGCTATCTCTGAAAAGAGACTCTTGAATAAGCAAAAGAATAACATCCATCTCTGGAGCATTTCTAAGCTATCTCTGAAGAGAAAATCTGAATAAGCAAAAGAACAGCATCCATATCTGGAGCATTTCCCAGCTATATCTGAAACTTTGAATAAGCAAAAAAATAGCATCCATCTCTGGAGCATTTCTATGCTATCTCTGAAGAGAAAATCTGAATAAGCAAAAGAATGACATCCATGTCTGGAGCATTTCCCAGCTATCTCTTTAATCTCTTCGATGTAGATATGCCCTGGCTAGATACAGGTATCGAATCTGGAATTGCGATAGTTAATGGTAATCGTCTTTGGATTGACCTTTTTCCTGAAAAGCCAAAACATCAGTTGTATGCAATGTCATGGTGCATGAACTGCATGATTTTAAGATGTTCTCAAAAATAAATGAGATTGTGTGATATGATGCGTATGTGCATGCATTGTCCATGTAAGCAGAATGTATGAAATGTGATATGTTTATGAATGTATTTTTGTCTAGGAAAATAAATCCTTGACGAATGCCGGGAAGTTGAATCCTAGGCTGATGTTGAAGAACAGAGTTCTTCGTTTCCGCTGGGGATGATGATCACAAGAATAAACTGGTAGGAGAAGATGACTCCGTTGGGGAATAAACTTGTAGAGATTACTCTGCGGGGAATCTACTCTGTGGTAAGAGATACTTCGCTGAGGTTTTGAAATTGATGATAACTCCGCTGGGGATACCGTTGATGAGTTATGTTGGAAGATTTGATGAACTCCGCTGAGGGATAGGAAGAACTGCGCCGAGGACGATCTTTCCGTGGTTTTTAGCTGAGGATAACCCAGTTATAAGCTATGGTGGAGAATATCCTTTGAATAAAGTCCGGGAGACGTGTTTGTGCTCTGCAGGGGTAAGCTTCCAGAATCTACTGGGGATAAGCTTCCTACTGGGGAGATTGATTCAACTCTCTTGGGGAGACTTTTGGACTGTACTGGGGAATGGCCCCACTGGATGTCTGTATTCTGTCGGGGAACAATCTTATATTAAGACTGCCGGGGATGCTTGCTGAGGAATAATCTGTATACTCTGCTGGGGAATATTGAGATTTTCTGGAGATACCCAACTTCCTTAAGGCTGACTGTAGGCTAACTCTGCTTGGGGAGAGTGTTGTTGACTTGCTGGAGATGTTGTGCCTTTTCAAGGTTGATGGGAGACCAACTATGCTCGGGGAGGGTTGTTGAATCTTGTCTTACTTAACGGGGAGTGAAGGTATCCTGGTTACATCCTACCTTAGTACCTTGGTGGACAGAGCAACTAGATCGCTTAGACAACTCAATATTGCCCCTGTTTCTGATGTGAGAGAAGAAGATACCTTGTGAGGTGTTAGACAACTGCCGATTCGACAAATCTTCTTCTGGTAGGCGAGTGACGAGATGACAGGACATAGTCGTACACTTTGATCCCTAACTTTTTCCTGGACCGCCCTTTCGGGTTTTCAGTCCACCGGGATACCCATTTTTGCCCAAGCCGCCTTTTCAGGTTTTCGACTTGCCGGGTGTACAAATTTTTTTATTTTCATCCCTTATTTTTGCCCGAACCCTTTTGGTTCGCCGGGAAGCCCTTATTTTTGCCTAGGTGTGTCATCCTAGCGGGTCTTTGATTATGCGTAGTATATTTTTTTTGACTATATCCACGCTCTCAGAATGTATGGAGGTTGTCACTGTCGATAGCCAGTGTTACCATACCACCAGAAGATCTTCGTTTGATCGTCCAATGCCCTAAGTGATTCAGATGGAGATTTGCCCCAGGCTACTTGACCTTTTGAGAGATTCTCTGAATCTTGACTGGACTGCCCCAGATGATAGACCATGATCATGCCGTGCCTCTTGATTGGGAGTGCTTTTGTTCACTTGATATTCTTCGTGCGAATTTCTCTGTTGTTCGAACAAATGATCATATGCAAACAATGTTATTTAAAAATGCAAAGCTTATGTCTGTCTTGAAGTTTTTTTGCAAATGTATTTTTCAGTAAAAACAAGTGAATTTTGTAAACTGTGATGTCAACTCGTTATTTCACCGCAAGCCTTAAGGAGTCAGGATACCTTTCGTAACAATATGCTTTCGAACTAACCCATGCTTCAGCTAGGACTTTTAAGGGTTGTAACGTGGCCTGGTTCACGGTTTAAGAAACAAAGGAAAAGGCTCAAATTATATTTGTACCCACCCGTTCTTCGTGATGCTCTTCAAACCTAAACTCAGCTGATCATGCATTAGACCTTGTTTGAGTCTTTGTCCTGAAATTCTGGTGATGGTTCGGATATTGACAGTTTATTTTGAATAGGCGGTCATTCCTCCCTTTTTTTTGTTGAGGGTTTATAGGACCTCTTTTCTTTTTGATTTCATTGTCCCTATTTTTTGCCTGAACTATTTCTTTCATGATCACAGTCAGCGGGATGCCCCAGTTTTGTAAGTCTCCTTCATAGGTTTTGACTTAATGGACGTTTATTTTGAGGGATAATGACTGCCTGTCTTTATGATTATTGGAACCATCACTGTCTTTTGTTTTGTAAGGACTTTTTTGGTGCCATTCGTTGGGCGCTTGGATCAACTGAGAGAACTACCCTGCCCCATGTTATGATTAAGGGTTTAATTTTTTTTGTGAAAAGAAAACTCCTACTTCTTTGGCTCAACAAAGGGGGTAACGAGGGATTATCTTCCTTATAACTCTAGTGTTTAGGATTTGAAACAATGCCTGTACCTCATCAGCGGGGTCTATTCAAAAGCATACGGTAAATTGTGGTATCGTTTTCGTCATCCTCCCTCAAGAGGCTTAGAATTTTAACCGAGCGTTGATCATCACAAAAAAATATGAAAACAATTTGAATATAGTGAAAATAATTGGATTAATTCAAAAACAGACATATGCAGTACATTAAAAGAGTTTGGTATGACATTAATTGTTTGTATAAGCAAAAAATTACAACTCGGAAATTCAAATAAACAAAAGCCTTCAATGATTGGGCAAAGGAGCAGTGATTATGTTTGGAGTCTCTGGTGCTTCAAACTGAATCTCTCTGGCGTCAATCATGTCTTGAATCTTGTTCTTCAGAGGCCAGCAGTTCTCCGTAGTATGCCCCGGGCTATCAGAGTGGTATGCGCACCTATCGTTGGGATGATAGTTAGGAGCAGAAGTGTTTGGATTCCGGAGAGGAGCCCTTAAGGTAATCAACCCTGCCTTCAACATTTGTTGTAGCGCTTGATCCAGTGACATGTTGATCTTGGTGAACTGTCTCTTGGGTGCGACCTCCTTACGTTGCTGCCCCTGTCCTTGTTGAGCAGGCCTAGGATTAAAGATCTGGGTTGCCCCTACATGTTGATCATGGCGACCCTTTTTACTATGCACAGCATTGGACTCCTTCTTCCCACTGTAAGGCTTTTTATGAGCATCAGCAGGTGCAGCTTCTTGAATCTTTCCAGCCTTGATACCAGCTTCAATCCTCTCCCCGGTCAGGATCAAATCTGTAAACCCAACAGAAGAATTCCCAATCAAATGGTTGAAGAAAGGACCAGACAGGGTCCCCAAGAACGTGTCAACGAGCTCACGGTCAGTCAAAGGCGGCTGCACCCTTCCAGCCAGGTCTCTCCACCTTTGCGCATATTCCTTAAAACCTTCACCCGTCCCCAGTGACATACCCTGGAGTTGGGTACGTGTAGGAGAGAAGTCGGCATTATACTGATACTGCTTATAAAAAGCAGTAGCCAAGTCCTCCCAGTTACGAATAGTGGTTCCGTCCAGCTGATAGAACCATTCGAGTTGAGTCCCTGAAAGACTCTCCTGGAAGAAATGGATCCATAGATTCTTGTCTGCCGTGTAGGGATGGATCTTCCTTGCGTAGGAACGGAGGTGCAACTTAGGACAGGAAGCCCCGTCGTACTTTACAAAGGCAGGTGCCTTGAACTTGTGAGGGATCACCACCCCAGAAGATAAACCTAGGTCCCCAAAGTCCAACCCAGGCACACGTTGGATATCCATAGCATTTAACCGGTCCTCCAGCTGTTTGTACCTATCCTCAGCAGGAGGGTACTGTTCATCATTGAAATCTGTCTCGGTGTCAGAGACTACGGGACTAGGAACCCTTCCCTCTTGGTGACTGCCTTCCCCAATAGATGGAGTAGTCCGCTCAGCTTCATTCTGCAGTGTATTCCCAGATTTGCGTCTAGAGTTGAACAAAATAGTCCTCTTCTTCTTTTTTTTCAAAAGCAGAGTCTTCAATTCCTGTTGTCCTTGGGCTAAGCTCATGACCAGCTCCTGGAACTGGGCGTTCTGGGCCTGAAGGGCCTTGATAGCTTGTTCATTGGATGATTCAGGATTCATGATGATGGCTGAAACAAACAGCGAAGAAGATTGAGCAACCTGTGGAAAAGAGTACCTGTAATGCAATGATATGTATGTATGCATGAGATGTTTTCAAGGGTCTCGCGGGGTAAACAGAGAAACTTGTTAGAATTTGAATTTGGGTAGCTTGATTGAAGGAACTTCATGTTGCTGAGAGTCCTTCTTCAAGAGTCAAGGCTCACCATATCGAGTGGGTCATAGCCCCTGACTCAAGTCATTAACCTTGGCTAGAGGAAAATAAATCCCCTTTACCCCTTGCTGGACATTTGATTCATCATGACCTGCATCACGAAACCCTTGAGGTCCTTGAAATGGATTAGTCCTTATGTAGGATGCATGCAATGGTATGATGGTATGATGTTATGCTATGCGTAGAGTGATGTAGGTAAACCCTGTTATGAGTCCAGATTAAGGAATGTAAACAAAACCTGCAAGAAACTCAAGTGTCAGATAACAAGTATGCAAGTAGTCAAGTTCGAAGGCACACAAGTCACACAAAGAGCCCTTAGAGTTTAGGCCAGCATGAAGTTTGGGATACTACCCTCTTGAAGTTGGTGGGCTCAAAACCTGTCCTATCAAAAGTAACCGGGTTCTAAGGAGCTCAATATCATAGGGTTGTTTTCTATGTTCATTGTTTTGATTTAGCCACTGAACTGGCGATCAAAATATTCCAAGAAAACAACCCTCAATGAGTGTAGTACCGAGTATCAACCAACTTTGGAATGCACCAAAGTCAGTAATCTCACTACCCCTAAAGAGGCCAGGATGGTCCAATTAAGGTTCCTAAGGTCAGTTGATGCTTCACGACACCACGCGTCGGCCCCGTACTCTCCTTGACTTGACTCAAGGGTTACCGGTACTCACCAAAGTGCCACATCAACGTAGCAGACTGCTTCAACCGTGTCGGTATACCCCGCACAGTTCCCTCACAGTCTTGTTGCTACTCTCTAAGAGGTATCCCCCAGATCCGGGTTAGGATCTATAGAACTCCCAAGACAGGCCCAATAATATTAAAGCACACAAATAAGGAAATTGAAAACATAAGTATGATCTATCTTAAGGTACACCTCACTTTAAGTTATCCCCAGCAGAGTCGCCAGTTCTGTGATCGGTGGAAATAGAACTGACTGTTTTTTAGCTGGTTTCGCGAAATGTCGCGGTAAGCAAGAGTCGCCACCGTCTTTTATGTTCTCCAACATGGAAAGGACAAAAGCACAGCAAAATTCCTTATTCGAGAATGTTTCTCGGTTCGGGAGGTAGATTTATAGAAAGGGAAGGTGTTAGCATCCTTTCTATCCATGGTTATCCATGGGCCCTTAGGTACTTGCTCTTATGTTTTCAAAATTTGTTTGCTTTTCAAGTGTGAGTGGGTTTTGAAAAAGTTCGTTTGAAAACTTCTAGGTAACTCTTGTATCAGTCCTCAAGAGTGTATGAAGTATTGTTTGAAAACTTTTTGAAAGTGTAAGGTGTGAAAAGTATTTTGTTTGTTTTTGAAAAGAGAAAGCACCCATGAGTCGTCTACCTACCCTAAGGAATTAAGCTGTGTAAGTGTCCTTTAGATAGTGTTATCCCACCATTGAGAGGTAGGTAGCACCGTCGTTGGAGGTGTTCGGGTCAATTCGATTATCGGGACAGTGTGGTCACCGAAGCAACAGTTAGGACACCTTAGGAGTAACCCTAATATCCTAGATCCTTTTTAATCCGAGGCAACCGTTTCGAGGAAACTGTTTCGAGGAAACCAGATCTTTAGACAAAGGGTGACCTCTAAGACGTCCTATACTTGATGACCACGTTTCGAGGCAACGAGTGAGGCGTACCCTAGAAGTGGTGTGTGCATTGTGTGTTGTTTTCATGTTATGTTTTATCTTTGATCATGGCATAGTGAGTTACGCGTTGTTTTTAATTACCATACATTCTTTCATGCAATTTAGAATTTAGGAGGCGCGGAAAGTAAATTGCGGAAAGATAAAGTTCTACGCTATTACAAGGCGCGGGTCTATACATCGCCAAAAAATACAAAGACTCGTTTTTGGTAAATAAGTACGAGAAATAGTAAAGAAAGCAGTAAAAATCCTAATTACTATTACATCCGGAGGCAATTACAGAAATAATCAAAATAAAGAATTAAAACTAAAACGCGCGCGAAAGAATGAATCGGGAATGTTCTAAGGGTTTTGACCCTTTTAAGAAAAGAAATTAAAATATTTTGGTCTTTTTGTAATTAAAATGAAATTAAAACTAACTAATGACTAATTAATTAATTTAATTAAAAGAAAATATTTTTTTGTTTTTTATGTTTTTTAATGAAATAAAATAAAAGAAATAAAATTAAAAGTTAATTTTACCTAATTCTAAATCTATTTTAATTATTAAGAAAAGAAGTTAAAATTGCCTATTTAAACTATTTATTTGTTAATATTTATTTACAAAAATAATATGAGAATAATAATAATAATAATAATAATGTTAATTCTATTTTTTTTATTTTTTATGAAAATATGTTGGTTAATTATGTTAATAAGAAATAAAATAAAAAGGTTAGAAATTAAATTGGAAAATAATAAATGAAAAGAAAAGAATAAACCAATGGAAGGGGGTATTGGGCCAGGAAGGAGGGTGTATTGTTGAGATTTGAGGCCCATTTGAACAAGCCACGTTTGACTTCTTGGATTGAGTGGAGAGCTGTTGACTCCTGAGCATGGTGCTCCTGCCTTCTGGGCCCTTGGATTTGCATCTGTGGACACTTGGCCTGTTGGATGTGTGAGGTGCATGGTGTTCAACGCTTTGGAGACTGCACAGGAAAGCATTTGAAAAAATAATATGGAAATTATAGGGGACCTGGGAATCGAACCCAGGTCCCAGAGACTACAAACCACGTTTCCAGCCACTTAACCACTTATGCGTGTGTGTTAGTAAAATAGAAAAGAAATATAATATAAAAAATACGCGTTATATGCTGAAAAAACAAAAAGGCGCACGCAGGATTTGAATGCACCAATCACATGGAGGCACGTCCTTCATCTTCTCCGTTCCTGCAAAACATGAAACACATAGCAGGGGTTTTAAACCCCCACAAACTGCAAGCCTGTAAAAAATAGCGATTAGATGCTCATGAAGCATAAATTGGGCGCGAGGTGTGCATCATGCTCGTCTCATTGTGCTGAGTTCAACCATGCCTGTTTAGAGTTTCAATTTTACAGCATGAGAAAGACCCCAATTTCAAAGCTCTGGAAACCCTAATAATCGCTAATGGTGGATTTCTATTCAGGGCACTACAACCAAATTGGACTATGCCAATAGCTTCAGAACATCCCTATTAACATAAATCAATTCAAAAGAATGGTTAAAAACACATGAATGATGATATGTAATTCTGAAAAATAAGTCAAACCGTGTGAGTTGTGTGCTTTGATTCTGGTGGTGTTAGGGCTCGTTTGTGCTTGCAAAAGGATCCTGGCAGTGTAAGGGGCATGTTTGGATCAGAAAGGAAGCTTAAATTGGGCTGCAAGGTGGTTTTCAGTTTGTCACTTTTCCTTGGAATTTTTGAAACTGCTTATGCTGTATGGAGTGTTTCTAGGTCGTGTATGTCATGGGAGAGGCTTGCATCTCTGTATATGAATGATAATCAATCACAATAAGGAGCCTTGAAGCCTTGCAATTATGTTTTGGATTTTGCCATGAACACCATTTAAATAACTTGCCATTTTTGTCAAAATTTGAATTTCTATGCTTGAAATAGGTCTTGCACGAATTTGGCATGTGAATAATGGTGTATCAAAGCTATTCAAACCACAAAATATCCCTCCATTAATTTCTTTGATTTTTATTTGCATTTTAAAGATTTAAAATGAATTAAATCAAATAAAATTAAATAAAAATGGAAAAATTAATTTTTAATCTTGAAATAAATTGTGGGACACGTGGGAGGCATGGCCAAGCTGAACCAAGTGGAAAAAGTGGGCCCTTTTTGTCAAAAATGAAATTTCAAGGATAGTTGACTTTGGCCTTTTCACAAAAATTTCCCAACTTCTCCAATGCATATCTTGCTCAATTTTGATCATATGAACATGTTCTTGGACATTTTGGGAATGTCTTGAAGTCCTCTAACCAATGTCTTTGGTCCCATGTCATTTTGATTTACCAATCTCAAGTTATGGTCTTTGACTTAAAGTGCCTTTTTGTTGACTTTTGAAAATGACCTATAATGTTGAAATTGATAAATTTTTGTGAGAGCATTTCTTGGGATTGGAATGTGAAGATGAATTGTAGGAAATGTCTTCCCCTTCAAGATGAGCATTGGATGGGATTTTTCTGATGAACCATGAAAAGGTTATGCCTTGGTCAAGTTACAGTTGACTTTTCAACTGTCCAAAAATAGAAACTTTTGCATCTTGATGATTTTTGAGCCATTCTTGTGAAATCATGGTCAAGATTTGACCAAATGATGATTGTGGCTTCAAAATAAGATGTTGACCAAAAATTTTGACTTTTGACTGCCAAATGACCATTTTGCCCCTACAGTTGATTGTGAGGCAATTAGGGTTTTTGACTGTGCAACTTGACCTTGTGAGCCTTGAAACTTGACATGTAGGTGCTTGACAATGTATATGAGCATAGGGGACTTGATTGAGCCTTTGAAAACATCAACTTCCTTGCAAGAACCAAAACCCTAATTTGGACTGGCTTAGGAGGGTGCTTGACTGTGTGACTCCTTGAGTAGACTTTGAACTCTTTGAGGTGATGCTTGTCAAAACTTTGAAGAATATGGGAGGGAAAATTTTGGGGTACAATAGTGTGCCAAGCAGGATCATCACTGACAGTGGTTTAAATGTGAATAACAAGATGATGATAGAACTTTATGAAGAATTCAAGATTTTCCATCACAATTCATCTCCTTACATGCCAAAGATGATTGGGGTTGTTGAAGATGCTAATAAAAACATTAAGAAGATCATCCAGAAAATGGTTGTTACTTATAAAGATTGGCATGGGATGCTCCCTTTTGCTTTGCACGGGTATCATATATCCATCTACACTTCAATAGGGGCAACCCCTTTCTCTCTTGTGTATGGAATGGAAGCAGTGCTCCCCGTTAAGGTTGAGATTCCCTCTTTATGTGTGATAATGGAAACCAAGTTGTTAGAGGCTGAATGGGTTCGGAACAGATTTGACCAGTTGAATTTGATTGAGGAAAAGAGAATGATGGCCTTGTGTCATGGTCAGTTATACCAGAAGAGAATGAAGAAAGCCTTTGATAAAAAGGTCAAGCCTCGTGAATTCAGAGAAGGCGACCTCATGCTCAAGAAGATCATGTCTTTTAACGTTGATTCCAGGGGCAAGTGGACTCCCAATTTTGAAGGCCCAGATGTTGTCAAGAAAGCCTTCTCTGGCATTGCATTGATTCTTAAAACTATGGATGTCGAGGAGTTCCCACGTCCTATGAATGTTGATGGAGTCAAGAAATACTTCACCTAAAGAAATAAAAGAACAACTCACTAAGTCGAAAACCTGAAAGGGTGGCTTAGGAAAACAAGAGGGTCTCGGTAGGCCGAAAACCCGAAAGGGCGTTCTAGGAAAAAAATTAGAGACATAAACAAAATAAATTTTCCCGGTAGGTTGAAAACTCGCAAGGGAAACTTAGGAAAAAGTTAGGGATTTCTTGGAAAAGTAACTGCATCAGACAAGACTTGATCATTTAAAGCAACAACCTTTTTGGATCCTCACCAGACTTCAACAGAAGTCACTGCTCAAGAATTCAAAGTTGTTAGAGGGAATAATGGTCATTGTATTTCAATGTATCTTTTCTAATATATTGCCATTTTCCAAACTTTGTAATCATCTATGGAGTCTTGGCATTCGCAGACTATCATTATATTAATAAAGTTTGAAGCTTTTATCAAATTCTTTACAATTCTCATTTTACTCTGCTTACAAAGACTCCGTTTATTAATATTCGTAATTTTCAAAACAAAGAGATTTAATAATAAAATTGTTTTTGGAAATAATTTATAAATTACTTTTTACTTTAGATTTTGTGACTCAATAAAAACAGAATTAGTGATTCCAAGGATGGACGAGCTCTAAGTTTTTGGAAGTATATGTTCCCCAAGAATGTTTTCTCAGGTCGCTTTCGCTGATATGCATATTGATCTTCTTTTTGTTTCTCAAATGGTTGGAGATGGTACCAATTGATGTATAGTGCGGTATTGGATTTGTGATCCCTTTTCCCCCAATTAGGTCTTGGTTCATTTTTTTCTCCCAAGTTGATAATTCTGGTTTCTGGTGTGCACGATTTGAAATCTCTATCCCGAATTTCCCAATGAGGTCTTCACTCATATGAAGAAAGTTCCTTCTCCCTTTGTATGTTGCGGTGGAATCATTTGTAAAACACCGCCCTTTGTAGTAATGGAATTATTGTTGTTGTATGTTTCCCAGGCAACTAGACAAGGGCAATATCTTTTCTAAGAAGTTTTGAAACAGTTGCCAACTTTTTGGGTTTTCTCCCGCCAAGTCATGGGTTTGACTTAAAATCCCCGTAATTTTGATTCCTTGCTGTATTGTTTGATTTCTTAAACCTCCAAGTAAAGTTGAGATAATATTTCTCTCTGAAAGTTGTTATTCCCATGAGGTTTCATGATTTCTCCCCAGAGAAGTTTGTATAATCATCGCTCTTGGTATTGAAGAATGTATTTTGGGCTTCTCTCGACAATGTGGTATCATCCTCCCCAATGAGCCAACACGAGATCCCCAGTTGATATCTTGACGATGTGATTTCTATCAGCCCTATTTAAAACAATATTGTAATCCCTAGTGAAGTAAGTATTATCATCTACAGTGGAAGTCTAAACATTGAGATTTTTTCCCCATTGAAGTTTGTGTGAGTGTTCCTCGTTGATTCATGGAGGAGGATGTTATATCCTTGTTTCTATATTGATTTACTGTTTTGACTTGATTATTTTCGGATTATGTTTCTTCCCAATAAAGTTAAGCCATGAAATAGGAATTTTTTTCCTTAGTTGGTACTTACTTTCTTGTGAAATTTTCATCTCGAATGTGATTTAGCTGAGTGTTGACTTTACCCAAGTTGGTTTTGTCTGATTATCCTCAGTGTTGTATGTCGGTGTTGTAAGCATATACATAATAACACTCATACATACATCATGCATAGTTGAATTAAAGTTCATTGGCCATTTACATTCATTGATGTTTTTGTTGGCATATTACCCTATTTTGCAGAGTTATGTTACCTTCTCTCCAATAGAGTGTCGACCTTAAGTAGAAAGTGTATATTCTTTCAATTTCCCCATTGAGTTATCCCTCGTGGAATAATTTTTCTTTAGCCTTCTTATTCATCTTATTTTCTAGATGGAATATGATCCCTGTTTGAGTTTATCTCGCATCAGGTGCTATCTTGGTTTACTGTTTCACCCCGGTTTATTTCTGATTTTGAATCTATGGTCCCTGTGTAGCGGTAGAAATGTTCAAGACTAAGCCATTGGATTGACTAGACTTTATACAAATAAAAATAAAAATTTCCACAGCGCTTTATTATTTCCAAAGGAATGGGAAAAGAGCGAATAACCCAAAAAAAGGGGGAAAGATTCAAGGCAAGGGGGTTGGTTATGTAAAGGGAAGGTAGTAGAACCCTAAACATCTACGGTACTCCGCAGGAACCTCTTTGAAAAATCTGTATATTTTGGCTATAAAAATGTGTTATATAAAAAATGGATGGTGGAGGTGAGAAAAGAAATATTTTTATAATTTTTGCACCCTCCGCGGTTGCGAACCTTTAGTCCCTACGTACCACCTTTCATGCAATAGGGGATCAGAGTACACATAGTTCCTCTTTTAAAAATTTGAAACACAAGTGTGTTGGTTAATTTTATGAGATAAGACATCATCGTCATTGTCCGTGTGGAAAACATACTTACTACCCACGATCATGAGAAAGGAGAATTTACATCATCTCAAAGTGGAGGATATGGCTTGGATTTTAAAATCAACAAAGCCTCACTCAACACCCAAGTGGAAAATATCTCTATTTACTACATATTATAAAAGTATAGTTGTTTGCATCACTACAAGGATTGACAAGAGTATAATCTTTTAAGAAAAGTTTTAAAATAAAAAGCCAAAGTGGCAAAAATGGTTTGAAATGAGATTGATTGACTTTTAGTCTTCTCACAAAAATGTCAAGGTATTATTAAATTGATTGAAATTTATTTATGAAAATGTTTTGAAAATGCATGGACCTAAGTCCAAGTTTATTATGAAAATGTTTCAAGTTTAGAAATAAGAAGAGTTTTTTTTAGAAGGAGGGAGAAGGTTTTTTGAAATCAAAAGAAGATGGGAGAAGAAGAAGAGGCTATCCTAAAGCATAAGGTAAAAGCTAGGGATAAGAACCATCTAACCAACAAGAAGCCAATACTTGACATTATGGGTCAATATAGAATTCCCATTCTTCGGATTGAAACCAAGCAAGCAAAGATACTAGACCTCTTGAGAGAACCAATCTTCAAGTGTATTAAGTCTTCGCAAAAATTGGGCAGAGTAACGGCTGTATACGGGTGAATTCCATATTACAAACAAAGTATGTAATCATAATAACCTGCACAAAAAACAAACAAACAACCCAATGTCTTGAGGTAAACCTCAAGAACTCCAGACAAAATATCAAATAAAGTCACAAAGTCTCCAAGATAGGCCAAGATCTCTAATCCTAAGTCCAAGAAGTCCAATACTCCATAATACCAAGGATAGTAACCAAATAGTCCAAGTATAATTAAAGATTTTTATGGTTCATATTCATTATTAGGTGTCTTTAAAAGGAAAAGAAAAGCTCAAGTGAGCAAAATAAAAATGACATAAAAGTAAAAGCTCAAGTGAGCAAAAATAAAAATGGCATGAAATGTAAATGCTTAAATTAAATGGTACATAAAGCATAAAAAGTAAAAGCATAAAGTAAAGTCAATTGTTAGAAATTAGTGGTTAGTTGGATGACCATCTTGAAACTTGGATTTGGAACTCATTAGAGGATTGGTAGAACCAAAGCCTTCACACAACAAGTTTTATTTGCTTTTTGTCAAGTACATCATCCATTTTGGAATCCTCAAAAGTAACATTTAATGATCAACGATGTTTAAGTGATCCGCGTTGACCAAAAGTGTTATAGATCCATTAGAGGATTGGTAAAACCAAAGCCTTCACACAATGAATCTCAAGGTTATTGGATCAAAGAGATCAAATTAACATACTTGGGCTTGCAATCATAAGTTTGGGCCATGAATGATCATTTATTCGAATTGGTACAAAATTTAGCGCTATGTTAAGCAATCGTAAGTGGACTTATGTAGAAGTCGCACCTATTTTGAGGTCGGTCAATAGCAATTTATGTAATTCATGTTTGGATAAATGATATAGGGATCACTATCCTTTAACATGTAGCACAATAGGAAAAAAGAAAGGGATAAGATGAAGAGGGAGGGGAATGATAAGCTAATTTGGATCACCATTTCAAAATTCTTTCATCTTTAAATTCAACCACTCCTCTAGATGGATTAAAGCACTAAACATATCATTAATCCAAAGCACCAAAAATGAATTAAATAATTCACTCTTAGGTAGATTTAAATTGATGAACATTTATCCAACTTCATCTACATCACAAAGTCCATTGAGTTTAAAAACAAATTAGACATTTAAAATTGCAATCCAAGTTATCCATCGAAGAGAGTGAGCAGAAAAATATTTGAGTCGAAACTGCCCCAAAATAAGGCAGCAAAAGTATTTTCGAAACAACCCTAAAATAAGGCAGAAAAAGCATTTTCGACACTGTTGCAATCAGTTGTGTTTTGACAGCAACCTATTGCATCAGTGCAGTTTTTTTTTAAATCAATTTTCTATGACAAACAATTGCAATGTTACAACAATTGATTGCAACCTGTTAAAATCATTCGAAAACAGCATCTCAAGGATCAAATTTTTGTTCCAACTTTTCATCAAACACCTGATCATGGATCCCATTGAGCATGAAAATTCCATCAAATTATGAGAAAATAACACCATTGGAATCACAAAACAGTGCTCAATGAATCAAAACCAGAAATCTACAAGAGATCACATTATGAAAGATGATGATCCAACTTACCAAAGGTGGAATTAGAGAATTATCAAACAACTTCCAGAATTTGCTTCAATTCAACCACAAGAATCAATTATCAAAGCTTGGATGTAGAGAATTGATGAAGAAAAAGTGTTTGGATGAAGGTTTAGCTCAAAGATTAGTAAGCTTCAATACAAATCTTACTAACTTTTTGAAAATGGAGCTTTGAGTGAATTTGGTAGATGGAGAGAATTTTTTAGCAAAGTGATTTTGGCTATCAAAAGCTTATCATTTGAATGAAATGAGGTCTCTATTTATAGAGTTTTAGGATTGGGATTAGTGGTAATTAATTCTTGGAGCCAAAAATTTAATTAATGATATAATTTTCAAATTATGCAGAAAAATTGGAGCAAAAAAGATGACAGTTTGAAATTGCTGGCTTTTTTCAAAAATCACGTGTATTTTGCTGCTATGAGTCGATACATGGGTCATATGCGTCGACACATCCTAGTTGTATAACACAACATGAGTCGACGCAAGCTTCTATGTATCGACACATTCTTCTATTCCAACACATTACAGAATCCAACAATCCGCATGAGTCGACACATAACATGCATGTGTCGACACATGCTAGTTATACATAACAGGATGAGTCGATACATAACATGCATGTGTCGACACATGCTAGTTATACACAACAGGATGAGTCGATACATACCTTTATGGGTCGACGCATGCTGCCTTTCGCCACAATACAGAACCAATCAATTTGCATGAGTTCGACACAAGCCTCTGTGGATTGATACCAGCTGCCTTTCGACACAATACATAACCAATCAATTTGCATGAGTTCGACACAATCCCCTATGGATTGATACCAGCTGCCTTTCAACACAATAAAGAACCAATCAATTTGCATGAGTTCGACACAAGCCTTTATGGATCCATACAAGCTTCCTTTCGACACAATACAAAATCCATCAATTTTCATGAGTCGAAACAAGCCTCTATGGGTTGATGCAAGCTGCAAACTTTATTTGTCGGATGCTTCAACCTGGTACCTACAAAACAAAAAATATACAAAGACAAAGATAAATATTTTTTTGTATTTTGATTAGAAGTTAGTCAATAACACATATACAAAATACACAACCAAGGTGCTTGGAAATTCCTCAAGAGCAAACTTAAAGATAGGAGATAGAAAAAAAAGAGGAAGAACTAACCCTAATGTGATCTTGCTATGATCAAGTTGACATGATATGATAGGGGAATCTTAGGGGCAAAAATTGGGGTACAACAACTGCCCTTATTTAAGTGTCTTCTATCCAGAGATAGGAAGGTTAAAAATCTTCGTGTCGACGCTATTGAAGATACTTAAATATAAAACAAGCCCTATTTTTGTCTCTAAGATACCATGCAATGCTTATGATTATGAATGCAAATGGACAAATCTAAAGAGACGCAAGACACCACTGGGGATGCAACAAAAATGAAGAAACAAAGGAGCAACCCCACCAAGAAAATAAACCACTGGTGAACAAAAGACATAAATCAGAGAGGAGGATAACAAGCATCGACGGATAACTGTGAACTACCAACTCAATGGATGGAGGTAGAAAAGTAATAAGATACCGGCTCACAGGTGACGATAAACTACCAGCTCAATAGTTGAAGGTAGAAGAGAAAAAATATCATATCACAGTCGTTCACTGACGATGAACTATCAACATTCACTGATGATAGAAAAAAGATAAGAAACACCGACGTTCACTACCGATGTACTACCAACATTCACTAAAGGTAGATTTGAATATCATACCACCACCGTTCACTGACGATGAACTATCAACGTTCACTGAAGGTAGATTTGAATATCATATCACCGCCGTTCACTGACGATGAACTATCAACGTTCACTGATGATAGCAAAAAGATAAGAAACACTGACGTTCGCTGCCGATGTACTACCAACATTCACTGAAGGTAGATTTTAATATCATACCACCGCCTTTCACTGACGATGAACTGTCAATGTTCACTGATGATAGCAAAAAGATAAGAAACACCGACGTTCACTGCCGATGTACTACCAACGTTCACTGAAGGTAGATTTGAATATCATACCACCTCCGTTCACTGCCGATGTACTACCAACGTTCACTGAAGGTAGATTTGAATATCATACCACCTCCGTTCACTGACGATGAACTATCACCATTCACTGATGATAGCAAAAAGATAAGAAACACCGACGTTCACTGCCGATGTACTACCAACGTTCACTGAAGGTAGATTTGAATATCTCAAGTCTTCCCCAAATTCCTGGTGTTTCACCTAGAACGGGTCTCAACTTCTTCTTTAACCAAGGCACTCTGTCTGGAAAGTGTAATATGTAAGCTTATCTCAAATAAAGAGACTTCCACTCATTGTTAAGGGGAATTGCAAGGAGAAATAACTTTCTAGGGATAGAAATATGGCTTCCTAGGGAAAGAGATATGACTTCCTGGGGAAAGAGATATGACTTCCTGGGGAAATGCCACGTTATTCCTGCTGAGGAGATAAAGTCTTCTCGTGCAAAATAAATGCACAAACCAAAACTCAAAGTTCTCAGAAATCCAAAGTAAATAATATCTTCATGCAACCACGAATCCAATCAGACACAAACTGGAGCAAGACAGCCAACGAAGATACATTCTTTGATAAATAAACTCAAGAGGGAAAACCAAATCCACCTAAGAAAGGAGTGTTGTAGGAAGGTTAGAACACAATGTCAATAAAAACTTATTTGTAGCAATGCATGATGCATGTGTGAATGTATGAGTGATATCGTGCATATGCTGGTAAAAGGATACATAATCAGTACAAACAAACAAAACCGCCTCAAGTACCAACAACATTGGGCTAAACTTCAACCTGAAAGATCAATCCAAGAAAGGTAAAAGCAACTGCGGAAACCAAACCTATTGCCTGTCCTAACTTCACTGAGGAGAAACATAATCTGGATGTAGCTAAATCAAACAGATACCGGGATAGAATATCTTTCTTCTGGTTTCATCGGAGAAACCATTTTTTCAAAAACAACATACCTACTGGAGGTTGCAAGACCATCCTCAAATAAAGCAGACTGACACCGAGACAATCAAACCTCACTGGGGAAATCAGACCCACTTTGAAGGAGGAAAAACATATAAACTTCACTGAGGGAGACAATGCATCATCATCGAGACATCTACCGGGGACTTCATGCTGACTTTATTGGGGAGTCCAAAACCACATCATCGAGGGGAAACCAAGATACGTTCTTCACTGGGGAAACCGGAGATGCATTCTTCACTGGGGGAACCGGAGATACGTGTTCTTCGAGAGTAATTATTGCACCAACTTCTTTGGGGAGAAAGGACTTCTATCAAACAAACGAGGCATTTACTAGAGAATATTGGATTGAGTCTTCATATCATACAAACCTATTCCAACAAAAGATGCCCTGGTATAGTCTTCCTTTCATCATATGAGGGAAAACTTCGCTGGGGGAATCTGGGACGTAGGCTTCTGACCATGCAAACCCAAAATCAAAAGCGAACCAAGAATTGGCCAGGGATAATGGGATCACAAACTTAATATTGTACCTTGCACCCACTGGTATCGTCTTTAACTATTTGAGAAACACACAAATATTGCACACATACCAACAAGATGACCTGAGAAAAACCTTCATGAAGGAAGTAAATCTTCTTAAAACAACCGGAGTTTGTTCATTCTCGGGGTCGCCATTTTTGTTGTCATAGTTTCATCACAAATCCCAAAGTAAATTGAATTGTGAAGATCTCCCTTTTTTTTTGAAAAGTCAATTTTGCTTTTTAATCTTTTTGCTTTAAAAATTATTATCAGTAATAAATGGAGTCTTTTCAAGCTAAATAAAAATAAGAACACAAAGAATTGGGCAAAAGCTCGAATTTCATTAATAGAATGGTAGTCTGCGAATGGCGAGACTCCATGGATGATTACAAAGTTTGGGAAATGGTAATATATAATGGAAAAGATACATTGAGATACAATGATCACCATTCTCCCTAACAACTTTTGGAATCCTGAGCAGCAGCCTTTTGTTGAAGTATGGTGAGGATCCAAGAAGATTGTTGCTTCAACGATCAAGTCTTGTCTGGCATAGTTACTTGCCAAGAAAAATCCATAACGTTTTCCTAAGCTGCCCTTGCGGGTTTTCAACTTAACGGGAAATTTATTCTGTTTATGTCTATAATTTTTTCCTAGACCTCCCTTTCAGGTTTTCAGACTACCGAGACGCTCCTTTTTGCCTAAGCCTCCCTTTCGGGTTTTCGACTTAGCGAGCTGTTCTTTTATTTATTTAGGCAAAGTATTTCTTGACTGCGTCAGCACTCATAGGACGTGGGAACTCCTTGCCATCCATAGTTTAAAGAATTAATGCACCACCAGAGAAGGCTTTCTTGACAACATATGGGCCTTCAAAATTGGGAGTCCACTTTCCCCTAGAATCAGTGTTGAAAGACATGATCTTCCTGAGCACGAGGTCGCCTTCTCTGAATTCACGAGGTTTGACCTTTTTATCAAATTCTTTCTTCATTCTTTTCTGATATAACTGCCCATGACACAAAGTTGTCATTCTCTTCTCCTCAATCAAATTCAATTGGTCAAACCTGTTCTGGACCCATTCAGCCTCTGTCAAATTGGCTTCCATTATCACACGCAACGAGGGAATCTCTACCTCAACAGGGAGTACAACTTCCATTCCATATACCAGGGAGAATGGGGTTGCTCCTGTTAAAGTGCGTACAAATGTTTGATATCCATGCAGAGCAAAAGGGAGTATTCCATGCCAATCCTTATAAGTAACAACCATTTTTGGATAATTCTCTTGATATTCTTATTAGCAGCTTCAACAACCCCATTCATCTTTGGCCTGTATGGAGATGAATTGTGATGGACAATCTTGAATTCTTCACACAGTTCTGTCATCATCTTGTTGTTCAAATTCGAGCCATTGTCAGTGATGATTCTACTCGGCACACCATACCAGCATATAAGATTGTTTTTGATGAAACGCACAACCACCTGTTTGGTAACATTGGCATATGAAACAGCCCCTACCCATTTGGTAAAGTAGTCAATTGCTACCAAGATGAAACAGTGTCCATTCGAAGCTTTGGGTTCTATCATCCCGATCATGTCAATACCCCACATAGAGAAAGGCCATGGGGAGGAAATCATATTGAGAAGTTTCGGAGGCACATGGACCTTGTCTGCATAAATCTGGCATTTATGGCACTTCTTTGCAAATTTGTGACCGTCAGATTCCATTTTCAACTAATAGTAACCTGCCCTTAGCATCTTTTTATCCATCGAATGCCCATTAGCATGAGTGCCAAATGAACCTTCATGAATCTCATGCATCAACATGTCTGCTTCGTGTCTATCCACGTATCTGAGCAAAACCATGTCATAATTTCTCTTGTATAACACATTTTCACTGAGGAAGAAACTGCCTGCCAATCTTCTTAGTGTCTTCCTATCTTTCCTCGACGCATCAAATGGGTATTCCTGAGTCTGAAGAAAATGCTGGATGTCATAATACCATGGTTTTTCATCTGCTACCTCCTCTGTTGTAAACACATGAGCGGGCCTATCCAGCCGTCGAACTGTAATTCGGGGTATATCATTCCAAGTATTTACTTGGAACATGGAAGCCAGAGTTGCCATAGCATCCGCCATTTGATTTTCATCTCTAGGAATGTGATGGAATTCAACTTTATTGAAGAAGGGTAGCAATCTTCTAGCATAATATTTGTAAGGGATCAAGCCAGGGTGACGAGTATCCCATTCTACTTTAATCTGATTTATTACCAAAGCTGAATCACCATACACATCTAGAATTTTGATTCTGAGATCAATAGCTTCCTCAAGACCCATAATGCAAGCCTCATATTCTGCCATATTATTAGTGCAATCAAATGTTAACCTTGCAGTAAAAGGAATGTGCGATCCATGAGGAGTGACGATCGCAGCACCAATTCCTTTACCATAAGCATTCACCGCTCCATCAAATATCATACTCCAACGAGATTTAGGGTCGGGGCCTTCCTCAGGAAATGGTTTGTCACAATCTTTCATTTTCAAGAACATCACATCCTCATCGGGGAATTCATATTCTACAAACTGATGATCCTCCACCGGCTGGTGAGCAAGGTAATCTGCCAACACACTACTTTTGATAGCTTTTTGAGTGCGGTACTCAATATCATATTCAGATAACAACATCTTCCAGCGGGAAATTCTCCCCGTAAGAGCAGGCTTCTCAAAAATATACTTGATTGGATCCATTTTGGAGATCAACCAAGTGGTATGATTAAACATATAATGCCGCAAACGCTTTGTCGCCCAGGCCAAAGCATAACACGTTTTTTCTAGCGTGGAATACTGCGACTCACAGTCAGTGAACTTTTTGCTGAGATAATAAATGGCGAACTCTTTCTTCCCTGTTTTATCCTGTTGTCCCAGAATACAACCCATGGATTTATCTAACACTATTAGATACATAATCAACGGTCTTCCTTCTACGGGAGGGAGCAAGATAGGAGGCTCAAGCAGATACTCTTTAATACTCTCAAATGCCCTTTGGCAGTCATCCATCCAAACAAAACCTTGATCTTTCTTTAACAACTTAAAGATTGGTTCACACTTTGCAGTCATGTGGGAAATGAATCTGGAAATATAATTCAAACGCCCGAGGAAACCCCTGACTTGCTTTTTAGTTCTTGGTGCTGGCATTTCTTGAATTACTTTGACTTTATCAGGGTCAACTTCAATTCCTTTCTGGCTTACAATAAAACCCAACAATTTCCCCGATCTAACTTCGAAGGTGCATTTATTTAGATTCAAGCGGAGACGATACTTCCTCAAATGCTGAAACAACTTCAACAAATCTTTTATATGTCTTTCTTCAGTTTGGGATTTTACAATCATATCATCAACATATACTTCAATTTCCTTGTGCATCAGATCATGGAATAGGGTTGTCATAACCCTCTGGTACGTTGCACCAGCATTCTTTAACCCGAAGGGTATCACTCTGTAACAGAATGTTCCCCAGGGTGTGATAAAAGTTGTTTTTTCCATGTCCTCTGGAGCCATTCTTATTTGATTATACCCGGAAAATCCGTCCATGAACGAGAATACCTTGAATTTTGTTGTGTTGTCCACTAACATGTCGATGTGAGGCAATGGAAAATCATCTTTTGGACTAGCTTTATTTAGATCTCTGTAATCTACGCACATGCGGACTTTTCTGTCTTTTTTTGGTACTGGGACAATATTGGCAATCCATTGAGGATACACTGGCGTCACAAGAAAACAAGCATTAATCTGTTTTAGGACCTCCTCTTTGATCTTTACTGCCATATCTGGGTGGGTTCTTCTCAACTTTTGTTTAACTGGCGGACACTCTGGCTTCAACGGCAAATGATGCTCGACAATGTCTGTATCTAGACCAGGCATATCTTGATAAGACCAAGCAAAATAATCCACATACTCTTTCAACAACTCAATCAACCCGCTCTTCACATCAGGATGCAACGATGCTCCAATCTTAACTTCCTTCGGATCTTCTTCTGAACCCAAATTAATCACTTCCAAAGGCTCCTTATATGGCTGAATGGTATTTTCCTCGTGCTCAAGCAACCGTGAGACCTCTTCTAGAATCTCATCATAATCTTCTTCTTCATCCCCAAACACAGGATATTCAAAGTTGGGAGAGGGTGCAGGGTCATTGTATTCAACGGGTTTTTTAATTAATCTGCACATGTGATTTATAATTGCTTTTAGAAACTGACACATATAACAAGTGATCATGCAGATTAATTTTCAGTTATTATTTATTTTGAAAAGGGTTTTTTATTTGATTACCAATTCCCAAGAAAAAGCAGAAAATAAAGACATATTTTTGGAAGCAAAGACAACTTTTATTAATCATCTTAAAAATCAAAGCAAACAGATAAGCCCATACAATACTTTCACCTTTGGAAGAGTGAAAGCTTTTCAAAAGAAAGAAACAGATTAACAAAACAAATTACTTTGAAATATGTATGCAAGAAGGAACATCAATGGTGACCCAGTTCTGAACTCGGACTCCATGCGTCACATAATTCGGTACTTCCTGCTCTGCTTCATCCTCTTCAACAGCATTAATTCCAGAACCAGTTGGATGGAGGTAGCCTCCACTGCGGAAAACATCATGATAACTGTTCACAGAAGACTTTGACTTCAAACTTTCGCCTTTGCCATTCTTCGAAGAGAAACCCAAACCAGTTTTGTTTTTGTTCACGGGTGGATCCACAAGTTGTCCCCAAACTGCATTATGACCATTGCGCACAACCTGCTACGCGTCCTTCAGCGAAACCACATAATTCTCATTCCTTTTTATGTTGTCAATAGATAGGGCTTGGAACTGGGTTCCAACAGCAGGCTCATCTGCTTCTACAATACTGAAAGAGGATAAATGGGATATCAACAACGCCTGCTCTCCATTTATGATCACCACCTTCCCCTCGCGCACAAACTTTAACTTCTGATGCAGAGTTTAAGTGACAGCCCCTGCGTTGTGTATCCATGGCCGTCCTAGCAAACAACTATATGCGGGAATAATGTCCATGACCTGGAAGGTTATCAAGAACAAATATGGTCCTATATGGATGGGCAAGTCCACTTCACCGATGACAGATTTCCTCGACCCATCAAAAGCCTTCACAATGATGCCACTCTGGCGCATAGGTGCTCCTTGATACTTTAGCCTCATGAGGGTACTCCTCGATATAACATTCAGCGCAGATCTGTTATCAATTAGCACATTGGACAGCGAATCATTCTTGCAGTTCATAGATATGTGGAGGGCCAGGTTCTAATTCCTCCCTTCATCTGGTAACCCATCATCGCAGAAACTCAAATTGTTACATGATGTAATGTTTCCAATTACGCTGCTGAATTGATCTAATGGCATGTCATTTTTAGATTCTCAAACTTGGTAGTCAGCATCTGAAGCCTTGACATTTTTACTTTGGAAGTGCCCTCATGGGTAGTTTTGAGAGTGTCCCAAACTTCCTTGGCCAGTTCATATTGATGTACTAGTCTGAATATGTTTCTATCAATTCCATTGAACAAGGCATTTAAAGCTTTGGAATTTCCCAGGGCTAACTCATCTTCTTCTTTACTCCATTCTTCCTCAGGCTTCAGACTGATTGTCCCATCTTTCTCAGTTATGGTGGGATGGTTCCATCCTTTGTCAGCAGCTCTCCAGGCCTTTTTGTCCAGAGATTTTAAGAAGGCAATCATACGAGGTTTCCAGTAGTCATAATTTGTTCCATCCAGAATGGATGGTCTATTTCCAAAAACTCCTTCTTTGTCCATAGTGCCAAAAAGTGATATCCCTAGATCTCACCCAGTAATACAGGCAGGGTGCCTGCTCTGATGCCAATTGAAATTCTGGCTGCAGATACTCAATGTCACGTTCAATGTTATGACACCGTATCTGACTTTCTATAAGACAGTAAATACAAAAACAGTAAAGAACACAGTCAATTGTTTACCCAGTTCAGTGTGCAACAACACCTACTATGGGGGCTACCAAGCCAGGGAGGAAATCCACTATAAGAGATATTAATTCAGGAATAAACCAACCAATTTATCTCCTTCACTTAAGACCTACCCAATGCAACTTCAATCTAAGTACAACTTAAACCTGAGTTCCTACTCACTCCCCCTCAATCACAGCAGTGATACTTAAAACAATTGACTAATGACTTAATGAAGACACTCTTCAAAACATACACTTGATTATGCTTCACAGATTTTTAATCAAGCAACACAAACACTCTTGCTTCACAGCTTTGAGTGATACATAAACCTAACTTGACTTTGCTTCAAAGCTTTAGTCAAGAGGCACAAAACACTCTTGCTTCAAAGCTTTGAGTGATACAAAACCCTTACAATTAAAACCTATTCCAAGTCACTTATCATAATGATACTTGCTTGGATTACAATAGTTAAAACTATACAGCTCCTAAATAATCTTCTGTCAAAAAGGGATAAATTCCAAACAGCAGCCCTGTTGAATATATAACAGCTGCTTCTTCAATTAGGGTTTCCATAAAAATCTAGGGTTAATTCCGTTTGACCTTAAGACTTGGTCACATGACTTTATCAACCAGGATAGGTTTGAGCTAGGTTAACCCAAAGTCCACGAGAGATTCTGTTCTGGAAAGACTGAGTCATTTTCCTGAAAAATCTCAGAATTAACCAAACTTCATAATTGTTAGTTCAGAACAGGATGTCTTAACATTTGTTATGACATCTGAATTCCTGTTTACTGATTTTGGTAAATGTGATCATTTTGCAAAATGCTCAGATACACACTCATAAACATCAGTACCTGTATGCCACTATTTTTCTGCAAAGGTACCTAATAAACCAGTACCTAATAAATCAGAATGTTATGACATTAGTCATGACATTCACACACCTGGTTTTACCAAAAATGCATGCCAATAACTAAACAACTACAAACTCCCCCTTTGGCAGATTTTTGGCTAAAGCCCCTAAGCAATCAGAGAATAGATAGTAGCAGAATAAATATGACTGCAGAAAAATAGGATGTCTATCAAGTAAATAACCACAGAAAATCTCCCCCTCTTTAGCCACAAATGGGCCAAAGATTACATGTACTTAAATGTTTATACAGTCATCCAGAAAAAGTAATGAAAACAACAACTAAAAACTGAACACACTTACAAACTCCACCAGGAACCAGCAGCAACTCCACCAACCTTTAAGCACTGTCCCCTTCAGAGGAGCTACTTTCTTCAGTATTGAGTTGATCTTCCGCAGCACCCGCTTCCCTTCTGTTTCCTTCAGCCTCCTCCTGTTCTAACCTGGCAATTAGGTTTTCTAGAGTCTTTTTCCTAGTCTCCAGCTCTTTGCAGGTCTCTTTCAGTACAGCTATAACATCAGATGTTTTGGACTGAGTCTTTATAGATGATGTCTCAGCTGATGTTATAACAATATCAGGAACATGAGATCCCTGAAAAAGCTTGTAGTGTAACCCAAGAGCAGGAGCTCTTTTGCAAGAAGTATCTCTTGCCACCAGGATATCAAGGTATTATGCAAGGATAATTCCACAAAGGAGGGAGGGAAAGGCAATAGGGCCTTTGACAGCATAACTACCAGCATGTTTTAAAGTTTGTTCAAAAATATACCTGCCATAGTCAAAATCAGTCTTGGTTCCCACAGCATAAATAAATCTCCCCAATCCTGTGGAGATAGTTGATTTATGGTTTGTAGGACCCAGTTGGCTGCACCAATCTTGTGCAGGATGGCAAATTTCATGCTTAGTTTGCTGGAATTCAGCTTGCCTTTCAAGGGCCAGCACTTGACTTGTCTTGCTGTGATGGTTTGACAAACTTCATTGTGAGTCACTTCCAGTTTAGGGCAATCCTCATTTGATCTTCCAAGAAATTTGTTAATTTCTGATGGAGAGAAATTAACCCTTCTTCCTCTAACATAAACACATTCAAAGTCATCTGACCTTCCATCAGCACATTTATCAGACAAGTTTACTATAAATTCCTTGACCAGATTTTCATAGCACTTGGTAAATTTTACCACAGTCTTCATCAGTCCAACAGTTTTAATCAGGTCCATGATTTCCTTGCACTCCATGGCATCATTGTTTAACTCTCTTTCTAAAGCTATTCTCTTCAAGCAAACATACTTCCATCTGTTGGCATTGTCAGGATGGTGAAAAGAGATGTTGTCTGTTGGGACTTCAGGGACTCTAGCCATTTTGCTGGAAGGGAGTTTCCTTCTGATAGAAATTTCTTCAGCCTCAATTTCAAATTCTGATTCCTCATCAGAATCAAAAGACTCAGGTTCTTTTCTCTTCTTTGTAATTGGTTGTCTTCCAGTATGCACTTGGGCTTTCACCTTCCCTTTGGACAGACCAGTTTTCACAGATTCTACCCCAGTCTTGCCTTCAGCCTTGGATTTCTTATCAGCAGGTTTCTCTTTGGTCATACATTTTGCAGCATTCTGATTACCCTTTCTTTTCATCATTCTCCTAGCTATGATAGGGTTTACATTGGCAATTAGTTCATTATCTGAGTATTCCTCATCCACATCAATGACAGGTGGATCAACAGTCTTCTCTGAAGGGTTCTGAATATCATCAAGGATTTCAGATGATTTCTGAATGTTGTCATTTGGTGTCACAACATTCTCAGAGACATCTGCATTTGCTTCAACATTTGGGCTTGCTGATTCTTGATTTAATGGGACAGAAATCCCTGGTACAGAGTGGTTTTCGCTTAGTATTCTTGTAACAAGCCTAGAAATTGCTTGATGTACTTGAGTTGGTCGTTCCCTATTTGGTACAGAAGAAGAAGGATGAGAAGGATTACCGGAAGCAGTAGCTTGAGATCTTCCTGCATGCCTAGTTCTCAGCTTTTTGACTTTGGTGGGGTCAGTTGCCATTTCTCTGAGAGGAGTGATCTCCAGGACTTCAGAATCTATGCATGTGGTGATTGCTCGAGAATCATGATCAGATGATGAAGATGAAGTGGTCGCCTTGGTCGAAGATGATGTTTGAGACATTTTGATTGACTTAGAGCACCAGTAGCAATTTGAGAGAAAACTTTGATTGAGAGAAAGGAATAGGTTGCAAAGTCGAGAGGGGTAGGAGGCAAATGAGAGTCTATTCAACTTCTTAATAATTTTGAAAGAATTAGAAAAACATATGATTAACCCACTAAAAATAGACTTAACAAAAATAACTCCTTCAACCCTTGCTTTAAGCAAAATTAATTGCTATAATTTCTCATGTTGGCAAATACCCATCTTGCCCCTCAAGTTTTCAAGTTGATTTCCATCAAGAGCCTTGGTAAAAAAATCAGCCAGCTGTAGCTTAATGACACCAAGTTCCAGTTTAATTATCTTCTTCTCTACAAGGTCAATATGCTTGGTCCTGCTATGCTGAATAGGGTTCTTGGAAATATTGATTGTATTCAGATTGTCACAATACAATGTCATAACATCTTGTGAGACATTATACTCAGTGAGCATCTGTTTTGTTCAGATAATTTGAGAACAGCTACTACCAGCTGCAACTATTTCAGCACAGAGTTGAAAAGGCATTCTTTTGACATGAATCATAGCTCTGGAAGATTCCTGTATGATCCTATTTTTCCTTCTGTCAACTCCATTTTGTTGAGGAGTTATAGGAGAAGAGAATTCATGACTCATTCCTTCTGAGAAACAGAACTTATTAAACTTGCTGTTTCCAAATTCCTTGTCATGATCACTTCTGATTCTGACAATACACCCTTCTTTTTGAGTTCTTTTGCACAGTTCTTTAAAAACTTCAAAGTTATTCATCAAATCATAGACATATCTCTTTTTACCAAGCCTTTTCATTTGATGTTCACCACAAACTCTCCCTTTATCAATTCGCAGTCTTGAAATCCTTCTGACTGCTTCCATAGAGATAGTCCTTTTCATTCTTCTTAGATGAAGATGGCCAAGTTTTTGGTGCCACAGTTTCATCTCTTTTTCTTCTTTGGTAATAGAACACATAGTGGAGTTATTAGTGTTCTCAGGCTACCACAAGTAACAGTTATCTTTAGATCTGATTCCTTTCATTACAACTTCTAGTTTTTCATTAATTACTAGACATTCAGATTTTAAGAAGTTGACCTTGAATCCTAGATCACATAATTGACTGATACTAATGAGATTAGCAGTCAGGCCTTTTACCAATAGTACTTCATTCAGATTTGGAACTTCAGGGCAGTCCAAATTACCAACTTCTTTGATTTCACCTTTAGCACCATCTCCAAAGGTCACATAACTAGTGGTGTGAGGTTTAACATGATTGAGAATGTTCTTGATTCCAGTCATGTGCTTAGAGCACCCACTGTCAAAGTACCAGTCTTCCTTTGCAGAGACTCTCAGGGAAGTGTGGGCTATCAGGGCAGTAGCCTTTTTCTTCCATTGAGGAGTATGTGGTACCCTTTTAGACTTAGGTTTAACACATGTGCTCTGATTAGGGTATCCATACAATCTGAAGCAGAAAGGCTTAATGTGACCATACCTCCCACAATGATGACATCTCCATCTTTGGTACCTTTTCTTCATATATCTCATTTCCTGATGTTGAGAGTTATGTTGAGACATCTGCTTTGACATTTGTTTAACAGGCCTGATCTTCTTGTCTGCACCAGATTTCTTTGCTTCCACAAATCCTAGTCCAGACTTGTTTCCCACATTTTGTCCAACCTGAAGGATTTCTTCCAATTTGTCAGTTCCATTTGTCAGCATCTTGACAGATTTGGTCATCTGGTTCAGTTGTGAGTTCAGCAATTGAACTTCCCCTTCTAGATGACTTATAGTTTCAAGGTCTACCCTTTTTTCAGCCTCCAGCTTTATGATGAGTTTTGTTTGTTTCTCATTCTGCACACAGACTTCAGCACTTCTGATACACAATTTCTTGTAAGTATCAGCCAATTCTTCAAATGTCACTTCCTCATCACTAGTGTCACTTTCAGAGGTACAAACACCAGTTAGAGCAGTAACTAGTTTGGCAGATTCTTCTTCAGAATTACTTTCTGAATCATAGTCAGACCAAGTAACAGTCATTCCTTTCTTTTGTTTCTTAAGAAAGGTAGGACATTCAGCTCGAATATTCCCATATCCTTCACAACCATGGAATTGAATTCCTCTGCCTTGATTTCCCTTCTCTTCTGACCTTGGTCTTCTGCTGGAACTGTCAATGTCAGAGGGGATGTTATGAACATTAGACCTTGACTTTGGATCTATTCTTTTGATGAGTTTGTTGAATTGTCTTCCAAGCATGGCTATAGCTTCTGAAATATTTTCTTCTTCATCCTCCTTGTTTTCATCTTCAGTGTTGGATACAAGTGCTATGCTCTTGTTCTTCTTGTCAATATTTTCAGTGATCCCCATCTCAAAAGTCTGAAGAGACCCAATGAGTTCATCCACTTTTAACTTGCTGATATCCTGGGCTTCCTCTATAGCAGTTACCTTCATTGCAAATATTTTAGGCAAGGATCTGAGAATCTTTCTCACCAGTTTTTCTTCTGACATCTTTTCTCCCAATGCTCATGAGGTGTTGGCAATCTCCAAGATGTTCATGTGAACTCATGAATGGTTTCATCTTCCATCATTTTTAGATTCTCAAACTTGGTAGTCAGCATCTGAAGCCTTGACATTTTTACTTTTGAAGTGCCCTCATGGGTAGTTTTGAGAGTGTCCCAAACTTCCTTGGCCAGTTCATATTGATGTACTAGTCTGAATATGTTTCTATCAATTCCATTGAACAAGGCATTTAAAGCTTTGGAATTTCCCAGGGCTAACTCATCTTCTTCTTTACTCCATTCTTCCTCAGGCTTCAGACTGATTGTCCCATCTTTCTCAGTTATGGTGGGATGGTTCCATCCTTTGTCAGCAGCTCTCCAGGCCTTTTTGTCCAGAGATTTTAAGAAGGCAATCATACGAGGTTTCCAGTAGTCATTATTTGTTCCATCCAGAATGGGTGGTCTATTTCCAAAAACTCCTTCTTTGTCCATAGTGCCAAAAAGTGATATCCCTAGATCTCACCCAGTAATACAGGCAGGGTGCCTGCTCTGATGCCAATTGAAATTCTGGTTGCAGATACTCAATGTCACGTTCAATGTTATGACACCGTATCCGACTTTCTATAAGACAGTGAATACAAAAACAGTAAAGAACACAGTCAATTGTTTACCCAGTTCAGTGTGCAACAACACCTACTCTAGGGGCTACCAAGCCAGGGAGGAAATCCACTATAAGAGATATTAATTCAAGAATAAACCAACCAATTTATCTCCTTCACTTAAGACCTACCCAATGCAACTTCAATCTAAGTACAACTTAAACCTGAGTTCCTACTCACTCACCCTCAATCACAACAGTGATACTTAAAACAATTGACTAATGACTTAATGAAGACACTCTTCAAAACATACACTTGATTATGCTTCACAACTTTTTAATCAAGCAACACAAACACTCTTGCTTCACAGCTTTGAGTGATACATAAACCTAACTTGACTTTGCTTCAAAGCTTTAGTCAAGAGGCACAAAACACTCTTGCTTCAAAGCTTTGAGTGATACAAAACCCTTACAATTAAAACCTATTCCAAGTCACTTATCACAATGATACTTGCTTGGATTACAATAGTTAAAACTATACAGCTCCTAAATAATCTTCTGTCAAAAAGGGATAAATTCCAAACAGCAGCCTTGTTGAATATATAGCAGCTGCTTCTTAAGTTAGGGTTTCCACAAAAAGCTAGGGTTAATTCCGTTTGACCTTAAGCCTTGGTCATAGAACTTTATCAACCAGGATAGGTTTGAGCTAGGTTAACCCAAAGTCCACGAGAGATTCTGTTATGGAAAGACTGAGTCATTTTCCTGAAAAATCTCAGAATTAACCAAACTGCATAACTGTTAGTTCAGAATAGGATGTCTTAACATTTGTTATGACATCTGAATTCCTGTTTACTGATTTTGGTAAATGTGATCATTTTGCAAAATGCTCAGATACACACTCATAAACATCAGTACCTGTATGCCACTATTTTTCTGCAAAGGTACCTAATAAACTAGTACCTAATAAATCAGAATGTTATGACATTAGTCATGACATTCACACACCTGGTTTTACCAAAAATGCATGCCAATAACTAAACAACTACACATATTCACTTCCTCTTCATATTCTTCCCTAGGCCTGATTATATGGATTAAACCTTCATCCATCATCTCTTGTAAATCAGCCTTTATCTTCTTGCAACCCTGTATATCTGTACTGCAAATAGCACAACCGGCATGGTCATGCGTATAATAACTGAATTCAAAGAGGTCTGTGTGCATCATCACCAAATCTCCTCTAACCAGATTGATGTCAAAAATTCGAAAGTCGCCTGGACAACTGGCCACCATATTTACAACATTCACTCCCCCGTGCTTGGGTAGAGGATTGTCTTTCACATTAGGTCCCACGTCTTTGAAAGATAAAATTCCAGACTTTAACAACCTTTGCACTTCAGTCCTCAAAGGATAACAATTCTCAACACTATGCCCTGGTGCTCCCTGATGAAAGGCACACGTCTGGTCTGCTTTGTAATACGAAGGTAATGGTGATGGTATGGCGGGAGGTGGTCGTGTCTGGACCAACTTCTTCTGAATCAATGCTGGTAGTAGCTCTGCATAGCTCATGGGAATAGGGTTATAGTTCTCCCTTCTCTGATTACACCCTTGATTTCCCTGCTGGGACGGTCTCTAATAAGCAACGGTAGTCGGAGCGGCATTCATAACAGGAGTAACTGAGGCGACTTGCTGATGACGCAGATAATTCTTTCTAGGAGCGTTTACCCTTCTCTCTTGCATAAAAACATTTGTATCCCCCTCTTTCTTCTTTGTAAACCCATAACTTGGCTTTTTTACACCTCCAGATCCTTCACCCTTTGTCAAACGGCCTTCTCTTACTACCTCTTCTAGGTGGACACAAATTCCTACCATCTTGGTAAAATCAATTGGGGCACTTGCTACCATTCTTTCGTAGTAGAAAGCGCCTAGCGTCTTCAAAAAAATTTTAGTCATTTCTTTCTCTTCGATGGGAGGAATCACTTGTGCAGCCACTTCGTGCCATCTCTGTGCATACTCTTTGAACAATTCTCCTTCTTTCTGAACCATGGCCCTAAGTTGGTCACGGTCAAGCGCCATGTCTACATTGTACTTGTATTGTCTAATGAATGCTTCTCCCAAATCATTAAAAGTATGGATGTTGGCGTTGTCTAAACTCATGTACCATTTCAAAGTTGTGCCGGTCAGACTATCCTGGAAAAAGTGAATCAGCAGACGTTGATCATCAGTGTGGGTAGACATCCTCCCTACATACATCACCAAGTGAGCACGAGGGCAAGTGTTGCCCTTGTACTTCTCAAACTTTGGGACCTTGAACTTATTCGGGACCAAACACAACTCATTCACATTCTTCCCAAATAGCTCTTTTCCCCTAAGAGCCTTCATCTCTCTTTGCATTCTATCAAACTATTCTTGGAAATCATCCATTTTGTCATAAAGACCCAAGTCTTCACTCGGCAGAGGGAAAGGACGACACATATCTTCATTAACAAACAGAACCAAATTCACCGAAGGAGGTGCAGCAGGAACAGTATGCACCACAGGAGGTGCATGAGTAACAACATTTTGAACCACTAGAGCATCTTGAGGGCCAATATTGAAACCTTCAGGTGCAAAATTCTCTGGCATTCCCCACGAATAACCTTGAGGCATACGGTTTTGAACAATAGCCGGAGTAGCGGATACAAGAACAGTAGGAACTTCAGCACTTTCCCTCGTTGGTTGAGGTTGAACACTCGGTGGCTGATTCTGAGCAACCACCAGAGCTTCCATCAGAGTAGTCAAGTTGGCCAAACCGGCCTTCAAAGCGGAAACTTCTTTGTGCAGCCCGCGATTCTCCTGTTCTAAGTTGTCCATCTTCTTTTTAAAATTAGCTCGAGTGTTGTAGTGATGAGTCATCTTGCTGAGTGAAGTAAAGAACTTGGGTAAGACACCTGGATATGCATAAAAAATCCAAGAAATATGCATAATATGATGCATGATATGCAATGCATATGATTATTTTTACTTTATCATTTAATATTTCAAGGGATTTAACGTTTATAGACATATTGCAAACATCCAAGTAATAAAGCTTTTGAAATACTGAAATTTTTTATTATAATAACTTCAAAATGGATTACAAGTTTCAATGATCCCAAGTACAACATGAAAATACAATCTAAAATCTTGAGAAGAGGAACTAATGAAGATCAATCTGTACGCTGGCGCTTCCCTGTGAGCCTGACAATCTGAGCCCTCAACCTCTGGTTTTCTTCCATATGTCTGATGGCAACCTCCTTCCAATCATCTGAAGCAGGAAGTGAGTAATCAACACCTGTTTGAGGCTTAGGAGAAAATAAATCCCCTTGCCTCTCCATAAACTCTACTGCTCGACTCTCAAGGATCTCGATCAAATCATCTTTCTCCTTCAAGTCTGCTCTGTAGGAACTCTCTAAAGTCTGGAACTTGTTCTTCCAAGCATCCCTTTCCTGTTGCATCCTAACCAAAGCAAGCTGCAACTTTTCTAGATCATCTAATAAAGTAGGATTGGTCTTCACAAACAAATCAGGCATGGGTGTCTCCCGAGTATATGGCATCTTCAACTGAATGGCTCTCGATCGGATCCACTGAAGATATGGCTCCAAAGAAACAGCACCTCTAGGTCCCAAATCCTTCCTACTCTTCTTATGAATGTGACGCTAGGCCTTTGCAATCTGCTCCCTAGCTTCCATGTGGTCTTCTTCTTCCTTCAGAAAGAAACTACTCAAATGAATACTATTCAGTTTATCCCTCATCGGGTAACCAAGTTGTCGCCGTGCAAGAACAGGGTTATAGTTAATTCCTCCCTTTGTACCAAAAAGAGGCACATTGGGGAAACTACCACAACTATCAATAACCTCCATATCCTGGTAAGCTCGATGATACCAATCAATATCCGAGTGAGTAAGTGCCATGATCTTAGGAGCCCAACGGGGTTCCTTCTTGACATCCCAAAAAGCATCAGACTGAGGCATATGAGAGATAAACCATAGCTACAACAAAGGCGTGTAAGAGATAATCATTCCCCCATGATAGGAACTCCGAAGATGAACAGAGTAATAAGCATCACCCAACAGTGTAGGAACCGGGTTTCCAATCATGAAAATCTTGATAGTGTTAATGTCGACAAACTTGTCCACATTAGGAAATAAGAATAATCCATATGCGAGTAAAGCAAAGATGGCCTCAAAACAAACCGTACTCTTCATCCTGGCAAAGTAACGAGCTTTCTCCAATAAGAACTGAGCTGGTAATCCTCTAATACCTCCTTTGGTATTCATATGGGCTTCCAACTCAGACTTCCCAAGATGAATTAAAGCAGCAATCTCATGTGGTTTTGGCTCACCCTCCAAACCAGTAAAAGGAACACGATTGGTACCAGGTAAATCCAATAGATAGGAATACTCTTCCAGTGTTGGCATCAACTGATAATCGGGAAAAGTAAAGCAGTGATACGCCGGATCATAGAACTGGACCAAAGTTGAGAGAATACCCTCCTTCATCTTCCGCTTCATAAGAGGAATAATGGATCCATACTTCTTCCGAAAGTCTGCAGAACACTCGATCTCAGTGATTAGACTTATCAACTCATCTATCTTAGGATCTCTGAAACTGTATTTCCCGGTCTTTCTCTTTCCAGATTCCATGGTTTAAAAGTACCTGAGATATTCACAAATAGTCAACCTTTAAATCCCTTGAAATATTGTTTTCTTCAAAAGATGCTTATGAGTGCATGGATGCTTGATGCAACAATCACACACAAGATCACACATATAGGGTTTATAGGTTCAACATCATGAGCATGAGGTCGAAGGCACTACCCATAAGGTATTGGTCTAAAAAGTTATCACCTGCCGAACAAGGTTCTAAAAGATTCCAAGAGTCTACATCCTTCCTTCGGATATTACCAACTTCCCGATTAACTCGGTAATTAGTAATATTCTCAAAAAAGACTCGTCCGAGCGTAGTATCGCGTGACAGCTATTTCTGGATTACTCTGTCATAGCTTCCGCACTACACCTAAAAGGCCAAGATGAGTTAGGTAATCTACGGTCCTCAGCTTCAGCAGGCTCCCAGGTCAAAAGCAATACGTCTTCTCGATTACTCGGTAAACGACACTACAGTCAAAGGGGCCTCCACTGAGTGGGGGATCTCATGCCTCCTTTTTTGGGATTACTCCCTCAAATTTAACATGACTATACCGCCCGTCCTATCTTAAAGTTTTCCCAAGTCCGAGTATAGGACTTATGAGTAATCACCAAGCACCCTGTAAACCAGGAAAATCCAGACAAACATATATACAAAATATAACACCTAAACACAATAACACATATACAGATATAAACAAATATAGGCTCAACCCACTTAGGGATGGACCAGCAAGAGGTCAATCTTTCCCCAGTGAAGTCGCCATTTTTCTGTAGCGGTAGAAATGTTCAAGACTAAGCCATTGGATTGACTAGACTTTATACAAATCAAAATAAAAAGTTTCACCGTGCTTTATTGTTTCCAAAGGAATGGGAAAAGAGCGAATAACCCAAAAAAAGGGGGAAAGATTCAAGGCAAGGGGGTTGGTTATGCAAAGGGAAGGTATTAGCACCCTAAACATCTACGGTACTCCGCAGGAACCTCTTTGAAAAATCTGTATATTTTGGCTATAAAAATGTGTTATATAAAAAATGGATGGTGGAGGTGAGAAAAGAAATATTTTTATAATTTTTGCACCCGCCGCAGTTGCGAACCTTTAGTGCCTACGTTCCACCTTTCGTGCAATAGGGGATCAGGGTACACGTAGTTCCTCTTTTAAAAATTTGAAACACAAGTGTGTTGGTTAATTTTATGAGATAAGACATCACCGTCATTGTCCGTGTGGAAAACATACTTACTACCCACGATCATGAGAAAGGAGAATTTACGTCATCTCAAAGTGGAGGATATGGCTTGGATTTTAAAATCAACAAAGCCTCACTCAACACCCAAGTGGAAAATATCTCTCTTTACTACATATTATAGAAGTATAGTTGTTTGCATCACTATAAGGATTGACAAGAGTCTAATCTTTTAAGAAAAGTTTTAAAATAAAAAGCCAAAGTGGCAAAAATGGTTTGAAATGAGATTGATTGACTTTTAGTCTTCTCACAAAAATGTCAAGGTATTATTAAATTGATTGAAATTTATTTATGAAAATGTTTGGAAAATGCATGGACCTAAGTCCAAGTTTATTATGAAAGTGTTTCAAGTTTAGAAATAAGAAGAGTTTTTTTTTAGAAGGAGGGAGAAGGTTTTTTGAAATTAAAAGATGATGGGAGGAGAAGAAGAGGCTATCCTAAAGCATAAGGTAAAAACTAGGGATAAGAACCATCTAACCAACAAGAAGCCAATACTTGACATTATGGGTCAATATAGAATTCCCATTCTTCGGATTGAAACCAAGCAAGCAAAGATACTAGACCTCTTGAGAGAACCAATCTTCAAGTGTATTAAGTCTTCGCAAAAATTGGGCAGAGTAACGGCTGTATACGGGTGAATTCCAAATTACAAACAAAGTATGTAATCACAATAACCTGCACAAAAAACAAACAAACAACCCAATGTCTTGAGGTAAACCTTAAGAACTCCAGACAAAATATCAAATAAAGTCACAAAGTCTCCAAGATAGGCCAAGGTCTCTAATCCTAAGTCCAAGAAGTCCAATACTCCATAATGCCAAGGATAGTAACCAAATAGTCCAAGTATAATTAAAGATTTTATGGTTCATATTGATTATTAGGTGTCTTTAAAAGGAAAAGAAAAGCTCAAGTGAGAAAAATAAAAATGACATAAAAGTAAATGCTCAAGTGAGCAAAAATAAAAATGGCATGAAATGTAAATGCTTAAATTAAATGGTACATAAAGCATAAAAAATAAAAGCATAAAGTAAAGTCAATTGATAGAAATTAGTGGTTAGTTGGATGACCATCTTGAAACTTGGATTTGGAACTCATTAGAGGATTAGTAGAACCAAAGCCTCCACACAACAAGTTGTATTTTCTTTTTGTCAAGTATATCATCCATTTTGGAATCCTCAAAAGTAACATTTAATGATCAACGATGTTTAAGTGATCCGCGTTGACCAAAAGTGTTGTAGATCCATTAGAGGATTGGTAGAACCAAAGCCTCCACACAATGAATCTCAAGGTTATTGGATCAAAGAGATCAAATTAACATACTTGGGCTTGCAATCATAAGTTTTGGCCACGAATGATCATTTATTCGAATCGGGACAAAATTTAGCGCTATGTTAAGCAATCGTAAGTGGACTTATGTAGAAGTCGCACCTATTTTGAGGCCGGTCAATAGCAATTTATGTACTTCATGTTTGGATAAATGATATAGGGATCACCATCCTTTAACATGTAGCACAATAGAAAAAAAAGAAAGGGATAAGATGAAGAGGGAGGGGAATGATAAGCTAATTTGGATCACCATTTCAAAATTCTTTCATCTTTAAATTCAAACACTCCTCTAGATGGATTAAAGCACTAAACATATCATTAATCCAAAGCACCAAAAATGAATTAAATAATTCACTCTTAGGTAGATTTGAATTGATGAACATTTATCCAGCTTCATCTACATCACAAAGTCCATTGAGTTTAAAAACAAATTAGACATTTAAAATTGCAATCCAAGTTATCCATCAAAGAGAGTGAGCAGAAAAATATTTGAGTCAAAACTGCCCCAAAATAAGGCAGCAAAAGTATTTTAGAAAAAGCCCTAAAATAAGGCAGAAAAAGAATTTTCGACACTGTTGCAATCAATTGTGCTTCGACAGCAACCTATTGCATCAGTGCAGTTTTTTTTAAAATCAATTTTCTGTGACAAACAATTGCAATGTTACAACAATTGATTACAACCTGTTAAAATCAGTCGAAAACAGCATCTTAAGGATCAAATTTTTGTTCCAACTTTTCATCAAACACCTTATGATCATGGATCCAATTGAGCATTAAAATTCCATCAAATTATGAGAAAATAACACCATTGGAATCACAAAACAGTGCTCAATGAATCAAAACCAGAAATCTACAAGATATCACATTATGAAAGATGATGATCCAACTTACCAAAGGTAGAATTAGAGAATTATCAAACAACTTCCAGAATTTGCTTCAATTCAACCACAAGAATCAATTATCAAAGCTTGGATGTAGAGAATTGATGAAGAAAAAGTGTTTGGACGAAGGTTTAGCTTAAAGATTAGTAAGCTTCAATGCAAAGCTTACTAACTTTTTGAAAATGGAGCTTTGAGTGAATTTGGTAGATGGAGAGATTTTTTTAGCAAAGTGATTTTGGCTATCAAAAGCTTGTCATTTGAATGAAATGAGGTCTCTATTTATAGAGTTTTAGGATTGGGATTAGTTGTAATTTGGTAATTGATTCTTGGAGCCAAAAATTGAATTAAAGATATAATTTTCAAATTATGCAGAAAAATTGGAGCAAAAAAGATGACAGTTTGAAATTGCTGGCTTTTTTCAAAAATCACGTGTATTTTGCTACTATGAGTCGATACATGGGTCATATGCGTCGACACATCCTAGTTGTATAACACAACATGAGTCGACACAAGCTTCTATGTATGGACACATTCTGCTATTCCAACACATTACAGGATCCAACAATCTGTATGAGTCGACACATAACATGCATGTGTCGACACATGCTAGTTATACACAACAGGATGAGTCGATACATAACATGCATGTGTCGACACATGATAGTTATACACAACAGGATAAGTCGATACATACCTTTATGGGTCGATGCATGCTTCCTTTCACCATAATACAGAACCAATCAATTTGCATGAGTTCGACACAAGCCTCTGTGGATTGATACCATCTGACTTTCGACACAATACAGAACTAATCAATTTGCATGAGTTTGACACAAGCCCCTGTGGATTGATACCAGCTGCCTTTAGACATAATATAGAACCAATCAATTTTCCTGAGTTCGACACAAGCCTTTATGGATCCATACAAGCTGCCTTTTGACACAATACAGAATCCATCTATTTTCATGAGTCAAAACAAGTCTCTATGGGTCGATGCAAGCTGCAAACTTTATTTTTCGGATGCTTCGACCTGGTACCTACAAAACAAAAAATATACAAAGACAAAGATAAATATTTTTTTGTATTTTGATTAGAAGTTAGTCAATAACACATATACAAAATACACAACAAAGGTGCTTGGAAATTCCTAAAGAGCAAACTTAAAGATAGGAGATAGAAAAAAAAAGGAAGAACCAACCCTAATGTGATCTTGCTATGATCAAGTTAACATTATATGATAGGGGAATCTTACGGGCAAAAATTGGGGTACAACACCCTGGTAACATTATTATTATGATTTCTATAGGCTTTGAGCCTTAGTTGGAGAATGTGAATTTATTTTTCACGAGAAGAATTTATCTCCTCAGCAGGAATATATTGGTATTTCCCCAGGAAGTCATTATTACAACTCTTTCTTATAACAACAAGTGGAAGGTCTCTTTATTTGAGAAACCTGCACTTCCTCAGTAAGTATGTTAGTTTCCCGAGAAGATTTGTTACTCCGATGAATGGTAGTCTCGTCATTATGGGAGATAGTTCATTGTTGAGATTTGTTACTCCAATGGATAGTAGTCTCGTTATTATGGGAGATAGTTCATTGGTTAGATTTGTTACTCCGATGAATGGTAGTCTTGTCATTATGGGAGATAGTTCATTGTTGAGATTTGTTACTCCGATGAATGGTAGTCTCATCATTATGGGAGACAGTTCGTTGTTGAGATTTGTTACTTCGATGAATGGTAGTCTCGTCATTATGGGAGATAGTTCGTTGTTGAGATTTGTTACTCCGATGAATGGTAGTCTCGTCGTTATGATAGTTCGTTGTTGAGATTTGTTACTCCGATGAATGGTAGTCTCGTCATTATGGGAGATAGTTCATTGTTGAGATTTGTTACTCCAATGTATGGTAGTCTCGTCATTATAGGAGATAGTTTGTTGTGTAGATTTTGTTACTCGGATGAATGATAGTCTCGTCATTATGGGAGATGGTTCGTCGTTGAGACTCACTTTGCTTTGAAGAATTCATTAGTTTCCAGTATTAAGTACTGATGATGGTCATTTGTGACTTACCCTATTATCGGTGTTTGCTGGTATTATCATACCACTTCTTTCCCCCTGTGGGTTGACGTTAATTCTTTTTCTATCTTCTCAGTGAGTGCATATTTGTAGTTATTTTTTTATCACTATTATCCTTTATTTTCTCTTCTTAATATTTGAGTTGACGTTGCTTTATCTCTTCCTTGGGCTACACCCCAGTAGATTTGTGTGTTTTGTTCACCAACGATTTATTTTAATGGTTGGAATTTCCTTTGATCCTTTATTTTATTTCCAACATCCTCAATAGTGTCTTGTGTCACCTTTGGATTTTTTTGTTTGCATGCATAATCATAGGCATTGCATAGCATCTTAGGGCCATAAATAAGGTTTGGTTTATATTTAAGTATCTTCAATCGCGTCGGCACGAAGATTTTAACCTTCGTATCTCCGGATAGAAGACACTTAAATAAGGACAGTTGTTATACCCAAAATTTACCCCCTAAGATTTCTCAATCATCTCATAACAACTCAATCATATCAAGATTACACTTGGGTTTGGTTCTTCTACCAATCTCTAGGTTTTCTCATGAGGGATCACCAAGCACTTTGATTTGTATATTGTGATCATATATGTCTTATGTTGATTAACTTTTAACTAACAAATACAATGAACATTTTCTCTAAATGATGATACTATATCTGAGGGCACAACATATTTCATCAGTTTAATTTATAGGTTCATGAGTTTATTTCCATGCATTCTTCAATAAAGCTTCATTGAGGTTCAAGCTTCATCATTAAGAATTATTTAAAGTAATATCATGACAAGGCCTACTATGATTCATCATGCCTCAATTTTTCAAAATAAGTCAAAAGATACAAGGGTTGATTGAGAAAGTTTGACCTAATTGGACAAGTTTTTGATTTCCTAATCACAAGTGTATAACTCTTTCAATTATTAACATTTGGGAGTAGTTTTTGTTTCTATAGTTTCTTATTATCATCTTAAACAATCTCCATTCACATGGAAAAAGTTATTGTGAAGGAAAGTTTGTCAAAATTGAAAAGGGTTTCCAGGTCATTTTGGTGCTTGAGGAACTAGGGTTTTGGACTTCTAAGGGCTATGTCTTCTTCATCTTTTGAAATTTTTGAGTAATTCCAAATACATGCTTCTCTTTAAAGGGTTATCATATAATTGCTTCAAGATTTTCAAAAAACTTTGGTGTGGAAGATGCCTAATGATGAAGAAAGATTACAAGTCCTCTAGATAGGCCATCAAATTCCCTTTTGTGACTTCAAATGATCATAACTTGGTCAATTCTTATCTCCTTAATCCCATTCTTTTTCCACAATGATCTTAAGGATGTGAAATTCAACTCTTCTTTTATGTGCAATGCTTGAAAATGACTGGAAGATGCCTTAAGAACTCAAAAGATTATAGGTCACCTCATGAATTTAACCAATTTTACAAGGACATAACCTTTTCAATACTTGGTATTTTTAAGTGATTCAAGTTGCACATTGCTCTTTTAGAAGTCTACTTCAAGCTAGCATCAATGATCAAAGCTCGATTTTGGAGGAAGGCCTTGTTTGAACTCAAAATATTATAGGTCACTTTTGAATAAAAACTTAGACTCAACTTTGACTCATCAGAACTCCAATCTCAACTATCCAATTGATCCCATTCTTTGCATATTGTAAATTTTGTGACCTCACCTTTCAATTGCTTTTAGAATCATGCCCTAAGACGCCTTGAGTTGCAAATACCATTGATTCAAAGTTGGTACCTTGAAACTGAAGTTTTCTCGAAAGTCAGAATTTGAAATTCATAATTTGGCTCCTAATCACCAAATTTCCACACATATTCCACTTAAACATGATTAGAAAATGTGTTTGAATCATTTAGAGCATCAAAAAGCATCATTTGGATGAGTTTTGATGCACATGTGAACACAATTTGCTCGTGTACACAGGCATGCACAAATTCATTTGAATTTTCATCATTCACCCATCCTCTTGATTCCATTCACTTCTCCTATAAATACATGCTCTGTTCCACTCATTTTCGCAAGCTTGAACAACCAAAATCACCCTTCCAAACTCCCTGCATAACTCACTTTTTTGAGATTTCGAATTCCTCTTTTCTCCACGCTTCAATCCTAATTCTTCATTGATCCTTCATCCTTGAACTTCACTGAAGCTAACAGAAGAAAAATCAAACCTTGAGGTGTCCAAAATCGTGCTAACCAAGTCTAGTTTCGAAGCATTTTTCAATTACTTCGTTCAGGTAGAATTCTCAATCAAATTGAACTAAATAAAGCCCTATTCAACTCTATTTATCCTTCTGATTCTCACACTTCTTACGGTTTTCATTTTCATTTAGAATTGAGATAGGTACTTGGGATTTTCATGCTCGCTATTGTTTTTGGTTTTCTTCAAATTCAGCCTTGCACAATTTATATAAATTTTTCATGAGGGTATCATTAGAATCGTCTTGAAAAGAAGAATCTAATGATACCGATCTGGTTCTCTAAATTTACAATTTGAAGAACCTCAATTTAGGACGTTTGGAGGTTGAAGACGACCTACGTGTCATGCTTCAGCCAATGATAGTGTGACATGTGATTTTTTGAATTATATCCAATACATCTATTTTACCATGCGTGTGTTATAGGAACCGTTGGATCTGATTACTTTTATTACTCAGACTTCATCTAACGCGCCAGATTTTAAGTCACTTATATTTATTAAAAAAATGATTTTGTGTGATTTCCAAAAAAGACCATGATATGCACAACACACCAGATCCATTGGATATGTTTACTAATTCATTTTGACTCTCATCTAATGGTTCATACTTTTCTGATTTTATTTTTATTTTCTGATTTTTTATATTTAATTGTTTTAAACATCAAAAAATCATAGAAAATTCATTTCTGACCCAAAAATTATGAAATAAATCACAAAAATATTTTTTAATATGCTCTTTCTGATTTTTATTTCTTCATGATTTTAATTTCAAATTTATTATTTTTTATGATATTTTCTTTGTTTTAACTTGTTTTTAATTGTTTAAAAATACTTCTTGGTATTTTTAAATTCTAAAAAAATTCATCAAAATTATTTTCTTTATTTCTGACTTTCTGAAATTTTTCTAGAATTTTATTTTGACTTCTACTATTTTTTATCTTTTTTCATTTTTTTGAGTGATTTTAATTAGTTTAAAAATACTTTTCAGTTGTAAAAAAATTACCAAAAATTTTATAAAAATATTTGAGGTCATTTCTGATTTTTCTATGGTCTTTTTAAATTTTTGTCTGATACTTTGAATATAGTTTTCCATTTTACCTTTTATTCTCATTTTAAAACAATTTAAAAGTCTTTTTTCTTTTTTCTTTTTTTATTGATTAAATTCATTTTATTTATTTTAGATATTCTGACTATGTGATTGTTGATCATAAACTTCATTAACAACATTGGATCTTAAGTGTTGAGTTTAACTCTACTAAAATGGATGGATGATTTTAATGATAGTTTTGATTAAATTTTTTATTCAAATATATCCCCTCCCTCTTCATCTTATCCCCTTCTCTTTTGTGTTATATGTTGTTATAGGATGATATATATATCATCACTCCAAACATATGACACATAGATTGCTATTGACCGAGCTCAAAATAGGTGCAACTTCTATATAAGTCCATTTACGATTGCTTAACATAGCGCTAAATTTTGTCCCGATTCAAGAAATGATCATTAGTGGCCCAAACCTATGTTTGCAAGCCCAAGTATGTTTAATTTGAAACCTTTGATCTAATAACCTTGAGGTTCATTGTTAGGAGGCTTTGGTCTTATCAATCCTCTAATGAATCATCATAAATTTTGGACTAAGTGAATCATTTAAAACATCGTTGATCATTTATTGTTGCCTTGTGAAAATGAAATGAATGATATACTTGACAAAAGGAAAATGAAACTTGTTATTGAGAGACTTTGATTTTATCAATCTTCTAATGAGTTTTCAAATGCAAGTTTCAAGATGGTCATTCAACTAACCTCTAATTTCTAACTCATTAACAATTGACTTTTCTTTTTATAATTTTACTTTACGCCTTTACTTTTACACATCATTCATTTAGCATTTACATTTCATGCTATTTTCATATTTGATCACTCGAGCATTTATTTTTATGTCATTTTTACTTTGCTCACTTGAGCCGTCATTTTATTTTTTGAAATTACCTAATAACCAACTTGAACGATAAAAAACTTTAAGGTTACTTGGACTATTTGGTTACTATCCTTGGCATTTTGGAGTTATGGGCTTCTTGGACTTAGGAGTAGAGACCTTGACCTACCATGAGACCTTGGTGACTTCTATTGTTATTTTGTATGGAGTTCTTGGGGTTTACCCCGAGACATTGGGTTTTTTGTTTTATTTGTGTGCAGGTTATTCTGATTATGCGCTTTGTCTGTGATTGGGAATTCATCTGTATACAGCCGTTACTCTGTCCAATTTTTGTGAAGACTTAATGCATTTGAAGCTTGGTTTTCTTAAGAGGTTTATTATCTTTGCTAGGTTTCAATCCAAAGGATGGGAATTTTACATTGACTCATTGTGTCAAGTGTTGGCTTCTTGTTGGTTAGACGATTTTTTCCCTAGCTTTTACCTTATGCTTTAGGATAGTCCTTTCATCTCCTTCCATCTTCTTTAATTTCAAAAATCTTCTCCCTCCATTTGAAAACTCTTCTTGTTTTTAAACTTGAACCGCTTTCATAATAAACTTGGACTTAAGCCCGTGCATTTTCAAAAAAAAAAATTCTTAATTAAACTTTAACCAACTTAATCATACTTTGAAATTTTTGTGAGAAGACCAAAAGTCAATCAATCTCATTCAAACCATTTTGCCACTTTGGATTTTTACTTTAAACTTTTCTAAAAAGATCAGACTCTTGTCAATCCTTGTAGTGATGCAAGCTATTATACTTCTATGATATGTAGTGAAGTGAGATATTTTCCACATGGATATTGAATGAGGCTTTGTTGATTTTAATATCCAAGCCTTATCCTCCACTTTGAGATGACAAAAATTATTCTTTTTCATAATCCTTGGTAGTAAGTATGTTCTTCCACTCGGATAAGATGATGATGTCTCGTCTCTTAAATTTAACCAACACACTTGTGTTTTAAAAATTTTAAAGGTGAACTACGAGTACCTTGATCCCCTATTGCACGGAAGGTGGTACGTAGGCACTAAAGATTCGCAACCGTGGCAGGTGCAAAAAAATTGTAAAAAAATACTTCTTTTCTCATCTCCCCCATCTTTTTTATATACAACATTTATAGCCAAAATACACAGATTTTCAAAGAGGTTCATGTGGAGTACCGTAGATGTTTAGGGTGCTAATACCTTCCCTATGCATAACCAACCCCCGAACTTAGATTCTCTCCCCCTCTTTTTGGGTTATTCGCTCTTTTCTCATTCCTCTTAAAACAATAAAGTGCCGTGGCGATTTTTATTTGATATGTGCGAGTCAAGTCAATCCAATGGCTTAGTCTCAACATTTCTACCGCTACACTAAGCATGTCAAAAGTTAAGGCAAAACTAGGTCAAAAACAAATCCTAACATGTCCTTAAAGGTGAGTGAAGCACAAGAAAGGGATAAATGAAGAGGGAACATGTTTAAAGATCGAAAAAATACAGAAGTCAGTAGAAAATGATCTCTAAGATCACATATTCAAACATCACAAGCATGGAGAAAGTAATGCATACAAATCATACAAAGAGAATAGTCAAAGTAGGCGAGCAAACAATGTTTAATTTAAGAATAAAAGATCAGAAGAAGAGAGAGCATTATTAAAGAATTATGAAATGTGTGACTTGTATGGAAAGTTAACCTAAAATAAGACTCAGGAGTAACTAAGTAAGAAGATTAAACTTCTTACATGAGAAAAGTATCCTAGTTGATGAACAAAATCATCTAATGATGGATAATACTTGTCTTAAATCTAATGAGGTTGATAAAACTCATGTAAGAGCGCAATTATATATTGTATATCATAGGGTGATAATTAATCCCTCACAAGATATCAATCATGAACTTAAATACTTAATAAATGTCAACAATATAATATACTTAAGTGTCATGATATATGCCAAAGTATAGTCCCCCTTAATGAATGAAAGAAAAATGATTTAAATAAATCAAAGTCAATGTTCTTAGATGTTATGGGAAGTATCCAACATTAAGATACATTCATGGGACAAGGCACAAAAGCTCATGAGGAAATTATTAGACAATGATAACACAAGTAGAAAATAAGATATAGCTTCTTACTTATCACCATTTTGGTTAGTAAGTGAGTACATAACCAAAGATCAATGAAGCATGATAAATGAGGTGAGAATAGATATCAAGATCAAAACTTAAACATAGAAATATTGGACTTAAAGTCCTCAAGAAGATTGAAACATACATTACGTCAAAACTATGCATGTGGATCCTAACTTGTTATCATAATGAATTGGCAATGAAATGTCAATCAAAGAATCAAAAGAGCATTAATTTATAGGTAATAAGACATGAAGTTAGAAGTATAATCAAAGAGATTTCAACCTTTTGGATCAATGATAGTCAATTGAAAATGTACAGACACATTCTCCTTAACCATGATTACAAAAGATAAGTACATGACTTCTAAACAAAGGTGAGATGTTACAGCACTTGAATGGTTCATAGACATGAACTCAAGGCTCTACACGTGCTAAGGAGAATAAGAGAAAGAAGAAGGAACTTGGTTCCTTATAGGTAGCACAAATACATACCTTGTATCTCATGCAACTTAGAAATAAGTTAAAAATAGTAAGGCAAAAGTTCAACATGAAAAGTATGGATCAAGATTGATCTATTGATGTCAATTGATTCTAAAATCCCAAAGGGATCCTTGAACTTATCCTTCCTCAATCATGGTGCAATACACAAAGGAACTCAACAATATGACTCCAAATGTTAACCAAAACACCAATGATCACATATAATGATTAAATCAAAGAAAAATAGGAAAAGGATCAATAAACTCAAACAAAAATATTCTAAGCAAGCTAAGACTATCTTAAGTCAGAATCAAGTGTCACCACACATTCAAAGTTGAGGAAAAATAGAAAATGAAATTGAAAGATGGAAACTAGCTCCACAAGGAATCTAAACAAACACACTTAACAAACAATTTTCAAATGCAAGCAAATTGATCAAGTTAAATGAAAAAAAAAACTATCAAAGCATCATAAAACATTCATAAGTATCAACCTATTTTTTGCACATTTTTTATATCAAGGAAAAGTTAAAAATAAAAATCAAATAGCAAGACTAGTTGGAAACAAAGCCAAACTAAACACATTACATCATAAAATGGATAAAAAATACCAAAACTAAAAATAAACATGAGTAAAAATTAAATCTAACTTCTAGCTTAAGCAACTGAATTTAACAAAAAAATACTCAAACTTGTCAATTTTAGAATTAAATGCAAACAATTTTTAAAATATGAGATAAAAATCTCTAAATGAACCTAACAACATAAGGAAGTTAGAAAATATTTTTGGTGATTTTTTAGATTAATGAAAAATAGAAAATAAAATCAAAAATTCCAAAAAGTGATTAAAACATCTAATTAAACTCCATGAATTAATTAATCATCCAAAAATGTTAAAAAGATGAAATAAATTCAAAATGAGAAAGTAGACTAAAAATAAAGTCTAAAATTTTTTATGTGGGATTTTTGAATAGGTGAAACTATTAAAAAAAATTTGATAAAACAATTAAAATAAAATAAAATTCAAATATGAAGAAGATTATAACACCTAATATTTCAGAAATGTGCTACGAAAAGCAATCAAATATGTTCAATCAGACGACGCCACCTCATCATCTCTGTCCTGTAGATAAACCCTAGCGCGTTTTTTCAGTTTCAAAAGGAAAGGTTCAGAGCATGATATCTCTCTTAATTCTCAATGAAATGAGATGAAGTCAAAACCAAAAATCAAGATCAAAATATGAAGAATATGATAGCATCAAGAACTTTTAAAAATGAAGTACGAACCATAGAGAAAATAAGACATGAAAACCATTGCATGAAAACAAGTTCAAACATACAAATGTAACATCCAAACTTCAGATCCAGATTACTCTCTTAATACTCAACCAATTAACGTGATTCAAAAATCAAAATTATTCACAAAACAACAAGGATTCATGTGATGCTCATAGATTTTTCAAATGATGCAAGTTCAGAGAGAAATTTGAACACGAAGTGACTGAAACATGAAGCTCATAAAATTTGCAGTAAACACTAATCAAACTTCAATTCACACACATGTATACATCAGACCTATAGTTCGGCCATCTAGCATCTCATGAACATGCTTCCAAATGTTAAATTAAACTGGAATGAAGAAATCGAAGTTCATGGAAACTTACCTCAAAGTGAAAAATAAATTCACTATGCCTCTGATTTCGGATCTTCAGAAACCCAAGTATATTGATCTGTAAGCTTCAATGATGAAGAAATGGAGGAGAATTGAGAGTTGGAGCAAAGGAATTGAGATCTTCGAAAAAACTTTGAAGAAGAGAGTGAAAATTTAGATCTGATTTGTGAGAAATGAAAAGTGCATGAGAAGTTTGTGAAGGCTTGAGCTAGATATATAGATTGAGAAAGAGAGGGTAAAGTGGACATTTGACACTTAGAGCTGTTAGAGGGCTATTTTGTCAAAAGTGAAAAAAATGAAGCTTGTTGTTGTACCCCAAAATTTTCGCTCTCATTTCCCAAGGGATCACCCTGGACCCTCAGGATTGCTTCTGTCAAGTATCAAGTCTCAGATTACAATTTTCCAAGAAGGACATTCACAAGGGCAAAATGGTCAAAAGCACACTGAAAAAGTCAAACTTTGACTTTTTGATGAAAATCAAGTTTTAAAAATCATATTTCATCAAGACATAAAATAGGTTCATCAAGAAATCAAAAGTCATAAATTACTTTGAAAAAATCAAATTTCTAAACACTTGAAAAAATTTCAAGTATTAAAAAGATATGACAATTTCAGAACTTCTGGGCCAGATTTCACGAAAGTGCAATCAGAATTTGCAAAGATGGTTCAGAACATGACTCTTCAATCAAAACATATAGAAACTGTGTTCTTAGATCAGAACACGACTCTTCAGCATATGGAGACTATGTTCTACGCTTCGATCAGAACATCACCCTTCAAATCTCATTCTGGTCATCTTCGATCAGAACATCACCAAGCCCCAAAACCTCGTTTGAACGGTCTGCTGCACTATTATGGCACAGTCCTGCATCCAGCTACCATAACACTCCAAATTGTTGTTGACCAGTCCACGCCTGCATTGTTCTCAAACCCATAATTGCACTAAATTAGCATATAAAAGCTGTGTTTAAAAAGCAGTAAAACAGTATGCCAAAAAGGTTAAAATCCCATTTGTTTTCCCCCCTAAAACCACAACAAACTCATCTATAAATAAGTTGTTCCATCACACGTTTAAGGGGCTGGCTTTTGGAAAGAGAGAAGGATAAAATACCAAAAAAAAAGAGAGAAAAGAAAACATTCAAACATTCTTAAACCCAGAATTCTCAAAACAAATACCTTTGTTCTTCCCTTTTGAATCAAAGAACACAACATTTCTGCTCAGTTTCTTGCTAACCCCAAAACATTCAAAGACAGCAGCTCAGGCCCTAACACACGCTTCAGATTCAAGGTAAGTCATTCTGACTTTGAACTTTCCATTCAGAGGATCATTAAATATGTAAATATCATAGTGTTGATACTGTCCATATCATTGCCTAAGTAGAAAATCTGTGGATCAGAACTTCTTGAAGAAAACTAGGCTCAGAATTAGGATTAGAACTTCTATAAACTGTCGTGCTTTTACTTTTCTGTTTTGCTGTTGTTAAAAACTAAATAAGTGGCAGATGTTCTGGCTAATGTAAGGAAGGAGGTGAAGTGTAAAACAGAATTTCTGGGTTTTATTTCCCACTATTTCAGACACAATATTGGAACTTCTAGGTTTTTTTCACACTGTTATGACACACCATCATAACTTCTAGATTTTTTCTCACTGTTTTGGCACAATACAAAACTTCTAGGTTTTTTCACACTGTTATGACACAACATCAGAACTTCGAGATTTTTTCTCACTATTTTAGCACAACACAGAACTTTTAGGATTTCTTACTGTCTTAACACACACCAGAACTTCTAGACTTTCTTACTATTTTAAAACACACAGAACTTCTAGGCTTTCTTGCTATTTTAATACACACATAACTTCTAGGCTTTCTTACTTTTTTAACAAAACATAAAACTTCTGGTTTCCTCTAACGTTTCTTTCAGAACTTCAGCGCACAGTGACCCAGAACTTTTGGTTCTCTCTAGCGTTTCTTTCTGAACTACAGTGTGCCTAGCATCATAACTTATGGTCCTCTTTATTTTGCTTTCAGCAACGTGCTGATCCTGTTTTCGTTATTTTTTCCTTCTCTTTCTTATTCTTACTATTTTCAACATTAATATCATTTTTATTAATATAAAAAAGGCATAAAAAATATTTCCTTTTATTAATTTTTTATTTTCCTTTTAATTTATTAAGACAAAAAACTATTTTCAAAACAAATCCTTTCCTTTTGTTGTACAATTCAATTGGGTTGTAATAGATAATTAAGATTTAAATTCTTATAAATCCCCATTTGTAAATATGTACCCCCATCCCCGAAATGATGTAATAGCTTAGGATTTATTTTGCTGCATTTTATTTGCTTTCATATATTGTAAGTAATTATGATGTATGGCAAGATAAAATCAATGAATAGATAACCCTAATCAAATACTAAATGAATGTAAATCAAACACACTTGCACAATAGCACCTCTAAGGTAATCTCACTTTGTTACCTTTCGGAAAATAGTCATGTCCCTCGAATATGGGGCGCTTTAGCAAAGACTCTTCGATAAAAAAGATCGTAGTCCCTCGATGTTGCCTTCGGTAAAACGACCTAATCCCTTACGAAAATTGCTAAAGCGTCTCACAAGTTGCCTTCTATGAATGTATGATTGACCCGCGCCTGTCCCTTCACATCCAACGACGGGGATTCTTACCAAATCAATGGTAAAATAGCAACATATAAAGGAGGAGGAAAAGAACATTTAAGACCTTTTGAGTAGGTAGACTTCTCCTAGTTACTCGCTTGCTCACAACAAAAACATTTTATACACTAACACTTTCATTTTGAAACATTTTCAAAAGAAAAATACTTTGTACGCGTTCTTATAGAAACGAGAACCATTACAAAGACACCTTTTCAAAATCGCTTTCAATAACACATTCCACAAACACTTCTTTGAACTATTTTCCAAACAACACTTTGTACGCGTTCTTATAGAAACGAGAACCATTACAAAGATGTTTTCAAAATACTTCTAAAACCCACACCACAAGCACATTTTAAAACAAAAGCAATTGATCTAGAAAGCAACTAAGAGCCCGTAGATAACTATGGATGAAAAGGGTGCTGACACCTTCCCTTATCATAACCTACCCCTCGAACTCAAGAAATAATCTGGAAAGGTCTTTCCTGTTCTTTTCAGCCTTTCCTTATAGGATAAAAGAAAAGTTAATGGCGACTCTTGTTATCCACAACATTTGCAATCAAACGCAAAACACAAAGTCAGTTCTCCCACCGTGTTATAGAACTGGCGACTCTGCTGGGGATTTATGAATAAAAAGTGGGGTTACCTTAGGTCTAGATCACCTTTACTTGCTTTTCTTTGTTTGATTTGCTTGCTTTACAGTATGGTTCCTTGTTTGGGTTTGTTTTGATCCTCTACCCGGATCTGGGGCACCTTTTTAGGTAAGTAGCAATAGATTATGGAAATTGTACGGTGTAGACCGATATGGTTGAAGAAATAACTGCGTTAGTGTGATGCATTTGTTGGTACTAGTATCCCTTGTGTTGAATCGAGGAGAATACGGGGCCGCTGAGCGGCATCATGAAGCACTAACTGAATTTATAACCTTAATTGAACAACTTGGCCATTAGGAAGTAGTGAGATGACCGGTTTCGGTGGAAAGCTGAAAATTGATTGATACTCGATACTACACTCATTGAAACCAGACTTTTGGGATATCTCTTCCGCAAGAAAAGATTGATTATGCTGAGACAATGCCTAAAAGAAAAGTCGGTGATTTTGAGATCCCCTAGAACCCAGTTACTTTCTAGGACATGTTGAGCCAACTAAAATTCAAGAGAGTACTTACCTACAAACTCCACGCAAGCCTGAACCTAAGGACTTATCTGTTTTGTGTGTACATAATAACTTGCTTGCTTTTCATACTTGTACATAACATCATAAACATCATAACATCATAAGCATTCTCACTAACCATTTCAAGGATATAGGAATTTATCTTTGCTTTGTTTTGTAGGCCATGAATCCCATCCGAATCAGCTTCGTGAAAGCGCACCCTCAACTCCAAGAGTTAGCATCAAGAGTTCCCGGAGATTCTCCTTTTGCCAAAAACTATGGTCGACTCCTCAGTTTGGCTACCTCCAATTTCCAAGAGGAAAGGATGTGTGTGCTCTTCCAATTCTTTGATCCCATACATCATTACTTCACCTTTCCTGACTATCAGTTGGTGCCTACACTAGAAGAGTACTCTCTACTATTAAGAGTTCCTGTGCTTGATCAGATACCGTTCACTGGTCTAGAAGGGATTCTGAAACCTGAAGTTATTGTCGAAGCCTTGCATCTGAAGCGAGTCGACATTATAGCAAATTAGGAGATATGAAGCAGATTCAAAAGGTTCCTAGCCAAGTTTCTATTGGAGAAGGCTCGTTCATTCTAGGAAGATATGGATTTTCAAGCCTTTGAAGATATCCTGGCCCTTCTAATCTATGGTTTGGTTCTATTTCGCAATTCGGATCAATTCATAGATGTGAATGCCATAAAAATATTTCTCTCTCGTAATCCTATACCTACTTTGCTCGGAGACATGTTACATTATTTCCAAACTCACACTATGAAGAAAATAGGTACTCTCTTGTGTTGCATTCCCCTACTCGCCAAGTGGTTTACTTCACGTCTAACTCGATCAGTATTAAAGAACGAGAAAGGATTGACATGGTCTCAAAGGATGACGTCCCTTACACACTCTGACATCTATTGGTGTTCTTGATCCTTGGAATATTCCTCTGTCATTGACCGCTGTGGGGAATTCTCTAATGTCCCTCTGCTTGGAATTAGGGGAGGTATCACTTACAAACCTTGCTTAGCTTTACGACAGTTTGGGTATGCCCGAAGAGATGGTCAAGATATGCTCATCCAAGGTGTGGTGTTTGACTACGAGAGTGACGGTCAAGGCTACCGTCAGAGGTTTGTACGAGCTTGGAGGATGGTGAACAAGGTGGATAGTAAGACATTGGGACACAAAAACTCTATCCCTCTTGAGCCTTATCTTAGGTGGGTGCGAGCTCGTGCTTAGAGTCTCGTAATACCTTACCCCTCCACCCTCCCCGTCATCATAGAGCTTGTGGTTGAAGGAGATTCCCCGTATATTGTCATTCATCCCAACATGCCTACCTCTCTCAAAGAATTGCAAAAGGATTAGATTCAGCTAAAGAAAGAACGAGACATTTTCGAAGCCCAATTCTATGCCAGTGCGAAAAAGGTTCTGGAACTCACCAAGCAGCTTTATGAAGAACGAAGTCTGAACGCCTACATCGCGCCAAAGAGGATGCGTTCAACCTTTTTGTCTTAAGAGTTTTATTTCTGTATTTTATTTCTTCCATTGTAAACCCCAAGAGGCATGATGTATGCAAACTTAGATTTATTAATACAACGTGTGTTCCTTTTTGTCTAAAGAAAATTTAAATCTCTAATCTCCTTGAAATTATTTGCATATGCATTTTCATTCATCATGACACAAACATGTTTCTTACAGCAGGTCTCCTTATCTTTCTATTATTTATTTCAGTGAGATGGATATTGAACAGACAGTAATGGATCTCCAAGCGTAGAACGCTCAATTCCAACAAATGTTCTTGACTCTGGAAAAAGGACAAGAGGATTTGAAAACTTTTCTGATCAAAGAGAAGAAGAAGAAGAAGAAGAAAGCAAAGAAACCAGTCAGTATTTTGAATCTAGGAAGAATGTTCAAAGGACCATCCAGAAAAACTCTAGATTTCGCAACCTCGTCGGGTGAAGGAGATAATCAAGAAGGGAAGAACAAGGAAGTAAATGACCATCCAGAGTCTGAAGAAGAGGAAGAAGTGGACTACTCTGAAGAACAGTATCCTCCATTTGACGATAAATACAAGAATTTGGAGGATCGCCTCAATGCTATGGTAATCCAGAGGGTACCCGAATTGGATTTTGAAGAGCTAGGACTTATCTCAGGCGTTGTCATCCCACATAAATTCAAGGTCCCCACTTTCGCTAAATATGACGGTGTCTCTTGTCCAAAGCTGCATTTAAGGTCATATGTCAGGAAGATTCAACCCCATACTGCTGATAAGAACCTATGGGTGCATTTATTTCAAGAAATCTTGTCAGGGACGCAATTGGATTGGTTCTATCAGTTGGAAGGGACCAATATTTGCAATTGGGAAGATTTGGCTGCCGCTTTTTACAAGAAACACCAGTATAATGCTGACTTAGCTCTAACTCAAATGCAATTGCAAGGCATGTCTATGGGTGCTGGTGAATGTTTTAAAACCTTTCCTTAAAAATGGAGGGATCTCACGAGAAGAGTCCAACCCCCTCTATCTGACATAGAATCGTGGATATGTTCTTAGGCACACTATCTTGTCCATTCTTCAACCACCTGATCGGAAGCTCCTCGACTGGATTTACTGAACTAATCATGACTGGTGAACGGGTAGAAGCCGGTATAAAAAGTGGAAAAATTCAAAGAGATGTATCCTCGAGCACGATGAAGAAACCCTTTACCGGAAAGAAGGAGGTCAGTGTTGCATATGACCATAGAAATCAAAACAAAACTGAACGTCGCCCGACGGTAGGGGCTATTATGATTTCCAATCCTGTATCAAATCAGTAGTGAAACTATCAACACAGGACAGAGGCGCCCATGAGATGATTCACCTGGATCAACATGACCTTGTCCCAAGTTTCGCCACATCTTTTGAAGTCCAATCTGGTGACCCTAAAGGAAGCTCCCAAGAACCCCAATACTGCCTCACATCGCTACAACCTGAATGCTCGATGTGCCTATCATTCGGAAAGTCCGGGGAATGATACAAACGATTGTTGAGCCTTGAAGAATAAGGTACAATACCTTATCGAGGCGAAAGTGATTGAATTTGATTCCCCAGAAACACCTAATGTATTAATGGCGCCAATGCCCAAACACAATCAAGGTGTCAATGTTGTTGATGATGATTGTTTTGTTTCCTCCGTGAATGATTTGTCTACTCCTCTTTTAACTATTAAACAAAATCTCTTACAAGCCGGTCTATTTCCAGGCTGTGATGAAAGTTGTCAATTATGTATGTCTCTACCAAATGGATGTGTGTTACTGAAGATGCGCGTCCAGCACCTGATGGCTAATAAAGAAATCATGTTTGAAAAAGTTCCTCTTACCAGAAACTCCAGTGAAGATGTTTAAATAATCACCATCTCCGACAATCCTCCCAGAGTCTCCACCAAAAGACCCGTCAGGATTACATCTATTCCAAAGTCTACTCCCTTAATCATCACCATGCCGTGGCCAATCCCATATTCTTCGTAAAGTTGTTCCCTGGAACTATGGGGCCGACGTCTATTATCATGGCGTCAGGAAAAATCTATTGGCTATCAAAGACAAAGTTGTGAAAGACACTGATCCTGACATCGTCAATATTGTTGGGACCAGTAAGATAACAAGAAGTGGAAGAGTCTTCTCACCCGAGATCTCTCCAAAGACCATTACTACTCCTGTAATTATTCCCGCTACCGCTCCTACCAGCACTCCTAGTGATGCTCCCGTTGACAATCCTACTGTTATCCCTGCTGCCAAGACAAAGGGCAAGAAGGTATTATCTGAGCCTGTCCAGAAGAAGGCACACCCAGAGGTTATTCTTGAAGCTTCTAGAAAAGAGATGGAAGAGATACTAAAAATAATCAAGAAAAGTGACTACAACATCGTGGAACAGTTGGGACATACCCCCTCGAAAATATCAATGTTGGCCTTACTTTTGTGTTCTGAGGCCCATGCCAAAGCCGTGGTAAATTTTCTCAACACCGCCCACGTGCCCCAAGAGACTTCCATTGATCAATTTTAGATTTGTATGGCCAGTCTAATTACTGATAACAGATTGGGATTTTCTGACACCGATTTAACTCCCAAAGGAAGGAAACACAATGATGCCTTACACGTTTCCATTGAGTGCAGGGGCACTACGCTATCCCACATTCTGGTGGATACAGGTTCATCGTTGAACGTCTTGCCCAAAAATTCTCTTGACCGGATGGATTGCGAGGGACTTACTTTAAAGCCTAGCTACATTGTTGTGAGGGCCTTTAATGGTTCTAAAAGAACAAGGCACAAAGAAGTTAACATCCCTATAAAAGTTGGAACTCAGATTTTTGATTCAATTTTCTATGTGATGGATATTTGCCCTTCCTACTCCTGTCTATTGGGCCGCCCTGGATACATGGCGGTGGAGCCGTCACTTCTACCCTACATCAGATGTTGAAATACCCAATCAAGGGAAAGATCATCACAGTCCATGGGGAGGAGGAGTACATGGTTTGTCACCTGAACTCTTTAAGGTATGTGGAAATGGATGGTGAGTTCATTGAAACTCCATGTCAGCATTTTGAGGAAGTCGCACAAATAGTTGCGACATCCAAGACTACTACCAAGACTCCGAAGATTACCAGACCACAATTGAAAATGGCCTCTCAGAAGGATGCTAGAGGAGTAGTTGAGGAGGGTGAATGAACCATCTGGGGTCATCTTCTGAATATTCCCTACAAGTCCAACAAATTTGGTTTGGGTTTTACTTTGGAGGCTCAAAGAGCTGTTCGACGAACTCGCACCAGGGGGCCACCTTTACGTATCAGCAATCAGGGAGTCAATGCAGTGGAAGACAGTGATGGCAGTTGCGACATGGACGAGTGGATTTTTCTAACCATCGACGAAGGACTCAACAATTGGGAGGCCAAAGAATTTGTCCCTATTAATTTTATTCAAGAGTAGTTGTCTTTTAATTTTTTCCAGACTTGTAATAATTAAACAATTTAGACTTTAAAACCTTGTGTCTTACCCGGGGCACAATGGTCCATTTGTGAGGGTTGTTACTTCATCTTCATATGTCATCAATAAATCATGGATGTTTTTGCATGCAAAATTTTACGCTCTTTATTTTTATTTTTACCTTTTTATTTTCAAAGATAGTTGTGCTCTTACACACACTCACATATCAAAATGCAGATCCACATCCACTCAGGATCCCATGGGTAACGATTCTGCTATGGCCTATTGTGACTTTGAAAATCCGATCTACCAAGCCGAAGACAAAGGTGAGGAAGATTGTAAGGTACCAGGGGAACTAGCCAGGTTATTGCAACAGGAAGAAAAGACCGTACAGCCCCATGAAGATCCGGTCGAAATAGTTAACTTAGGTACTGAAGAGGACAAGAAAGAAGTAAAGGTAGGTTCCAACGTAGAGCTTAGTGTCAAGAAGCGCTTAACTCAGTTACTACATGACTATGTTGAGCTCTTTTCCTGGTCATACGAAGACATGCCAGGACTCGACAATGACATCATGGTCCATCGTCTGCCGACAAAAGAAGAATGCCCTCCGGTAAAATAGAAGGTCCGTCGCATCCATAAATGTCAGAGAAAATCAAGACTGAAGTCATAAAGCAGTTCAACATCGGATTCTTAGTTGTCACCTCTTATCCATAATGGGTAGCCAATGTTGTTACAGTGCCTAAAAAGGACGATAAGGTACATATGTGTTTGGACTACATAGACTTGAATAGGGCAAGCCCCAAGGATGACTTCCCGCTTCACCACATCGATATTCTGGTTGACAACACCGCACAACATAAAGTATTTTACTTCATGGATGGTTTCTCTGGATACAACTAGATCAAAATGGCACCTGGGGACATGGAAAAAACGACCTTCATCACACAGTAGGGCACATTCTGTTACAAAGTTATGCCATTCGGGTTGAAGAACGTTGGGGAAACCTATCAACTTGCCATGGTAGCTCTATTTCATGACATGATCCATCACGAGATTAGAAGTCTACGTGGATGACATGATAGCCAGATCTCAAACTGAAGAGGAACACCTGGACCATCTGTAGAAATTATTTGAAAGACTGAAGAGATATAAACTAAGGTTGAATCCGAATAAATGCACTTTTGGAGTGAGGTCCAGTTAAATCTTAGGCTTCGTTGTCAGCGGAAAAGATATCGAAGTGGACCTTACAAAGGTAAAATTAATACAATAAATGCCTGCTCCTAGCACTAAGAAGGAAGTTAGGGGGTTCTTAGGACGGCTAAACTGCATCTCCCGGTTCATTTCCCATCTAACCGCTACTTGTGAACCAATCTTCAAATTACTGAAGAAAGATCAAGTGGTGGAATGGAACGACGACTGGCTGGCTGCCTTCGACAGGATCAAAGAGTACCTTCAAGAGCCTCCCATTTTGATGCCTCCAGTCAAGGGAAGACCTCTGATCATGTATCTAACTGTCTTGGAAAATTCAATGTGGTGTGTACTGGGGCAACATGACGAGTCTGGCCGAAAAGAGCATGCAATATTCTACCTGAGCAAATAGTTTACCGACTGTGAAACCAGATATTCACTGCTCGAGAAAACTTGTTATGCTCTGGCATGGGCTGCTCGTTGGCTAAGATAGTATATGTTAACCCATACTACCTTATTGATATCCAAGATGGATACAATTAAATACATATTCGAGAAGCCAACCCTCTCTGGAAGAATAGCAAGATGGCAGATGGTCCTGGCTGAATACGAAATTCAATACACTACCCAGAAAGCAATAAAGGGAAGTGTGTTAGCTGATCACCTAGCTCATCAAGCTGTAGATGACTATCAATCCATGAATTTTGAATTCCCGGACGAAGAAATCACAGTGGTAAAAAATTGTGAAGAAATCAGACCATATGACAGACCTGAACAAGGATCCCGATAGACCATAGGTTTTGACGGAGCTTCTAACGCACTCGACAACGACATAGGCGTTATGATCATATCCCCTGAAGGCTGCCATACTCCCTTCACTGCTAGATTTTGTTTCAACTGTACCAATAATATGGCGGAATATGAAGCGTGTATTATGGGTCTCAAAGCCACCATAGATTTGGGAATCAAGTCCTTAAGTGTATTTGGAGATTCAGCCTTAGTCATCAATCAGATCAAAGGAGAATGGGACACGAAGCATCTTATTCTCATCCCCTACAAAGAACATGTGTTGACATTGATCCCACATTTTAAGGAAATTACTTTTGAGCATTTTCCACGAGAGGAAAATTAACTAGCAGACGTGCTAGCCACTATGTCATCCATGTTATAAATCATGTGGGATAATGAGGCTCCCCAGATCACCATTGAGCGGATGGATAAACCAGCTTACTGTCACGAGATCGATACTGATGAAGTAGTGGCCAAGCCTTGGTTCCACGAAATTAGGAGATACCTCGAGGCCCAAGAATATCCGGAGGGAGCTTCATTCAACAAAAAGAAATTCCTGAGAAGATTCTCTGCTAAGTTCCTCCTCAGTAACGGAGTTCTCTATAAGCACAATCACGACTATACTTTGCTTCGGTGTGTAGACAAGAGTGAGGCAGACAAGATCATGGTTGATTTATATGAAGGCACCTTTGGCACCCATTCTAGTGGACACACGATGTCTAAAAAGATTCTCCGAGCAGGATACCACTGGTCCCCCATGGAAGCAGATTGTCATCAACATTCATGAACCTGCCACAAGTGTCAGATCTATGTTGACAAGGTACATGTGCCTCCAGTTCCTCTAAATGTCTTGACTTCTCCTTGGCCATTCGCAATGTGGGGCATTGACATGATTGGATAAATCAAACCTACAGCTTCTAACGGACACCGCTTCATCTTGGTTGCCATTGATTACTTTATGAAGTGGGTTGAGGCAGCTTCATTCGCTTCTGTCACCAAGAACATTATGGCCCGATTCATCAAACAGAATCTTATATGTCGGTATGGTATGGTATTCCAGAAAGAATCATCACAGATAATGGTACCAATCTCCACAATACTATGATCACCGCACTGTATGCAGAATTCAAGATTCAGCATCATAACTCTTCTCCTTATCGGCCGCAGATAAATGGCAATGTGGAAGCCGCTAATAAAAACATCAAGAAGATCATACAAAATATGACTATGACCTACAAGGACTTGCATGAGATGTTACCATTTTCTCTTCACGATTACCGTACCACGGCGCATACATCAACAGGGGCAACTCCTTTCTCTTTAGTATACGACATGAAAGTTGTCTTACCAATTGATGTCCAAATATATTCTTTGAGAATCATGAGGAATGTAGGGTTAAATGAAGATGAATGGATTCAAACTCGACTTGACCAGTTGAACTTGATTGATGAGAAGAGGCTTACGGCTGTCTGCCATGGCCAGATGTACCAAAAGCGTATGATTACAGATTTTAATAAGAGGGTCAGATGTCAGATGTATCGGGTTGGTGACTTGGTAATCAAATGTATCATACTGCCACAAGGTGATCCCAGGGGAAAATAGACTCCTACATACGAAGGACCATTTGGGATAAAAAACATGTTTTCTGGTGGGGCAATAATCTTAACCACTATGGACGACGACGACCTTCTGCACCCTGTAAACACAGACATAGTTAAAAGATATTATTCATAAAAAGGACCTGCTAGGTTGACTGGCCTAGGCAAAAATTAGGGATAAAATACAAAAAAAAATCATACACCCGGCAAGCTGAAAACCTGAAAGGGAGGCTTGGGCAAAAAAGGGTATCCTAGTGGACTGAATACCCGAAAGGGAGGTCCAGGAAAAAGTTAGGGATTTTAAGTGTATGACTATGTCCCGTTGGATCACCTTACAACCAATCTTCGGCATCAATCGTCAAACTTGAATGGTTATAATCAATCTAATCAGCTTCTGACAAAGAAACAAGTGGATGAGACGCTCAGAGACATGAAGGCTATAGTAGAGTGGGAACCCCATGGGAACATTTTACATAGTTGTCTTTTCTTTGTATCAATTTTTCAATTTTTATAGTGACATTCTCTTACTAGGATGTTTGTCTCTTTGTACAAAAATACTTATTAAAGTTAATACAAAGATATTCATTTAAAAGTGCAAAACTATCTGTTTTTGTTTTACTGTTCCTGTTTTGTTTGCAAAAAACGTCCAATGACTATTTTTGAAGATATGCATTTGAATGTAATTACTGTTTATAAATGAACGCATAAAAAAGGAAAACAAAACAAGAATACAATCACTAATGACTTTAAGAAACATGACAATATCTTTGGGCCATTCCATAAAATCTCTGCAGATACTTTCTATAAACAGAGCAGAAGCAAGAACATCCTGCTACAGGATCATTGTCATATCTCCAGCATACATCCTAATGGTATCTTTTGCCTTCATATCCCCGACGGAGCAAAAATTTCAGTTAATATTGCAAAGACCCCCCAGTGAAAGTCACTCAGTTGCTCAGGAATTCCCAGTAGGATTTCACAAAGTCCACAAGCAATGCACGATAGTTCCCTTCCTCAATAGAGTTTACTTCTCTAAATGAGGGAAACCCATCTATCAATGCCTCAACTTCAACAAAATATGAAGACTTACACTCTTCGTTCCCGATAGCAGTCAGAGATTTCTTTTCCCCAGTCCAGCAACACTGCAACAGAATAACTAACATATGCATACATTGCATTCATACATCATAAGCATCAACAACACAAATGCATATAGCGCAATCTCATTTATTTTGAGAAACATCATTATTCCATGCATTTCATACATCATGGTATTGCATACAACTAACTCTTTACCTTTTCAGGAAAGATCAATCAACAGAAAATTATCATCAACATATTTTCAACAAGTCAAGGAAATTATCTGTGAACAAATTAATGGTAGATCAATTCCCGAAACAAGACTAATTGACTATCTACATGACAAATACTTCCTTCAGACCTCTACGGGTTCAGTTTAAATCTCTCAACAGTTTATCTTGATTCTTTCCCACAGTCATCTTCTCTGGTTAATATAAATCGCTCCAAAGATTTATTCTTATTCTTTTCTAGATCCCTGCTGGTTCAGTTTAAATCTCTCAACGATTTATTCTGTTTCTTTTTCGCAGACATATTCTCTGGTTCAGATAAATTGTTCCAAAGATTTATTTTGATTCTTTTCCAGACCCCTGCTGGTTTAGTTTAAATATCTCAACGGTTTAGCCTAATTCTTTCCAGCAGACATCTTCTCTGGTTCAGATGAATCGCTCCAAATATTTATTTTGATTCTTTTCCAGACCCCTGCTGGTTCAGTTTAAATCTCTCAACGGTTTATCTTGATTCTTTCTCGCAAACATCTTCTTTGGTTCAGATAAATCGCTCCAAATATTTATTCTGATTCTTTTCCAGACCCCTGCTGGTTCAGTTTAAATCTCTCAATGGTTTATCCTGATTCTTTCCCACAGACATCTTCACTGGTTCAGATAAATCGCTCCAAAGATTTATCCGGATTCTTTTCCAGACCCCTGCTGGTTCAGTTTAAATCTCTCAATGATTTATCATGATTCTTTCCCGCAGACATCTTCTCTGGTTCAGATAAATTGCTCCAAAGATTTATTCTGATTCTTTTCCAGACCCCTGTTGGTTCAGTTTAAATCTCCCAATGGTTTATCCTGATTCTTTCCCGCAGACACTTTCTCTGGTTCAGAAAAATTGCTCCAAGATTTATTCTGATTCTTTTCCAGACCCCTACTGGTTCAGTTTAAAACCTCTCAACGGTTTATCCTGATTCTTTCCCGCAGACATCTTCTCTGGTTCAAATAAATTGCTCCAAAGATTTATTCTGATTCTTTTCCAGACCCCTGTTGGTTCAGTTTAAATCTCCCAATTGGTTATCCTGATTCTTTTCCGCAGACACTTTCTCTGATTCAGATAAATTGCTCCAAGATGTATTCTGATTCTTTTACAGACCCCTACTGGTTCAGTTTAAAACCTCTCAACAATTTATCTGATTCTTTCCCAATAAGCACTTTCTGTGGTTCAGATAAATCACTCAGAAATTTATCCTGATTCTGTCCAATAAAAAATTATTCAAGACTTCTGTTGGGCTCAGTTTTAAATCGACCAAAGGTTTATTCTGATTCTTTTCCTAGCTAAAATCAAGCTTAGACTTAGTCTAATTTTCTATCAACAGTCACCTCCAGATGGCATCTATAAGCCTATCTCTGTCAGCTCTCCATCATTTCTCCAAATGGCATCTTTAAGCCCATTCCTTACACCTCAACTACTATATCATCAAGTGCAATTTTCTGGGCACTCTAGTGTTCAATCATCTTTCACCTTCAAGTCACGAATGACAGATACGCCAATCTAACTCTTCAGGTTTAAGAAGATTGAACAGGGGAAGCTGTTGTACCCTTAAAGTTTCCCTTTCATTTCCCAAGGGATCACCATGGACCCTCATGATTGCTTCTGTCAAGTTTCAAGTCTCAGATTACAATTTTCCAAGAAGGACATTCACAAGGGAAAAATGGTCAAAAGCACACTGAAAAAGTCAAATTTTGAGTTTTTGATCAAAATCAAGTTTCAACAATCATATTTCATCAAGACATAAAATTGGTTCATCAAGAAATCAAAAGTCAGAAATTACTTTGAAAAAATCAAATTTCTAAACACTTGGAAAATTTTCTAAGTATTAAGAAAATATGACAATTTCAGAACTTCTGGGCCAGATTTCACGCAAGTGCAATCAGAATTTGCAAAGATGGTTCAGAACATGACTCTTCAATCAAAACATATGGAAATTATGTTCTTCGATCAGAACGTGACTCTTCATCATATGGAGACTATATTCTACGTTTCGATCAGAACATCACCATTCGAATCTCATTCTGGTCGTCTTCGATCAGAATATCACCAAGCCCCAAAACCTCGTTTGAACAGTCTGTTGCACTGCTATGGCATAGTCCTACATCTAGCTGCCACATTGCTCCAAATTGCTGTTGATCCAGTCCATGCCTGCATTGTTCTCAAATCCCATAATTGTACCACAACAAACTCATCTACAAATAAGTTGTTCCATCACACGTTTAAGGGGCTGGATTTTGGAAAAAGAGAAGGATAAAATACAAAAAAAAAGAGAAAAGAAAACATTCAAACATTCTTAAACCCGGAATTCTCAAAACAAACACCTTTGTTCTTCCCTTTTGAATCAAAGAACACAACATTTCTGCTCAGTTTCTTGCTGACCCCAGAACATTCGAAGACAGAAGCTCAGACCCTAACACACACTTCAGATTCAAGGTAAGTCATTCTGACTTTGAACTTTTCATTCAGAGCATTATTAAATATGTAAATATCATAGTGTTGATACTGTCCATATCATTGCCTAAGTAGAAAAACTGTGGATCAGAACTTCTTGAAGAAAACTAGGCTCAAAATTAGGATTAGAACTTCTATAAATTGTCGTGCTTTTATTTTTCTGTTTTGCTGCTGTTAAATACTGAATAAGTGGGAGATGTTCTAGCTAATGTAAGGAAGTTGGTGAAGTGTAACACATAACTTCTGGGTTTTCTTTCCCACTGTTTTGACACAGTATTGGAACTTCTAGGTTTTTTTTTCACACTGCTATGACACAGCATCAGAACTTCTAGATTTTTTCTCACTGTTTTGGCACAATACAGAACTTCTAGGTTTTTTCACACTGTTATGACACATCATCAGAACTTCTAAATTTTTTTCTCACTGTTTTAGCACAACACATAACTTTTAGGCTTTCTTATTGTCTTAACACACACAGGACTTCTAGGCTTTCTTACTGTTTTAACACACACAAAACTTTTAGGCTTTCTTACTGTTTTAACACAACACTGAACTTCTGGTTTCCTCTAACGTTTCTTTCAGAACTTCAGCGCGCAACGACCCATAACTTCTTGTTCCCTCTAACGTTTCTTTCTGAACTATAGTGTGCCTAGCATCAGAACTTCTGGTCCCCTTCATTTTTCTTTCAGCAACGTGTTGATCCTGTTTTCGTTATTTTTTCCTTCTCTTTCTTATTCTTACTATTTTCAGCATTAATATTATTTTTATTAATATAAAAAAGGCATAAAAAATATTTCCTTTTATTAATTAATTATTTTCCTTTTAATTTATTAAGACAAAAAACCATTTTCAAAACAAATCCTTTCTTTTTCTTGTATTGTACAATTCAATATGGTTGTAATTGATAATTAAGATTTAAATTCTTGTAAATCCCCATTTGTAAATATGTACCTCCATCCCCGAAATGATGTAATAGCTTAGATTTATTTTTCTGCATTTTATTTGCTTTCATATATTGTTAGTAATTAGGATGTATGGCAAGATAAAATAACTGAATAGATAACCCTAATCAAAGACTAAATGCATATAAATCAAACACACTGGCACCTCTAGGGTAATCTCACTTTGTTGTCTTTCGGAAAACAGTCACGTCCCTCGAATATGAGACGCTTTAGCAAAGACCCTTCGATAAAAAAGATCGTAGTCCCTTGATGTTCCTCGATGTTGCCTTAGGTAAAACGATCTAGTCCCTTACGAAAATTGCTAAAGCGTCTCACAAGTTACCTTCTATGACTGTATGATTGACTCGCGCCTGTCCCTTCACATCCAATGATGGAGCTTCTTACCAAATAAATGGTAAGATAGCAATATCTAAAGGAGGAGGAAAAGAATATTTAAGACCTTTTGAGTAGGTAGACTGCTCCTAGTTGCTCTCTTGCTCACAACAAAAACATTTTATATACCAACACTTTCATTTTGAAACATTTTCAAAAGACAAACACTTTGTACGCATTCTTATAGAAACGAGAACCTTTACAAAGACACATTTTTAAAATCTCTTTCAAAAACATATTCCACAAACACTTCTTTGAACTATTTTCCAAACAATACTTTGTACGCGTTCTTATAGAAACGAGTATCATTACAAAGACGTTTTCAAAATACTTTCAAAATCCACACCACAAGTACATTTTCAAACAAAAGCAAGTGATCTAGCAAGCAACTAAGAGCCCGTAGATAACTACAGATGAAAAAGGTGCTAACACCTTCCCTTTTCATAACCTACCCCCCGAACTTTAGAAATAATCTCGAAAGGTCTTTCCTGTTCTTTTCAGTCTTTTCTTATTGGATAAAAGAAAAGTCGGTGGCGACTCTTGCTATCCGTAATAATTGCGATTAAACGCAAAACACCAAGTCAGTTCTCCCACCGCGTTACACTTGCCATGATGCCATGTGTTTTGTGTGTAAAAAAGGGTGAGTTTGTTGCGTTTTGAAGAGGATAACAGAGTGAAAATTGAGTGTGATACGTGTGTGAGTTGGTGAGCTGTCAACTTCATGTTGGTAAAAGAGTGAGTGGAAGGAATATTGCTATTTTGGGCAAACAATAAGAAATACATGAGCATGCATGACCATATGCATTGTCGGACTTGTTTTAGAAAGAAAATGATGTAATCATGATATGTAGCATGTGCATGAAGTGCATGATAAAAATCATGCAGTAAATTCCCTCATATGCACAAGAATTCATTCCTGTCTTGTCATGCATTAACATAGAGCCATCAATGACCAAAACTCAATATCTCTCTCATCTCTCGTACTTATTTCAAAATTCTTAGACCATTGGAAAGCTGAAGTAGTAAGCTTCAACATTGATGTTGAGAGAAAGATTGAAAACAAGATAGTAAACTTTGGGATACAACAATGCCATGTACAATACAAGACCGATTGAGAGAAAATCAGAGTCATACCTTCCACAAACCTATACAAGTTGCATTCAAGTTTTTGTGTCATTCACCAAAATATTATACAATATGCATATCGTGTTTATTCATAAATAAACTCAAAAGGATTATACAAAAACCGGTAACACAACATCATCGACAAAAATATAACAAAATCAATAACATTTGTCATCTTTTCGCTTGATAGAACATGTGAACAAATTAACGGATATTCATCCATCATGATGGGATAAAGTGATGAGATATACGAACAAGATCCAATCTAGCAGAAGGAAAAAAATTACACAGCTCTACCAGGTACAAAAAGGAGCAAATACCTAGTGCATGGTGCCCTTCACTTGCATCTCAACACTTGTGCTTCCCCTGTGTTCATAGACTCTTCTGCACCAATGAATATATTCATTGTAAGTACGATAGGATTGATGAAAAAGTGCCAATGATATGAATAGTCTTAGACAATAAATCACTTGTGAATAATCTTATAATAATGCTAGAAGGATGTATCCAATGAATTAATTAATGTTCAATTTATTACTAGAATTTAATTTTAATGTCTTAAATATTAGTGTTTTTCGTTATTAAATTTTTTGTAAGATTAGTGTAGTGATTATGACTCAACCCATTTCTTTGCGAATCAAACAATAGTAATTGACAATTCTTCTCGTACTTTCTCTTCACAGCTTCTTTCGTGTCTGTTTCTCTTTAGAAACAATAAGACCCTTAGTATATGTTTCTTTTGACTGATTTTACTATGAAAGATTGATAAAGAAATGAAAACTCACTTTTCAATATCTTTTCATTGTTTGGCATAAAAAGAAAAGAGTCTGATTTTAACTGCAGAAGATGGGGTCATTCTATTATGCTTTCCACCCAAAAGTGAGAGGAAAGTATAATAAAAACAAAAAACGTATCTTGAAAAGAAAATAATATCTAAAATTTTAAAATTTTTCATACTACACTATACATTATATTGCAAGGGTTCTTATGTAATTTGAAAATTAAAATTAAAATTTTTATATCTATTTTATCTTTCTTTTCTTCAACTTTCACTTATATCAAATAATACAAAAATCATCTCACTTTCTCTTCTCTTTCACTCATTTAACTTTCTTTCCTTTTATTTTCTTTCCATTCATTTTCTATTAAAATCCAAACAAACCCTTAATCTATTACTCTCTCCGTTTCAAAATGATTATCGTTTTAATAAATAAATTTTATTTCAAAATAATTGTCATTTTCACTTTTCAATGTAATAATGATTACTATTTTTCCAATTGTGTCATTTACTTTTTACTATCTATACTATTTTTAATATATTAATAGGGTTAATTTTATAAGAGTGTAATGTCTTAATACAACATCATTGCATTCCTTAATTTGTGTGTAAAAAAATTTAAACGACAGTCATTTTGAAACGGAGGAATACAATTTTCACACCTTTTAAGAGAGGTATCCTCTCAATTCATACACAGTACGGACCATAAATTTTTAGTAAAACTTTTCTAATCTTTCTTAAATATTTTAGTCTTCAGCATTTTGATTAGTGCGTTTTCATGTACATTCTTCTATTGTTACATTTAAGAATTTCCTTAATTTATTTCATTAGTTTCTCCATTTTAGTGTGTTTTCATATTTAAGTTTGTTTTTAGCCTTATTTTATTTTCGTATTTTATTTTAAGTATTAACAGCATTTAATAAAAATTTCATAACTCGAACTACAGGGATCGGATTAAGGCGTTCTAATATTAATTGGAAAACTGAGAGAAAGAACTACAACTTTCATGTTAAAGACAGAAACTGATTCAGATTTAGATGCCTCAGAAAATTCATTAAAGTTTTAGACCTTAGGAATTAATTTGTTTTAGTCGATTTTGGGCCGGATTTTTTTATGTTTTTGACCCAGTTCGGTTATGACCTGAATTCCTTGTTTTCCCAAATACCTAGGCAGCCGCTGTATTGTTGAATTTACCTTATATTGACGAAAATTATTTTATTTTGTACGATGTTAATGGAGAACTAATCCTGAAGGAGAATTTTGTTGTTACGGATTCCATCGCTTTGAGTTTATTCTAATTCCAATTTAAATTCGATTTCTTTTCAATTTTTTCTATGAATTCATATGCTTAATTCGATTGATTTCATTTGCTTAATTTGATTGCTCCTCATAGGATTGAATTGATTAAATTTGGTTGTTGCATGTTCCTGATTGTAATCGCGTGTTAACATAGCTTTTTCGTTAACCTTGTCAAAATCTTTAAATTGTCATGTTTAATGCGGTAAACAGGAACATAATTCATATCATATTGTTAGCGCTTGTCTAATTGATTTCATGATGGAATGGTAACGAATCTACTAAGTGAATTGGAGTTATATTAGCCAGTGATAAGTCGGAATCTGAATTAATAGGATTAGCCATTTTAGTTGATTGGATAATCACTTATTTACTCTGTTAGTTAAATAGAATCTTTAACCAAAACCACCTAATTCGATTTCTATTAGTTAATAATAATTTCAAGAATCCTTGTGATACGACTCGAGCCATTGTCGCTAAACTACAGTTTTCAAAAAAACTCGTTTTTGATCCGTGCGCGACAGCATATCAAATTGGCGTTGTTGTCGGGGATTCTTTTCATTACTAACTAATTTTAGATTCATAGGTTTAGTGTTCTTACATTTAGGCCCTAGTTTCCTCACGGTTTTGGCCAATTTGCGTCTAGAGTCGAAAAAATCGGTTTTTGGAAAAATTGTGTCTGATTGTAAAACTTTTTCGACCTCAAATCGCCAAATTCCTCTTTTTTTTTTTATTAATTCTTTACTATTTTCATAGTGTCGAAAAAATTCAAAAAAATTCTCAAAATTCTAATTTCACTTCATTAGATTGATTTTGGTGTTTTTATATTTTTCTAAATTTATTTTAATTGTTTTCCTTCATTCTGTTTGTTTTTGCCTATTATGGACATTGTTGGCATTTTCATAATTGTTGTTACATTGCTGCATTAGTCATGGCTACTAGGTCTTCTTGTTATGATCTTTTTTATTTTGATCCTGATGTAGAAATAACTTTGCACACACGACGTAGAGCAGTCTGGGCTAGCAATAGTTCACCACCCATAATTGATTCTAACAGTGATTCTGATTACTTGCGTGACTTGTTTGATTCGAATTCTGGAAAACAAATTGATATGGCTGACAAAAGAACTTTAAGGCAGTTGGTTGCCCCTGATGTGAATTATAATGGTTTATGCATTGAATAAGCTGAAGTTGATGCACCTTTTGAATTAAAATCCGCTTTGATACACTTGTTGTCAATGTTTAATGGTCTCACAAGTGAGGATCCACATAAGCATCTCAAAGAATTCCAGGTTATGTTCTCTACACCATTGAGGCCTGAAGGGATCACTGAAGATCACATCAAACTCAGAGCTTTTCCATTCTCATTATAAGGTGCGGAAAAAGACTAGATCTATTACCTTGAATTGAATTCCATCGCAACCTGGAATGCTATTTAAAAAGTGTTCTTTGAGAGATAGTTTCCTTCCTCCAGAGCTACTCCAATCCGAAAAGAGATATGTGGTACTAGACATGACAATGAGTCACTTTCTGAGTATTTAGAAAGATTCAAGAAATTAGTGTCTAGTTGTCCTCAATACCAGATCACTAAGCAGTTGCTTATTCAATACTTTTATGAGGGTTTGTTACCGATGGATAGAAACATTCTTGATGTTGCTGGTGGTGGAGCCCTCGTTGATAAAACTCCAGCTGCCGCTAAAGCTTTGATTGAAAATATGTCTCTCAACTCCCAACAGTTCACAACCAAAAACATTTCTGTTCAAACCAAGGTGTTAATAAAATTCGGGTTTCTTCCAACAAATCTTTAGAAACAAGAATTGACGATCTTACCTCTTTAGTGAAACAGTTGGTAGTAGGTATGACCCAAGCAGCAAACCTGTTTGGTATATTTGTACTTCTCCTAAACACCCAATTGAGACTTGTCCCATTTTGTAAGATGAATCGATCACTGAGTTGCCTCAAACTTATGTAGCAAACCATAACACTCAAGGCAACATTCAAAACAGGTACAACAACACTCATGACTTGTCCACCAACAAATACCATCCCAGTTGGAGGAACTATCCCAACCTTTGATATGGAAACCAGCAGCCCACATAACAACAACTAGTATTACACCTTCCACAACAAGAGAACACTCCACCAGCTACCACTTCTTCACCTTCTAGACCTTCATTAGAGGGCCTGGTCAAGCAACTAGTTGTTAACAATCTTCAGTTTCAACAAAGAATGGAATCTATTATTGAAACCTTGCAGGCTCATATTGGACAACTTGTCACCTTAATAAATGCCATGCAAGACCAAGGATTGAACCATCTTCCTGCCCAAACAGTTGTGAATCCAAAAGGTCCTAATACAAATGTGAGTGCAATTTCCTTGCGATCCAGAAAGGTTACAGAAACAACCCCCGAAAATATTTTAAAAAAATTGTTGAGGCAAAATTTGAACCTTCTCCATCTGAACCTTCTTCACCTTCTTATGTTATGGTAGAAACTGAAAAAATAAAGAAAAAGAATATGTTCCATTGGTCCCCTTCCCACATAGAGTTATGAAAAATAAAAGGGTTGATGAGGGAGACAGTCAGAGGGAGAGAGAGAGAGAGAGAGAGAGAGAGAGAGAGAGAGAGAGAGAGAGAGAGAGAGAGAGAGATCTAGGATTTTTTCATAAAAGTTGCGGTAAACATTTTGCTTCTTGATGTCATTAAGCAGGTTCCTAAGTATGCAAAGTTTCCAAAAGATTTATGTACAAACAAGAGAGGGATGAAAGGAAGTGAGAAAGTCAACTTGGGAAGAAATATTTCTGCTTTTATTCAGCCCAAGCCTTCATTTGAAAAAGTTATAGGCGAACAAAGTGTTTCAGCCCTCACTACTTAGTTCTTGCAGGTTGTACCTAAGAAATCTGGACTCACAGTGATGAAAAATGAAAATAATGAACTTGTTTCCACTAGAGTCCAGAACAGTTGGAGAGTTTATATTGATTACAGGAGATTGAACCAAGCTACTAGAAAGGATCACTTTCCTTTACCGTTCATTGTCCAAATCCTTGAACGGATTGCTGGTAAATCACATTAGTGTTTTCCTGATGGTTTTTCAGGCTACTTTCAGATTCATATTGCACCTAAAGATCAAGAAAAGACCGCTTTTACTTGCCCATTTGGTACCTTTGCTTACAGGAGGATGTCTTTTGGTCTTTGCAATGCTCCTGGCACTTTCCAACAATGCGTGATTAGCATTTTTGCTGATTTTAATGAAAATTGTATGAAAGTATTTATGGATGATTTCACTGTTTACGATTCTTCTTTTGATGCATGTTTGAGCAGCTTGAATATGGTTTTAGAGAGATGCATCGAGACTGGCCTTGTTTTAAATTAGGAAAAATTCCAATTTATGGTTGAGCAGGGAATTTTTATGGGTCACATAATCTCTGAAAAAGGAATTTATGTAGACCCTGTGAAGATTAATGTGATTTCTACATTTCCTTACCTTTCTTGCATTCGCGAGATTCGTTCTTTTCTTGGTCATGCAGGTTTTTACATATGTTTCATCAAGGATTTCAATAAGATAGCTCTTCCATTGTCAAACTTGTTGAAGAATGATGTCACTTTTAACTTTGATGACAAATGCAAACAAGCGTTTGACTTCTTGAAGAAAGCATTGACCTTCGTTACAATCATCCACCCCCTAACTAGAGCCTCCCTTTTTAGATTATGTGTGATGCTTCTAACTACGCTCTTGGAGAGGTCCTTGCACAAAGAGTTGACAAGGCTTCCCATGTTATTTATTATGCTTCTAGGACTTTAGATTCTGCACAGCCGAATTATACCACCACTGAAAAAGAACTTTTAACTATTGTTTTTTCTCTTGATAAGTTCATATCATATTTTCTAGGTTCCAAGGTTGTTGTTTTTACTAACCATGCAGCTTTAAAGTACTTGTTAAAGAAGCCAGAATCAAAATCGAGATTGATTCGTAGGATTTTGTTGCTCCAAGAGTTTAATGTGGAAATTAAAGACAAAAGAGGGATGAAGATCCTTTTCCCATTCAGGATGACTTTCCTGATGAGAAGCTTTTACCTTTACATGGGGTTACTCCTTAGTTTGCTGACGTTATTAATTATCTTGTTACTGGTAGTTTTCCTACAAGTGCATCCAAGACACAAATTCATAAAATCAAGAGTGATGCCAAATATTATGTTTGGGATGATCCATATCTTCGGAAGTTTGGTAGTGATCAGGTTATTAGGAGATGTATCCCTGACTATGAGATTGAATCTATTTTTCATTTTTCTCATGCATCTCAAGTCGGGGGACACTTTGGTCCTCAAAGAACTGCAAGAAAAATCCTAGACTCAGGTTTCTATTAGCCCATTGTTTTTAAAGATGCTTATGAGATTTACCGCACTTGTAAAGAGTGCCAAATAACAAGTGCAACCATCACTCGTAAGAGCGAAATGCCTCAACAACCTATGCTTTTCTGTGAGGTATTTGATGTATGGGGAATCAACTTCATGGGTCCTTTTCCTTTATAATTTGGTTTTCTCTACATTTTACTTGCTTTTGATTATGTTTCAAAGTGGGCGGAATCTATCCCCACTAGGACTAATGATTCAAGAGTTGTTGCAGATTTTGTCAGTTCCAATATCTTTTGCAGGTTTGAAATACCCCGAGCCATCATAAGTGAGAAAAGCACTCACTTCTGTAACTGCACCATGGAAGTTTTGCTCTAGAAGTATGAAGTGGTGCACCGAGTCTCTACTGCATATCACCCACAAACTAATGGGCAAGTTGAGATCTTAAACAGGAAGATCAAATATGTTTTAGAGAAAATGGTACAACCAAAAAGGAAGGACTGGAGCCGCCGTCTAAAAGACGCACTTTGTTCTTAAAGAACATCTTTCAAGTCACCCATAGGGATGTCTCCTTATTGACTTGTTCCTGGTAAGGCATGTCACTTTCCTGTAGAGATGGAACACCGTGCTTATTGAGCGGTGAAAAGTTATAATTTGGAGATGCAACAAGCAGGTATTGAAAGAAAACTCCAATTGCAACAGCTTGAAGAGCTTAGGCTAGAGGCTTATGAATGATCTAGGATCTATAAAGAGAAAACCAAGAACTTCCATGATAAAATGATTTATAGGAAATAATTCTCTGTGGGCCAACATGTTTTACTATTTATCTCATGCCTTAAGCTTATGGCTGGAAAACATCGATCCAAATGGATTAGCCCTTTTGTTGTTACTAATGTTTTCCCTCATGGTGCAGTAGAAATTAAAAGTATAGGTACCGACAAAGTTTCCAAGGTCAATGGTCAGCGCCTGAAGCTATTCCATGGAAGTTCAGTGCTTGGAGATGCAACCATGGAAGAGCTTTCTTTGGAAGCGCCCAACTAAACTACAACTTGATCAGGGAGCACCCTTTCCCTTCTCTCTCTCTCTCTCTCTCTCTCTCTCTCTCTCTCTCTCTCTCTCTCTCTCTCTCTCTCTCTCTCTCTCTTAATTTATAATTGAGTTATTTTTATTGAGGACAACGTATGTCTTAAGTGTGAGTGAGTGAACCATTTCTTTTTGTTTGTTTTCTTGAATAAAAAAATGGAAATTGCATGTTTTTTCGTTGGTTATTTTGCTACAATTGTGAGTATTCTCTTTGTTCTTTGTCGATAGACTTGTGGTGTGATGTGATTGATTTCTTTTGTGCATTCTTAGTTGGTATATTTGACTAAACTCTAAATAGTACATCATTAGTTGTAGAGAACTAACCCTTGTGAGATTTTGAGCCTAATAATGGATAACACATAAAAATCCATCTTTTTCTTTCTTGTGTGATTTCACTCATTTTTATTAGTCTCTAGAACTTGAATTGACTCTTGTTAAAGCTTTTTATTTACTTGTGCACACTTAAATGATACAGGCATGTTGCTTTGTTTTATTTTTACCCAGTTATCCAAAAAGCCAACCTTGATAATATTATCCCTTATTTTGAAGCCCTTTTGATCCTATTATCATTTTTTGTGTTTAAAACTCATTACAAGCCGAAAAGTGAAAAACAATGTTATGACCCTACTCAAAGGTTTGAAAGAGTCTTGTATAGTGTTGTGTGGGGTTGAACATTGTTTTTATGATGTTGGCAGAAAAGGAAGAAAAAAAATAGAAAAGGAAAACAAAAGAAAAAATATGAAGGAAAAAAAAAATAGAGAAGGATGTCAATGTTAGTCCTTCTGGAAAAAAAGAAGAAAAAAAAGAGAAGAAGTAGAAGATTAAAAGGAAAAGGAGAAGATAAATAAGTTGTGAGGTTGTTATTCAACTCTCGTAATTCTTTCAAATTGAGATTTTAGCTTAGTACCCCGTTAGGATGTATCTCACCCTGACCTTGGCCAAGTTACAACCATAATAAAAGTCCTTTAATCTTTGTATGCAATTTATTTAAAATTGTGAATGTTAGAGTCTTTTTAAGCTTATGATAGTACTAACTTTCATGTTGTGCTTTGAGTGTAAACAATAACCTAAACACTTAAGAGTTGAGTGAAAACAGTTTATCTTGTGAGGATCTCAATGCTTTTGATGTGCTTTTTGGTAATCTGTTCTTCATATTTATTTTGAATATCACAAAAAAAGTTACTCACTAATGTCATATTATTGAAGCTTGATAACCTTTGAGTTTGCATGCTCCGTTCCACTTTTGTTTTAAAGTTTTTATGTTTTTAATTTTTAATTTTGCTCGGAGTGCAAAAGTTTAAGTGTGGTGGAATTTGATCAGTGTATCTTCATGCACATTCTTATACTGTTATACTTAGGCATTTCCTTAGTTTATTTCATTAGTTTCTCCATTTTAGTGTGTTTTCATATTTAAGTTTGTTTCTAGCTTTATTTGATTTTCGTATTTTATTTTCAGCATTAGCAGCTTTCAATAAAAAATTCATAACTGAAGCTACATGAACTGGATTGAGGCGTCCTAATATTTGTTGGAAAGCTGAGAGAAAGAGAAACAACTTTTTGTTGAAGAAAAAAGCTGATTTGAAGTGTAGATTCCTAGGAAAAATCACTGAAGTTCCAGACCTTAGGAATTAATTTGTTTTGGTCGATTTTGGACCGTTTTTTATGTTTTTGACCCAGTTGGGTTATGACCTGAATTCCTTGTTTTCCCCTACACCTAGTGTGACCGGTGGAAATATAACTGACTGTTTTTAAGCTGGTTCGCGAAATGTCGCGGAAGCAAGAGTCGCCACCGTCTTTTATTTTCTCCAACATGGACATGACAAAAAGTACAGCAAAATTCCTTATGAGAACGTTTCTCGGTTCGGGAGGTAGATTTATAGAAAGGGAAGGTGTTAGCACCCTTTCTATCCATGGTTATCCATGGACTCTTAGATACTTGCTCTTATGTTTTCAAAATGATGTTTGCTTTTCAAAATGTGAGTGGGCTTGAAAAAGTTTCTTTGAAAGATTTCTGAATAACTCTTGTATCTATCCTCAAGAGTGTTTGAAAAATTTGTTTTGAAAGCTTTTTGAAAGTGTAAGGTGTGAAAAGTATTTTGTTTGTTTTTGAAAAGAGCAAGTATCCATGAGTCATCTACCTACCCTAAGGAATTAGGCTGTGTAAGTGTCCTTTAGATAGTGCTATCCCACCATTGAGAGGTAGGTAGCACCATCGTTGGAGGTGTTCAGGTCAATTCGATTATCGGGACAGTGTGGTCACCGAAGCAACAGTTAGGACACCTTAGAAGCTACCTTTATGTCCTTGGTCCTTTTTTAATCCGAGGCAACCGTTTCTAGGCAACTGTTTCGAGGCAAATGTTTCGAGGCAACTGGATCATGGACATAAGGACCGCTAAAACGTCCTATACTTTACGACCACGTTTCGAAGGCAACAAGTGAGGCGTACCCTAGAAGTGGTGTGTGTATTTGTGTGTTGTTTTCATGTTAAGTTTATCTTTGATCAGGGCATTGTGAGCTACGCGTTGTTTTTATTTACATACATTCTTTCATGCAAGTTAACAGTTAAGGGGTGCGGAAAGTAAATTGCGAAAACATAAATCCTACGCTATTACAAGGCGCGGGTCTATACATCGCCAAAAATTACAAAGACCCGTTTTTTAGTAAATGAGTACGGAAAGTAAATAAAAACAGTAAAAGTCCTAATTACTATTACATGTCTTGGAAGCAATTACATAATAATAAACTGTGCGCGAATAAAAATTAAATCGGAATGTTCTAAGGGTGTTGACCCTTTTAAGAAAAGAAATTGATTTTTTTTGTCTTTTTGTCAATTAAATGCAATTAATTAAATAATTAAACTAATTAATTAAAAGAAAATATATTTTTGTTTTTTATGTTTTTATGAAATAAAAGAAATGAAATAAAATTAAAAGTTAACTTTACCTAATTCTAGACCTATTTTAATTATTTAAGAAAGGGAATTAAAATTGCCTAATTAAACTATTTTAGTTAATGTTTATTTACAAAATAAAATAATAATAATAATAATAATGTTAATTCTATTTTATTGATTTTTTATGAAAATGTGTTAGTTAAATTAATTTAATGATAGAGTAATTGTTTTGGTGTTTTTTGGATCAATTTTGATAATTAAAAGTCAATTTAATGATTATTTAACAATTAATTAAAATATGCATGCAAAAATATTATTTTTAATGTCAAAAATTAAATAAACATTTTTCTGATTAAAATGCAAAAGGAAAATATTTTTTGTGAGTTTTTAAATGCATGAGAAAATTGTTTGTATATAAACTAAATTAGGATAAAAATATAAAAAAGGGAAAAAACAAAGGAAGCATGTTAATTATGGAAAAGGTAAAGAAAAATGCCAGGACCAGAATTCGAACTCGTGCCCTCTGGGAACATCCACTAACGCGTTGCCATCTGAGCCAGCTGTCTTTGGTGTCACTATTCTGCAATCAAATGGTTAAAAACGAAAATGAAATTCCTGGTATGTCACAGACTCAGGATGTCTAATGGAATGTTAAGACATCTGATCTGACATTAAGCGTTGTACAGGTAGAATCTGTACTTTTGATATCTGTTCTACAACAGTCACTGAACTATCATACCAGAACCTGCAACACCTTTTGACAAACGCAGGTTCTGATTTACTGAAGTTCAGAACAGTTAAGGTTAATCATATACATTGATGTCATGAGGAATGTTGTGACATCAAACAAATAACCAATGCAGAAAGTAAATAACACACAGAATTGTTCACCCAGTTCGGTTCAACCAACCTACATCTGGAGGCTTCCAAGCCAGGGATAAAGTTCACTATTAGTAGTATCAATTCAAAGACCCTACAGCCAACACACCCGTTGACAGCCTTCTCACTTAATCACTACCCAATGACACTTTTACCTAAGATCCAATCCTAGATATGAGACCCCTCTCACTCCCCCTCAATCACCGCAGTGATAACTTTCTACAGTATATAAACTGTTCAGAAGATACACTTCCATTACACATCTTGATCATGCTTAAAAGCTTCAATCAAGTACAATGCATACATCCTCTAACCTACAGGTTTCAAGGAGTATGGTGACCATCCCACAGCCCGAGTGGTTCACAACAAAACTAGCCCTAAATGATTACATCTTGTCAATACACGACTCTCTTTTAAATTAGGTTACAATACTTCTATTTATAACCCTTTTTACCCAACTGGATTTGGGCCTTCATATAACAGCAATGCAGCTTTAACGACCTGCATAAAGTAAGCAGAAAACTTCTGCTGCAAGTTAGGTCTTCAATCGAGATTTTCTCCTTATCCTTAGCTTCTGATTGAATCTTCTAAGGGCTCCACATATGCCTTCAATTTTCGCTACTTGTTATGCATTCTATTTGGCAGAATATTCTGCATAACTTCAGGAACAGAACTGCATCAGATTTGACCGTTCAGTAGCTTGATGTCTGGTATGATGTTATGACATCTCTTGAGACATGTTGTTCCAGATGTTGATATAAATCAACACAACATGTTTAGGCATTTACAATAGGATTTTCATACTGTTCCTATTGTACATTACATTACATTATTGTTGTTACTATTTGTTTTACATGAAATGAGCCAATCCTAAACGAAGGCACTTACAATCTCCCCCTTTGGCAAATTTTGGCTAAAACAAATACAACAATAGAAAATAAAAGTGTTCAGGATACACACAGAAGGATGTCTTGACATCTTTGGTTGTAACCACACTAACCATCCAGGACCTTTTGAAGCACAGGAGGAAGAGGATGCACCTCATTCCCTTTTAGACCACGAACCATTTCTTGTCACTGGTGGTGGAGAAAGAGGTCCGTGGGAGATAAACTATCCTTTCAGAGGCATCCGAGAACCCTTAAGGAGTGACCAGAATATCTCCCTTGTAACTCAGAACACAGGTCACAACTGTGTTCATAACTTAGATCACAAGTCATAAAGAAATTCACGCCATTTGAATTTCTGCTGAATTTGTGACAAGTCTTTGTGATCAAAATTTTGAGTAGCTGCTGCAACGAGGACAATGTCAAACAGTACTCCTTTATCCCCCTTTTTGGCCAAAAATTGACAAAGAAAGCCCTCACAAAACCAGATCCAAGAACAGTTTTCCCAGATCCGTACAAACCCCATGATGGTTGTGAGAGAAAAGAATGTGTGACAGGAGGTTATATAAGGAGATAACAGGTTCAAGAAGATGGCAATATAAAATCTTGGTCAAGGATACCTGTTAAAGTTGTTGCATATTTCAGACTGACTGCGCATGACATTTAGACGCATTTGTTTGTTTCTGCCAAAAGAACCAGTCCTGATACATGCATAAGTTTGGGTCAAAGCAATTCCTGAATAAAAACAGCCTTTGACCGACTTTTTAGGAAACAGAATACCAAATATAGCTCCTGAATAGCTACAATTACGTGGTGAAGTTATTTTCCACGTATTCTTCTTGATTTCCCCAAGGTTGCAATGTCGTTGGTAATGTCATGACACTTTCTTAGACGTTACCTTACATTCTTCAACAACAGCAGCCTTCTTTTTACTTCTCTCAGTTAGGCACAGAGAAGGACACTTTAAACAGCTAGTAGCAAGAGACTAGTAGCCTTAAGCATGTCCATCAATCATGCTTTCTTAAGTGTTGCTGAGATCCAACACAATTACTTTCTACCTTCTTCCAGACAGCAAAATAAGGAAGGAGGGAATAAACCAGAAGACTTCAAAATGCTTCAAAATTTAGATGCCACTTGTAGTAAAAAAAACTCTTTGAACATATGCTGAATATATCAGACTTCTTAATCTGATTTACTTCTTCTGATCTTCCATTCACTAGTAGTTGCTAGAGCTAGTGAAGTCTTTACCACAATAGCATTTCTGAATCTTCCAAATTGCTCCAAAAGTATCAAAACTGCCACTTATGATATTTTTAAGAATCTCTGAAATTTTCTTCCTAAACCCAGACAGATAACAAGAGCAATTCTTCAATCTCCTGATGTTGAGACATTATCCATGACTTCACTTAGAAGTTAACAATGTCATATTATCAGAACACATAAACATCAGCATACCACCGTCCTCTTCTGACTTCTGATCTTCAGATTAAGTCCAACAATACATATACAAAGTCTCCCTTCAATGTATATTGTAATTGGGGAAAGTGCAACACTCAGTGACTCCCCTTGTTAAGGCCAATCAAAACAGTAGCGTGGAAACCAGTAGCACTAGCTCGGAGGTGGTAACTTCAAGCACCCTGAACTAGTCTTAGAATAGTAAGGACATCTCTGATTCATGCCCTTGCACTTCTACACTTATCATGACTCTCTGGATGGCTGAGAAATCATGTAGCCATAGTCTGAAACCAACCTCTAACAAGCTTTACTAAGATTCAGATTTTCTAGAAGGATTATCCTTTACTCAAAAAGTTGATCATGTCATCCTTCTGTATAATATATTTACTAGTAGTTGCTGATACTAGCAAATTCTTCAGACCACAACAGTAGTTATGCATTGTTAAGCATACTACTCTTAAACACAAGTAGAATCTACTTATTCCAAACCAACAATAGAACTGCCACTTCTGAATGAGGCGATAAGATTCACAGTCCCAAGTCTCTGCCACAGACTTCTAACAATAATGATGTTACAGCATCAACCTATCTGCTTGGGTTCTGAAGTTAACATCCAGGGGATTGATGCCCTTTTATATTCCCCATATGAAAGGTATGATCTTCATCTTCAGCAACAATTACTCACCAGAATACCCTAGAGAGAAATAAACTCTCTACCAAGTTCTGAGAATTAGGTTCAGAATACAGCCTTGCATGCATATTTAGTCTCCCATCAAAGTGCTTATATATATCTTTATGCAAGATCCTAATGAATGCTTAGTCTCCCGTCAAAGTATTCATTATTAGTTAGATTATGCCACCTTCTCAAGGTAGGATAATTATTCTAACAATCTTCTGCTCCATGTATGAGGAACCAACTGGTCCTTACAAGCTTCCTTTGCTGAAGAGGCCCTTTGTTTGAGATGATGTTGCAACATCAGATCTGACATTGATCCCAACCATATGAGTCTGGCTTATACTATGGTTTTGGACGAACATCCATAGCAATCAAAGCACACTTTTCTTGTAGGGGATACAAGAGTACACCAGAAGCTAATCATCCTTTATGATCAGACCCACAACAACCACATAACCATGCAGCAGCTAGCATGTATCACCCTCTCCTTGTCTGCTGACCCTTGAACAGTACAAAGGAGTTAATTGTACCATACTCCTGTAGACAAGAGCAGACCAAGTTGTTCTATTATGTGAGGACATCACATAGATGAACTCAAGTAGAAAGAGGATCTTCTCAGGAGCCCATGATCTTTTGAATATAACTCCTCCTTGGAAATCACTAAGATCATGAGAAATAAACTCAAGCATCAGCTTGATCATACTACTGCCTCTGAACAAAATGTTATCCAACTTCCCTCTTTATGGATACATTGTTGAGCTCTTTACTTTAGACACATAGTAAGTACTCTTTATTTGGAATTTGCCACAGGTTTCAAATTAAGAGTCCTTAGTTTGCTTGCTGTACAAGTTTCAGATTGCCACATTCTGTAACTTGTACTAGAAGAAACTTCATTATCAATCATGAGGATGTTCAATAAGTCTGGAACAACTGATGTCTTCAATAGTTGTGATGTTGTACATCCTTTTTCATCACGAGCTTTAGAACTTTTGATTCTGATTTCCACATATTTATCACATAAATATTCTGCTTCCATCATTTATTCAGTCAGAATTATCTAATCACACTAGATGATCCTGACTGATTACTTCTTCAAGCTTGCTAAGCATATTTACTTGGCTGAAGACACAGAAATGATGTTCCATCATCCATCACATGAGGGGAAACCTGGAAATCACAGCTTTAGAGTCCTTTTAAGTGCATTTAGCTCAGTACATATACTCCCTTAAACTCACAACTGGAGTAGATGACCTGTTGATCGTGTCCTGATCAATTATTTCAAAACAGATGTCTCCTCTTCCAGATCAGGAGTAGGTTCTAAACATATGTACTCACACTACACGTGTTTAGCACCCAGAACATCTGTTCTTCAACAGCAGTTGCATGATGTTCTAACATCCTTAAGAACATCAGTTCCATCTCCTTGGAACACATCATCCTTGATAATCTTCAAGCATCTTTGACATTATTGATAGATTGCAAAATCTGCTTACAAATTCTGTTGAAAATAATAACCCTAGAGTTCTTCTTTCACTTTAGGGGTTGTATCAGAAGCTATGCAGCGGAATAGCAGTACTTCAACAGAACTTACACAATGCTTACTCCATATAGCAAGCATGACACATAAGGATTGAAAATAAATCAATCCTACAAGTTGTTTGCTTCTTCACCAAGCAACTTTCTAGACCCAACTCTACAGCCCTGTTAAAAGGAAGCTTTATAAACACATATGATGCCTTATCAATATCTTCACTCCCGCACGAAGGTTTTGATAATATTCTTCTCTGTGCTGAATACAGGTTGAACAATGCACTCCAAAATCTTCACTCCCGCATGAGGTCTTTGAAACACTTTCATCTTCCTTCAACATAGCTGATCAGATTGATCTAGTTTCTCCCAAATTGGTCCATCCTCCACTCCTAGGGACCAAACAATATGAACACTACTGGTTCAAACAATATTCTACCTTGTACACAACCGGAAAGTATCCCCCATGGATCTCATCCAGAGACAGACAGGATGCCTGCTCTGATACCAATTGAAATTTCTGGTATGTCACAGACTCAGGATGTCTAATGGAATGTTAAGACATCTGATCTGACATAAGCGCTGTACAGGTAGAATAGGCTGTACTTTTGATATCTGTTCTACAACAGTCACTGAACTATCATACCAGAACCTGCAACACCTTTTGACAAACGCAGGTTCTGATTTACTGAAGTTCAGAACAGTTAAGGTTAATCATATACATTGATGTCATGAGGAATGTTGTGACATCAAACAAATAACCAATGCAGAAAGTAAATAACACACAGAATTGTTCACCCAGTTCGGTTCAACCAACCTACATCTGGAGGCTTCCAAGCCAGGGATAAAGTTCACTATTAGTAGTATCAATTCAAAGACCCTACAGCCAACACACCCGTTGACAGCCTTCTCACTTAATCACTACCCAATGACACTTTTACCTAAGATCCAATCCTAGATATGAGACCCCTCTCACTCCCCCTCAATCACCGTAGTGATAACTTTCTACAGTACATAAATTGTTCAGAAGATACACTTCCATTACACATCTTGATCATGCTTAAAAGCTTCAATCAAGTACAATGCATACATCCTCTAACCTACAGGTTTCAAGGAGTATGGTGACCATCCCACAGCCCGAGTGGTTCACAACAAAACTAGCCCTAAATGATTACATCTTGTCAATACACGACTCTCTTTTAAATTAGGTTACAATACTTCTATTTATAACCCTTTTTACCCAACTGGATTTGGGCCTTCATATAACAGCAATGCAGCTTTAACGACCTGCATAAAGTAAGCAGAAAACTTCTGCTGCAAGTTAGGTCTTCAATCGAGATTTTCTCCTTATCCTTAGCTTTTGATTGAATCTTCTAAGGGCTCCACATATGCCTTCAATTTTCGCTACTTGTTATGCATTCTATTTGGCAGAATATTCTGCATAACTTCAGGAGCAGAACTGCATCAGATTTGACCGTTCAGTAGCTTGATGTCTGGTATGATGTTATGACATCTCTTGAGACATGTTGTTCCAGATGTTGATATAAATCAACACAACATGTTTAGGCATTTACAATAGGATTTTCAGACTGTTCCTATTGTACATTACATTACATTATTGTTGTTACTATTTGTTTTACATGAAATGAGCCAATCCTAAACGAAGGCACTTACAGAAAACGTGGCATGTTTGAATTAAAAACAAAGTCAGCATGCGTGGGGCCCAGGTATAACATAGAAGCTAATCAGATGGAGCCATCGTGCCACGCCAGCCACGCCTGGGCCTTTATCAGTCAACCACGCTGGAGCCCTAGCTCCGGTCGTCTTCTCCGGCGAGTGCTATGGCCAAATCTGCAAAATAGGGGAAATCAAAGAAAAAGAAAGACCTAGTCACCCTAATTAGACCTCTGCGGATTCAATAGTGCCATTATTTTGGCCTGAAAATGACTGTACAGGGAGTTTCGAAGAAGATGACCAAAACGGCCCTAGCAATGGCAGGTCCCTACTCCTGCGTTGAAACTTGCATGTTATACGTCAAATACATTCTAATGAGTGTCCTGAGTTCATACAAGCCATCAAAAACAATTAATGATGCATGAAATATAAAAAAGAAATCAAGAAATTTGACAAACCAAAGAGAGCTAGAGGGCACGATCTGGGACGATTTGGCTTTGTGTAAGGATGGGAAACGATTGCTGCTATGCCCAGGAACACAATTGGATGCCTAACACTCTTTGAAATTTGCTAGAAGAACAGGTTCGAATTTGTCAACTTTGGAAAGATTTTGAGAGAACTAGGGTTGCCGCTTCAGAGGTTTCTAGGTTTTCTCTCTTTGTGAGAGGCGTGCATATCTTAAAATGAATGAGAGTCCAACCATATATGAGCCTTTAACCCTATGTAATTATGTTTTGGATTTTCTTTTTATCACCATTAAAGCATTTGCCATATTTGCTTCAAATTTGAATTTTGTACTTGAAATAAGCTTTACACGAATTTGGAAGGTGAGTGATGGTGTATCAAAGCATTTCAATACAAAATATATCCCTTAATTAATTTTCTTGATTTTCATTTGAATTTTAAAGATTTAAAATGAATTAAATCAAATAAAATTAAATAAAAATGGGAAAATTAACTTTTAATCTTGAAATAAATTGTGGGACACGTGGGAGACATGGCCAAGCTGAAACAAGTGGAAAAAGTGGGCCCCTTTTGTCAAAAATGAAGTTTCAAGGATAATTGACTTTGGCCATTTCACAAAAATTTCCCAACTTCTCCAATGCATATCTTGCTCAATTTTGAAGCTATGAACATGTTCTTGGACATTTTGGAAAGGTCTTGAACTCCTCTAACCAATGTCTTTGGTCCCATGTCATTTTGATTTACCAATCTCAAGTTATGGTCTTTGACTTAAAGTGCCTTTTTGTTGACTTTTGAAAATGACCTATAATGTTGAAATTGATAACTTTTTGTGAGAGCATTTATTGGACTTGGAATGTGAAGATGAGTTGTAGGAAATGTCTTCCCCTTCAAAATGAGCTTTGGATGGGATTTTTCTGATAAACCATGAGGAAGTTATGCCTTGGTCAATTTGCAGTTGACTTTTCAGCTGTCCAAAAATAGAAACTTTTGCATCTTGAGACTTTTTGAGCCATGCTTTTGGAATCATGATCAAGAATTGATCAAATGATGATTGTGGCTTCAAATTAAGATGTTGACCAAAAATTTTGACTTTTGACTGTCAAATGACCATTTTGCCCCTGCAGTTGACTGTGAAGCATTTAGGGTTTTTGACTGTGCAATTTGATGCTGTGAGTCTTGAAATTTGACACATGGATGCTTGACAATGTTTATAGGCATGTGGGACTTGATTGGACCCTTGGAAACCTCAACTTCTTTGCAAGAACCAAAACCCTAATTTTGACTGTGTTAAGAGGGTGGTTTGACTGTGCAGCCTTTGAGTGGACTTTGAACCTTTTGAGGTGATGCTTGGAAAACTTTGAAGATTATGGGAGGGCAAATTTTGGGGTACAACAGTTGCCCCTGTTCAATCTTCTTAGACCTGAGGATGTAGATTGGCTTGTGTGCCTTTCGTGATCCGAAGGTGGAAGATGATTGAACACTAGAGTGCCCAAAAATTTGCACTCACATAGTTGAGTATCAGCAGTGTGATAGCGGGAATGGGCTTACAGATGCCATTTGGAGGGATGGTGGATAGGAGGATGGGCTTATAGATTCCATCTGGAAGTGTGACAGAACCTTGTCGGGAATGGGCTTACAGATGCCATTTGGAACTGTGATGGGAGGATGGGCTTATAGATGCCACCTAGGTGTTGATCGCGTAAGAGATTCCTTAGCGAGAACTTGCGTACCTGAGAAAGAAAGATGATTACCTGGCCTGTTACAGGGGTTAATCTTCAAACTCTTCAGACGTGCCCTGGCAGGATACAAGAATCGAGTCCGGAAAATAGTCGTCAACAGATACACCCTAGCAAGATACAAGAATCGGATCTTCAAACTCTTCAGACGTGCCCTGGCAGGATACAGGAATCGAGTCCGGAAAATAGTCGTCAACAGATACACCCTGGCAGGATACAGGAATCGGATCTTCAAACTCTTCAGACGTGCCCTGGCAGGATACATGAATCGAGTCCAGAAAATAGTCGTCAACAAATACACCCTGGCAGGATACAGGAATCGGATCTTCAAACTCTTCAGACGTGCCCTGGCAGGATACAGGAATTGAGTCCGGAAAATAGTCGTCAACAGATACACCCTGGCAAGATACAGGAATCGGATCTTCAAACTCTTCAGACATGCCCTGGCAGGATACAGGAATCGAGTCTGGAATTAGTCGCTAACAGGCATGCCCTGGCTAGATACAGGTATCGAATCTGGAATTGCGACAATTGATAGTAATTATCTTTGTATTGATCTTGGTCCTGAAAAGACAAAACGTTAGTTGTATACAATGTCATGATGTATGAAATGCGTGATGTTCTCAAAATAAATGAGATTGTATGTCCATGATGCGTATGTGCATGCTATAATGTATGAAGATGTGATGTTTATGAACGTGTTTTTGTCTAGGAAAATAAATCCTTGACGAATGTCGGGAAGCTAACTCCTAGGCTGATGTTGAAGAATAGAGCTTTTTTTGTTTCCGCTGGGGATGATGAATACAAGAATACCGGTGGGAGAAGATGACTCCGTTGGGGAATAAACTTGGCGAATAGATTACTCTGTGGGAAGAGATATTTCGCTGAGGTTTGATGATAACTCTGCTGGGGATACCTATGATAAGCTTTGTTGGAGAATTTGATGAACTCCGCTGGGGGTAGGAAGAACTTCGCCGAGGACGATCTTTCCGTGGTTTTTAGATGAGGATAACCCAGTTATAAGCTCTGGTGAAGAATAACCTTTGAATAAAGCCAGGGAGGCGCGCTCGTGCTCTGCAGAGTATAAGCTTCCATAATTTACTGGGGATAAGCTTCTTGAATCTACTGGGGAGATTGATTCAACTCTCCCGGGGAGACTTTTTGTGTTGTACTGGGGAAGTGGCTCCACTGGGGTGTCTGTATTCCGCCGGGGAACAATCTTATATCAAGATTGCCGGGGATGCTTATTTAAGGAACGTCTGCATACTCCGCTGGGGAATATTGAGATCTGCTGGGGATGCCCAACTTCCATAAGGCTGACTGTAGGCTAACTCTGCTTGGGGAGAGTATCATTGACTTGCTAGAGATATTGTGCCTTTTCAGGGCTGACGGGAGACCAACTCTGCTCGGAGGAGAGTATTGTTGAGTCCTGACTTACTCGGTGGGGAGTGAAGGTATCTTGGTTATATTCTTCAGCCGAACTTACCTTGGTACCTTGGTGGACGGAGCAACTAGATCACTTAGACAATTCAATATTGCCCCTGTTTCTAATGTCACATGTAATTATTCCTTTGTTTCATATGCAAATATTTATGAGTTAGCAATTAGTGTCAAATGCATATATCACAATTGAACATTGGATGCTCTTCGCAAAACAAAACAGAAAGAGGAGAAAAAAATTGGCAATTTGTATGGAAAAGTGAATTTGTATTGATTTTTGAATTTGCCTATAAATAGGTGTTTATGTACAAGAGGCTGACGTCCTAGTAAGAGAACGCCGCCGAACAAAAGAGTTTATACAATTTGTACTAAGAAAACAAAACAGCTGTGTGAAAAGGGTAATCCCACTGGGTTCCAACTCTGCTACTGCCTTTATATCTTTGAGTGTCTCATCACTTTGCTGGCTAGTTGACGATGAAGTTGATTGATCGATGTCGTCTGAACTTGGTAGTTGATACCGGATTCTGGATGCAAGGTGATCCAATGAGACATAGTATTACGCTTATCCCTAACTTTTGCCTGGGCCGCCCTTTCGGGTTTTCAGTCCACCGGGATACCCATTTTTGCCCAAGCCGCCTTTTCAGGTTTTCGACTTGCCGGGTGTACAATTTTTTTCATTTCATCCCTTATTTTTGCCCGAACCCTTTTGGTTCGCCGGGAAGCCCTAATTTTTGCCTAGGTATATCAACCTAGCGGGTCTTTTATCATGCGTAGTATCTTTTTACTATGTCTGCATTGGCGGGGTGAGGAAGGTCGTCACCATCCATGGTGGTTAGAATCATGGCTCCTCCTGAGAAGACATGTTTAACCACAAATGGCCCTTCGTACGTAGGGGTCCATTTTCCCCTGGGATCACTTTGAGGAAGAATGATCCGCTTGATTACCAGGTCTCCGACTTGATACTCTTGTCGTCTGACTTTCTTGTTAAAAGCCTTGATCATCCGTTTTTGGTACGTCTGACCATGACAAATAGCAGTGAGTCTCTTTTCGTCGATTAGGTTTAATTGATCAAGCCGAGTCTGGATCCAGTCATCTTCGCTCAAATCTGCATCCTTCATTATCCGGAGAGAGGGTATCTGGACTTCAATCGGCAAGACTGCCTCCATGCCATAGACCAAGGAAAAGGGAGTTGCCCCGGTTGACGTCCGTGCTGAGGTACGGTACCCATGAAGAGCAAACGGTAGCATCTCTTGCCAATCTTTATAGGTCACTGTCATCTTCTGCACAATCTTTTTGATATTCTTATTTGCTGCTTCTACAACCCCATTCATCTTCGGTCGGTAAGGAGAAGAGTTGTGGTGCTGTATCTTGAATTGCTCGCAGAGCTCAGTGATCATCTTGTTATTAAGATTGGTACCATTGTCCGTAATGATCCTTTCTGGTACACCGTATCGACAGATCAGGTTATGCCAAATGAACCGTGCCACGACGTTCTTGGTTACTGTAGCGTAGGAAGCTGCTTTAACCCACTTCGTGAAGTAATCAATTGCTACCAGGATGAAGCGATGCCCGTTGGATGTCGTAGGTCTGATCTCACCAATCATATCAATGCCCCACATTGCAAAAGGCCAAGGTGCTGTCAGGACGTTCAGAGGAACCGGGGGAACGTGCACCTTATCAGCATAGATCTGGCACTTATGACACGTCCGAGAATGTTGGTAACAGTCAGCTTCCATTGTGGACCAGAAATATCCTGCCCGAAGGATTTTCTTTGCCATGGTATGTCCACTGGAGTGTGTTCCGAAGGTTCCTTCATGCAGCTCTGCCATGATCTTTTCTACTTCAGTCTTATCCACACAACGCAGTAAGGTTGAATCATAGATTCGTTTGTAGAGAATGCCATTGCTGAGGAAGAACTTTGCTGCGAACCTTCTCAGGAACTTTTTATCGTTAACAGATGCACCCTCGGGGTATTCTTGAGCTTCCAAGTACCTCTTCACCTCATGATACCAGGGTTTTTCAGTTACCTCTTCAGTCTCAAGGTCGCAGTAATGTGCAGGTTCGTCCAGTTTCCAGATAATGATCCGGGGAGCCTCGTTGTCCCATTTGACTTTGAACATGGAAGACATCGTAGCTAACGCGTCCGCCAACTGATTCTCCTCTCTTGGGAAGTGTTCAAAAGTTATCTCCGTGAAATGGGGGATCAAAGTCAACACACACTCTTTGTAAGGAATAAGGTTTGGGTGTTTCGTATCCCACTCGCCTTTGATCTGATTGATCACGAGAGCGGAATCTCCGAAGACACTCAGAAACTTGATCCTTAAGTCAATCGCAGCTTGAAGACCCATGATGCATGCTTCATACTCCGCCATGTTGTTGGTGCAGTTGAAACATAGTCGGGCAGTGAGTGGAGTATGAGTGCCTTGAGGGGATATGATTACAACGCCAATACCGTTACCCAAAGCGTTAGAGGCTCCGTCAAAGTGCATAGACCATCGGGATCCTTCCTCAGGTCCTTCATCCGGTCCAGGTACTTCACAATCAATCACTACCATGATGCTCTCGTCAGGAAATTCAAAGTTCATTGACTGGTAGTCGTCTACTGCCTGATGTGCCAAATGGTCTGCCACTACACTTCCCTTGATTGCTTTCTGAGTCGTGTACTGGATGTCGTATTCTGTCAAGATCATTTGCCATCTTGCTATTCTTCCAGACAGAGCAGGCTTTTCGAATATGTACTTTATTGGATCCATTTTAGAAATCAACAGAGTAGTGTGAGTCAGCATATACTGTCTCAGCCGGCGAGCAGCCCATACCAAAGCGCAGCAAGTTTTCTCGAGCAGTGAGTATCGGGTCTCACAGTCGGTAAACTTTTTGCTAAGGTAATAAATGGCGTGCTCTTTTCGTCCAGACTCGTCATGCTGCCCCAATACACACCCCATTGAGCTGTCAAGTACTGTCAAGTATAGTATTAGAGGTCTCCCTTCAACCGGTGGCATAAGAATGGGTGGTTCTTGGAGATACTCTTTGATTCTGTCGAAAGCGGCCTGACATTCATCATTCCAACGTACTACCTGATCTTTCTTCAGCAGCTTGAAGATTGGTTCACAGGTAGCAGTTAGGTGCGAGATGAATCAGGCAATGTAATTCAGACGTCCTAGAAAGCCTCTGACTTCTTTCTCTGTCTTAGGAGCTGGCATCTCTTGTATGGCTTTAACCTTGGCAGGGTCCACTTGAATACCTTTGTCGCTTACGATGAAGCCTAGAAACTTTCCAGATCTTACCCCAAATGTGCATTTGTTTGGATTCAACCTCAGCTTGTACAACTTCAACCGGTCAAACAGCTTATGTAGATGGTCAAGGTGTTCCTCCTCAGTTTGAGACCTTGCGATCATATCATCGACATACACTTCAATCTCATGATGGATCATATCATGAAATAAAGCAACCATGGCACGTTGGTAGGTTGCCCCAGCATTTTTCAACCCAAAAGGCATGACCTTGTAACAGAAGGTGCCCCACTGAGTAACAAAGGTAGTCTTTTCCATATCTTCAGGAGCCATCTTGATCTGATTATAACCTGAAAAACCATCCATGAAGGAGAACACCTTGTGCTGAGCAGTATTGTCAACCAGAACGTCGATGTGAGGTAGAGGGAAGTCATCCTTGGGGCTCGCTCTGTTCAAATCCCTGTAATCAACACACATTCTGACCTTACCATCTTTCTTTGGCACTGGAACCACGTTGGCAACCCACTGAGGGTAAGAAGTCACTGCAAGAAAACCGGCGTCAAATTGTTTCATAACCTCAGCCTTAATTTTCTCGGACATCTCTGGACGCATGCGGCGGACCTTCTGTTTTACTGGCGGGCAGTCTTCCTTGGTAGTCAGGTGATGGACCACAATGTCGGTATCCAACCCAGGCATGTCTTCGTAAGACCAGGCGAAGATCTCCATATAATCATGCAACATCTGAATCAACCGTTGTTTCACGCTGAGCTCTAGATTGGCACCAATCTTGACTTCCTTTCTGTCTGTCTCAGTACCCAGATTTACCGTTTCCACTGGCTCTTCATGTGGCTGAATGGCCCTCTCTTCCTGAAGTAACAGTCTTGCAAGCTCGCCAGGCACTTCGCAATCATCTTCACCTTCGTCTTCGGCTAAGTTGATCGGATTTCCGAAGTCATAACTGGCAGTAGCCGAGTCATTACTAGTGAGATCCAGAGTGGATTGGAACCTGTATGAGTGAGTGTGTGTAAATACAGCTGTTTTGCAATATATAAAGAAAGAAAGGGAGCGCAAGATTTGAAATGTGAAAAACGTCCAATGCTTTTATTCATGATATATGAAAGTGACAAACAAAAGCCCTCACAAATAAAACCACGGTGCCCCGGGTAAGACACCGGGCCATAAAGTTTAGAATTATTGTTTATTACAAATCCAAAACAAAGAAGTTCATTACTGGGTGACAAAAGTAATAGGTGTAAAGTCTTTTGCAGTCCAGTTGCTAGGTCCACCGTTGGTCGTTGGGTAGATCCAGCTGTCGAACTCGGATTCTTCCACTTCGTCTTCATCCCCAATAGCATTCACTCCTGGATTGGTGATGAGCACAGGAGGTCTTCCAATCCTTGCCTTGCACACAGCCTTCCGAGCTTCTGCAGTGAAACCCAAGCCAAATTTGTCAGTCTTTGGAGTGAAATCAGGAAGCCTGCCCCAGTTTGCACACTCACCTTTCTCAACCACAGCCTGGGCATCCTTTAAGGAGGCCATCTTCAAAGGAGAACCCTCTTCAGTCACTGCTTCTGTTGCTACGAATGTTTGAGGTACCTCTTCAAAATGTTGAAAGGGGGTCTCAATGAACTCCCCGTCCATTTCCACATACCTGAAGGAGTTGAGGTGGCTGACCATGTATTCCTCTTCCCCTTGCACTGTTATGATCTTCCCCCTGACCGGGTATTTGAGCTTCTGATGCAACGTGGAGGTCACAGCTCCAGCCTTGTGGATCCACGGACGACCCAGTAAACAAGAATAGGATGGACGGATGTCTATCACATAGAATTTTGAGTCAAATACTTGTGAACCAACCCTGATTGGGATGTCAACCTCACCATGTACCATCCTTTTGGACCCGTCAAAGGCCCGGACAACAATGTTACTTGGTTTGAGCTCTAAACCCTCACAGTCCAGCCTGTGTAGAGCTTTCTTGGGTAGTACGTTTAATGAAGAACCAGTGTCAACCAGCACATGAGCAAGAGTAGTGCCCCTGCATTCAATAGAGACATGCAGAGCATCATTATGGTTCTTCCCCTTGGCCGTCAGATCAGCGTCAGAGAAACCCAGACCATTATCAGCGGTTAAGTTGGCCACACAGTCGGTGAATTGATCAGCAGACGTTTCTTGGGGCACGTGGGCCGTCTTCAGGAAAGCAATCAGGGCCTTGGCATGGACCTCTGAACACATCAACAGTGATAGCATGGAGATTTTGGAGGGGGTGTGCCCCAACTGTTCAACGACGTTGAAATCACTTTTCTTTATAATTTTGAGGATCTCTTCCATCTCTTGCTTGGAAGCCTCAACAGTGGTCTTTGGTGCCTCCGTCCGGGCAGGCACATCAGCAGCAATCCCCTTGCCCCGAGCGTCAGATGACTCGGTAGCAGGGATAGAAACTTGATCAGGGGGGGAAACAGGCACACTGGCAGGTGTGATGACAAGAGGCCTCTGAATGGCTGGAGGTGCAATGTCTGGTGAGAACAGTCTTCCACTACGAGTGACCTTAGCAGGCCCGGTGATGTTAGCAACACCGGTACCAGTATTGAACTCTTGCTTCACTCCCAGAACATAAACATCTGCCCCATAGTGCCACGGGACAGCTTTATCAGACTTGTAGGGGATGGGCCCCAGAACAGTAATGGTTATAGGGGCAATCTGGTGAACAGGCAAAATTTTGATAGGCTTCTTTGAAGGAGTCTTGGAGGGGTTGTTGAAAATGGTAATAATTGAAATTTCTTCAACAGAGGCAGCAGGAACGGCAGTCTTCTTGAACAAGATCTCTTTACTATCCATCAGGTTTTGGACGCCTGATTTCAGCAAAGAACAACCAACAGGGGAATCAGCACATAAAGGGCAACCTTTGCTACATCCCAGAAATAAACCGGCTAGCAACAGGTTCCTCTTGACGGTCAGCAACAGAGTAGCAACATCATCCACAGAAGCTACATACAAATCCTCCTCAACAGCGTTCACTCCATGCTGGGGCATGGGAGCGGTCACAACATTTGGCCTTTCGGGCGCCTCGAATTGTATTTCTTTGGCATCAATAAGGTCCTGAACCTTATTCCTCAGGGCCCAACAATCATCAGTAGAATGTCCCAGGCTATCAGAGTGATACGCGCAACGGGTGTTGGGGTTGTACTTCGGAGATGCTGTGTTTACCATCTTCGGAGCTTCCTTGACTGTTACCAGGCTGGTTGACAGCAGTTGCGGCAGGATCTGAGAGAGAGTCATGCTGAGCCAAGTATACTGCCGTTTGGGCCTCTCAGCTCTTGGTTGGTTGTATTGTTGAGGAGCAGCAGTAGGCTTTGAAATAACCACCGCGTTGACAGCTTGGCAGCGTTCTGGTTTGTTTTGTCTCCTGGGACCGTACACAGCACTGGCCTCCTTTTTGAAGGGCTTCTTTTCAGAATTTGAGGAGGCACCCTTCTGTATCTTCCTTGATTTTATACCAGCTTCGATCCTTTCACCAGTCGGGATCAAGTCAGTAAACCCAATAGAGGAATTACCAATGAGATGATTGAAGAATGGACCGGATAGGGTCCCCAAGAACATGTCCACTAGCTTACGATCTGTCAATGGTGGCTGCACCCTGCCAGCCAGATCTCTCCATTTCTGTGCGTACTCCTTAAAACCTTCACCCGTTCCCAGTGACATACCCTGGAGTTGGGTACGCGTCGGAGCGAGGTCGGAATTATATTGATACTGCTTGTAAAAAGCAGTGGCCAAATCCTCCCAGTTACGAATGTTGGTTCCATCCAGCTGATAGAACCATTCGAGATGAGTCCCTGAAAGACTCTCCTGGAAGAAGTGGATCCATAAGTTCTTGTCTGCTGTGTAAGGCTGGATCTTCCTTACATAAGAACGGAGGTGCATCTTAGGGCAGGAAGCCCCGTCATACTTCACAAAGGCAGGCGCCTTGAACTTGTGTGGGATCACCACCCCAGAAGATAACCCCAAGTCTCTGAAATCCAACCCAGGCACACGCTGAATCTCCATAGCATTTAACCTGTCCTCCAGCTGTTTGTACCGGTCCTCAGCAGGAGGGTACTGTTCGTCATTGAAGTCTGTCTCGGTGTCAGAGACCACAGGACTAGGGACCTCTCTCCCTTGGTGACTGCCTTCCCCCACAGACGGAGTAGTCCTCTCAGCTTCATTCTGCAATGTATTCCCGAGTCTGCGCCCAGTGTTGAATAGCACAATCCTCTTCTTCTTCTTCTTCAGGAGCAAAGCCTTCAGCTCTTGTTGTCCATGGGCCAAGTTCATGACCATCTCCTGGAATTGGGCGTTTTGGGCCTGGAGGGCCTTGATAGCTTGCTCGGTAGTGAGTTCAGGATTCATGATGCTTGAGTGCTGAAATAAACAGCGAAGAAGATTAAGCAACCTGTAGAAAAAGGGGTACCTGTTATGCACATGATGCATGATATGCTATTTATGCAATGCATTCAAGGGTTCGAAAGTTCAAATTCGTTGTAGCCAAAAAAGAACACACTTTTTATTAGGAAATAATTGTTCAGTACATCAAGGCCTCATGGGCAAACATTACAAAGTAAATCAATCCCAAAAGACACTGCGCATCCTCTTTGGAGCAATGTAAGTGTTGAGAGTCTTTTCCTCGTGCAGTAGACGCGTGAGCTTCAAGACCTTCTTCTCACTGGCATGTAGATTGGCTTCAAGAGAATTCCGTTCTTCCTTGAGTTGGATCCAGCTTTTCTGCATTTCTTCCCAGGATGTAGGCATGTCAGGATGCTGAATAGTGTAGGGCACCTCTCCTTCCAAGGCTGGCTCTTTGATCACAGGGAGAACATGAGGATATGGCATCACCAGCTTCTGGGAGAGGGATCGTACCCATTTGAGATAAGGCTCCAGGGGGATGGAGTTCTTGTGCCCCAGTGTCTTGTTGTCTACCCTGTTGGGCATCCTCCAAGCTCTGATAAATCTCTGGCGAAGTCCTTGTGCATCATTATCGAAGTCAAAAACTATGTCAGGAATCAGCATATCATGAGGGCCATCCCTCCGAGCATATCCAAACTGTCTCAAAGCCAAGCATGGGTTGTAAGTAATACCCCCTCTGATTCCAAGTAAAGGAACATTAGGAAACTCCCCGAAACGATCAATGATAGTGACATCTTCTCTGGACCGAGAACACCAATGTATATTACCATGTGTAAGAGTCATCAATCGTTGTGACCATCTCAAACCCCGCTCGTTCTTCAAAACTGGTTGTGGAAGGTGCGAAATAAACTACCTTCCCAGAAGAGGAGTGCAGCACATAAGAACACCTCTTTTTCTCATGGTTCGAGTGTAACATGAGTGAAGGATGTCCCCAAGGAACGTAGGTATAGGATTCCTGGACATGAAGATCTTGACAGCATTGATATCTATAAGCTGATCTGGCTTAGGGAACAGCACCAACCCATAGATAAGGAGGGCTACAACTTCTTCAAAGGCTTGTAGGTCAAGGGAATTCCAACATTCTTGGGCCTTCTCAAACAGAAACTTTGCCAAGAACCCTTTGATACCACTTCTGGTTTCCCAATGTCCCTTGATGTCAGATGGTTGTAGGCATAATGCTTTAGCAACCTCTTCAAGTTTTGGTTCCCTTTCCGTACCGTTGTAGGGTAGTTGACTGAGGATAGGGATCTTCAGAAGCTGGGAGAACTCTTCCAATGTAGGCACCAGTTGATAATCCAGGAAAGTAAAGCAGTGGTGCAGAGGGTCAAAGAACTGGAAGAGGACCTTTATCATATCTTCCTCAATGTTGGTGTTGACCAAGCTGATGAGTCTTCCATGTTTCTCACTGAAAGAAGAGCTCTCGGGAATCCTGGATGTGAGTTCCTTAAGCTGAGGAGGGACCATTACAAGGTTGACCTGAATTGTCTTTCTGCGGATAGTTTCCATGTCCTACAAAACAAGAACAAAGATGAAGATTCGAACCCCTGAAGTGGTTAGTGGATGTATATGATGCTGTATGATGTTATGATGCTATGATAAAACACACCACAAGTATTCACAAGAGCAAACATGATAAAGCAAACAAGTCACACCACAACCCTTAGAGTTTAGGCCAGCATGAAGTTTGGGGTACTACCCTCTTGAAGTTGGTGGGCTCAAACCTGTCCTATCAAAGTAACCGGGTTCTAAGGAGCTCAATATCATTGGATTGTTTTCTGTGTTCATCGTTTCGATTTAGCCACTGAACTGGCGATCAAAATATTCCAAGAAAACAACCCTCAATGAGTGTAGTATCGAGTATCAACCAACTTCGGACTGCACCAAAGTCAGTTATCTCACTACCCCTAAAGAGGCCAGGATGGTTCAATTAAGGTTCCTAAGGTCAGTTGATGCTTCACGACACCATGCGGCGGCCCTGTACTCTCCTTGACTTGACTCAAGGGTTACCGATACTCACCAAAGTGCCACATCAACGTAGCAGACTGCTTCAACCGTGTCGGTATACCCCGCACAGTTCCCTCACAGTCTTGTTGCTACTTTCTAAGAAGGTATCCCCCAGATCCGGGTTAGGATCTATAGAACTCCCAAGACAGTGCCCACAATAATAAAGCAAGCAAAACAAAGCAATTGAAAACACAAGTATGAGTTATCCTAAGGTACACCTCACTTTTAAGATTCCCCAGCAGAGTCGCCAGTTCTGTGACCGGTGGAAATAGAACTGGCTGTTTTTAAGCTGGTTCGCGAAATGTCGCGGAAGCAAGAGTCGCCACCGTCTTTTATTTTCTCCAACATGGACATGACAAAAAGCACAGAAAAATTCCTTATGAGAACGTTTCTCGGTTCGGGAGGTAGATTTATAGAAAGGGAAGGTGTTAGCACCCTTTCTATCCATGGTTATCCATGGGCTCTTAGATACTTGCTCTTATGTTTTCAAAATGATGTTTTCTTTTCAAAATGTGAGTGGGCTTGAAAAAGTTTCTTTGAAAGATTTCTGAATAACTCTTGTATCTGTCCTCAAGAGTGTTTGAAAAATTTGTTTTGAAAGCTTTTTGAAAGTGTAAGGTGTGAAAAGTATTTTGTTTGTTTTTGAAAAGAGCAAGTATCCATGAGTCATCTACCTACCCTAAGGAATTAGGCTATGTAAGTGTCCTTTAGATAGTGCTATCCCACCATTGAGAGGTAGGTAGCACCATCGTTGGAGGTGTTCGGGTCAATTCGATTATCGGGACAGTGTGGTCACCGAAGCAATAGTTAGGACACCTTAGAAGCTACCTTTATGTCCTTGATCCTTTTTTAATCCGAGGCAACTGTTTCGAGGCAACTGTTTCGAGGCAACTGGATCATGGACATAAGGACCGCTAAAATGTCCTATACTTTACGACCACGTTTCGAAGGCAACAAGTGAGGCGTACCCTAGAAGTGGTGTGTGTATTTGTGTGTTGTTTTCATGTTAAGTTTATCTTTGATCAGGGCATTGTGAGCTACGCGTTGTTTTTATTTACATACATTCTTTCATGCAAGTTAACAGTTAAGGGGTGCGGAAAGTAAATTGCGAAAACATAAATCCTACGCTATTACAAGGCGCGGGTCTATACATCGCCAAAAATTACAAAGACCCGTTTTTTAGTAAATGAGTACGGAAAGTAAATAAAAACAGTAAAAGTCCTAATTACTATTACATGTCTTGGAAGCAATTACATAATAATAAACTGTGCGCGAATAAAAATTAAATCGGAATGTTCTAAGGGTGTTGACCCTTTTAAGAAAAGAAATTGATTTTTTTTTGTCTTTTTGTCAATTAAATGCAATTAATTAAATAATTAAACTAATTAATTAAAAGAAAATATATTTTTGTTTTTTATGTTTTTATGAAATAAAAGAAATGAAATAAAATTAAAAGTTAACTTTACCTAATTCTAGACCTATTTTAATTATTTAAGAAAGGGAATTAAAATTGCCTAATTAAACTATTTTAGTTAATGTTTATTTACAAAATAAAATAATAATAATAATAATGTTAATTCTATTTTTTTGATTTTTTATGAAAATGTGTTAGTTAAATTAATTTAATGATAGAGTAATTGTTTTGGTGTTTTTTGGATCAATTTTGATAATTAAAAGCAATTAAAAGTCAATTTAATGATTATTTAACAATTAATTAAAATATGCATGCAAAAATATTTTTTTTAATGTCAAAAATTAAATAAACATTTTTCTGATTAAAATGCAAAAGGAAAATATTTTTTGTGAGTTTTTAAATGCATGAGAAAATTGTTTGTATATAAACTAAATTAGGATAAAAATATAAAAAAGGGAAAAAACAAAGGAAGCATGTTAATTATGGAAAAGGTAAAGAAAAATGCCAGGACCAGGATTCGAACTCGTGCCCTCTGTGAAGATCCACTAACGCGTTGCCATCTGAGCCAGCTGTCTTTGGTGTCACTATTCTGCAATCAAATGGTTAAAAACGAAAACGTGGCATGTTTGAATTAAAAACAAAGTCAGCACGCGTGGGGACCAGGTATAACATGGAAGCGAATCAGATTGAGCCATCGTGCCACGCCAGCCACGCCTGGGACTTTATCAGTCAACGACGTCGGAGCCCTAGCTCCGGTCGTCTTCTCCGGCGAGTGCTATGGCCAAATCTGCAAAATAGGGGAAATCAAAGAAAAAGAAGGACCTAGTCACCCTAATTAGACCCCTGCGAATTCAATGGTGCCATTATTTTGGCCTGAAAATGACTGTACAGGGAGTTTCGAAGAAGATGACCAAAATGGCCCTAGCAATGGCAGGTCCCTACTCCTGCGTTGAAACTTGCATGTTATACGTCAAATGCGTTCTAATGAGTGTCCTGAGTTCATACAAGCCATCAAAAACAGTTAATGATGCATGAAATATAAAAAAGAAATCAAGAAATTTGACAAACCAAAGAGAGCTAGAGGGCACGATCTGGGACGATTTGGCTTCGTGTAAGGATGGGAAATGATTGCTGTTATGCCCAGGAACACAATTGGATGCCTAACACTCTTTGAAATTTGCTAGAAGAACAGGTTCGAATTTGTCAACTTTGGAAAAATTTTTAGAGAACTAGGGTTGTCGCTTCAGAGGTTTCTAGGTTTTCTCTCTTTGTGAGAGGCGTGTATATCTTAAAATGAATGAGAGTCCAACCATATATGAGCCTTTAACCCTATGTAATTATGTTTTGGATTTTCTTTTTATCACCATTAAAGCATTTGCCATATTTGCTTCAAATTTGAATTTTGTACTTGAAATAAGCTTTACACGAATTTGGAAGGTGAGTGATGGTGTATCAAAGCATTTCAATACAAAATATATCCCTTAATTAATTTTCTTGATTTTCATTTGAATTTTAAAGATTTAAAATGAATTAAATCAAATAAAATTAAATAAAAATGGGAAAATTAACTTTTAATCTTGAAATAAATTGTGGGACACATGGGAGACATGGCCAAGCTGAAACAAGTGGAAAAAGTGGGCCCCTTTTGTCAAAAATGAAGTTTCAAGGATAATTGACTTTGGCCATTTCACAAAAATTTCCCAACTTCTCCAATGCATATCTTGCTCAATTTTGAAGCTATGAACATGTTCTTTGACATTTTGGAAAGGTCTTGAAGTGCTCTAAACAATGTCTTTTGTCCCATGTCATTTTGATTTACCAATCTCAAGTGATGGTCTTTGACTTAAAGTGCCTTTTTGTTGACTTTTGAAAATGACCTATAATGTTGAAATTGATAACTTTTTGTGAGAGCATTTATTAGACTTGGAATGTGAAGATGAGTTGTAGGAAATGTATTCCCCTTCAAAATGAGCTTTGGATGGGATTTTTCTGATAAACCATGAGGAAGTTATGCCTTGGTCAATTTGCAGTTGACTTTTCAACTGTCCAAAAATAGAAACTTTTGCATCTTGAGACTTTTTGAGCCATGCTTTTGGAATCATGATCAAGAATTGATAAAATGATGATTTTGGCTTCAAAATAAGATGTTGACCAAAAATTTTGACTTTTGACTGTCAAATGACCATTTTGCCCCTATAGTTGACTGTGAAGCATTTAGGGTTTTTGACTGTGCAATTTGATGCTGTGAGTCTTGAAATTTGACACATGGATGCTTGACAATGTTTATAGGCATGTGGGACTTGATTGGACCCTTGGAAACCTCAACTTCTTTGCAAGAACCAAAACCCTAATTTTGACTGTGTTAGGAGGGTGGTTTGACTGTGCAGCCTTTGAGTGGACTTTGAACCTTTTGAGGTGATGCTTGGAAAAACTTTGAAGATTATGGGAGGGCAAATTTTGGGGTAAAACACCTAGGAAGCCGCGGTACTATTGAATTTATCTTGTATTGACGAAAAATATTTTATTTTGTACGATAGCAATGGAGAACTAATCCTGAAGGCGGATTTTGTTGTTATGGGTTCCATCGCTTTGAGGTTATTCTAATTCCAATTTAAATTTGATTTCTTTTTCAATTCTTTCTATGAATTAGTATGTTTAATGTGATTTCTTTCATTTGCTTAATTTGATTGCTCCTCGTAGGACTGAATTGATTAAATTAGATCGTTGCATGCTCCAGATTGTAATTGCGTGTTAAGTTAGCTTTTTCATTAACCTCGCCTAAATCTTTAAACTATCATGCTTAATGCGGTAAACAGGAACATAATTCACATGATATTGTTAGCGCTTGTCTAATTGATTTCATAATTGAATAGTAACGAATCCACTTAGGGAATTGGAGTTAAATTAGCCAATGATAAGCCGGAATATGAATCTGTAGGATTAGCCATTTTAGCTTATTGGATAATCACTTATTTACTCTATTTGTTAAATCTAACCTTAAACCAAACCCATCTAATTCAATTTCTATTAGTTAATAATAATTTCAAGAATCCTTGCGATACGACTCAAGCCATTGTCGTTAAACTACAGTTTAAAAAAACTCATTTTTGATTTGTGTGCAACAGCGGATCACACTTTCATATAACCCACAAAATCTATATTCAGCAACATTAATTTTATCTCAGACCTACAGAGGATGAGTTAACCAAACATCATTACTTTAAAAGATTCAAACACTACCTATTTCTTATAACAAAACATTCAAAAAAAAAAAAAAAGGTCCATCTAAACATTCAATATATTTTTTAATCAAAAGATCCAAATACTACCTAGATATAAATACTCACATTCAAAAAACTAAAAATATTAAATAAAAAATACTTACTTGACAACAATGTTGGAGTATTCGTTTGGAAGAGACAATAAATAATAAGTCCATCAAACTGCAACTTTGTTGGAGTAGCTACAATAGAAACATAAGATGAATAAGAATTTAAAATGAAGAAAATAAAACAAAAATAAGCAGAGATTTAGGATTCTTACCAAATAAATTATTGTGAAAAAGGACACCTTGAAAATAAAATATAATAGGTTCCCTTATTAGAGGGAAACCTTCAAGGGTAGAAAAGATGATAAACAAGATTAACAACAAGGATTGGTTATTAACTATTATTCTTTACTTTCTCTTAAATCAAGATTGCAAGTGCACAAGAATAACAAATAACCCTCTCACCCTAAATTAGGATTTGCATTATGTAATGATGAGATACTAGTATGCTACTTATAATAAACCTAACATACTAAACTAATAGGATTTTTCATAAATACCCATTATAAGTTAACTTAGGGTACAAGCTAACTTAAACAATTGGACATAACAAATAGGTCCAATTCGATTCTAACAATCCTAGCATTCTTCGACCATTGCATGCTTGATCCTTCTTCAACTATAACATACAATACTTCAACAATAACATGTGAGCAAACTTCGAATGTATGCTATAACTTTGTCGAACTCTCGAAACCAAGAAGCTATCCTTCGATCCAATAGATTTCGATCCAATATCTCACAAATCTCCACCTTGGAACAAACTCTAGCATCAAAGGAACAAACTATCTTTCTTCATGCAGCTTTACCAACTGCATACAGTGGAAAAATTGCAACTGGACAATGTCTTGGTGATCATATCAGCAACATTATGATCTAATGAAACCATTAGCACTTGGACGAAATGCAACCTCACATCAATGTGCTAGGTTCGCTCATGATAGGATGAGTTCTTTGGAAAGTGTATTGCACTTTGACTATCACATTTAATTGTGATAACTTACCCTTGAACTTTCAACTCCTTAGAAAAACCTTCAAGCCCCAATGCTTCTTTCACAGCTTTAGTTAAAGAAATATATTCTGCTTCAGTGGTTGATAATGTGACAACCTTCTGAAGTGTTGCTTTCCAACTAATTATTGTACCAAAAATAGTGAAAACATATCCTTAAATAGATTTTCTAGAATCCATACAACCTACATAGTTAGAGTCGACATATCCTTCAATTACAACTTTATTATCTTCACCCAAGGCTCAACAATAAATAAGGACTTTGTTCAGACGCCCATTTAAGTACCTTAGAATCCAGTTTAATGCTTTCTAGTAAGCCTTTCTAGGATTCATCATGTACCTACTTACTTGACTTACTGTATATGTTATGTCAGGTCTAGTATAGACCATAGCATACATCAAAGTACCACTATGTTAGCATATGTGATGCTATTCATATAAGCTCTTTCGATCTCAGTATTGGGACACTGATCTATACTTATCTTGCCTCAAGGGTTAGTTGGATTCACAACAGGCTTTGAATTCGACATACCAAACTTCTCAAGAATCTTCCGTAGGTATGCCTTGAAGCTACCGACAAAAAACACAGAGCCTCCACCGAACTTTATTTATCCTGAAGGAAGGGGAAATATCGATAAAACCACAAGGGGATGGGTAAGATGGTCTTGCGACCAAGAGAAAGGGTAAGGGAGTCGGTTATACGAGGGGAAGGTATTAGCATCCCTCGCATCAGTTGTACTCAACAGAATCCATTTAGTTTGTTTGCTTCTAAGGGTGTGTTTATCTATAACTATACTTGCTTAAGGAGAAAGAAAAGGTTTTTTTATTAGAGCGTTCGTGAGGGTCTCGCCACACTTTTCCTACGTATTAAGTGAAGGAATTAGAACATCATAGTTCTTCTAGAAAATGTTGGTTTGTTGATTTTTTAATGGGCGGCATTAACACACGCATTCTAGCAATAGGAACGACCTGTATCGCGGTAGAACGTAGATAACATGCCCTTTTAGGGAGTTTTGATTGGTTGAGTATTTTGTGAGTTTTAAAGTGAATATGAGTAATGATTAATGTTTTTGAATTTTTTATTTGTGGATGAGAAATTTTAATTAAAAAAGGAGAAAAAAAGTTGTAAGAGGGAGACTAGAAAAAACCCTAATATTGTCATGCATAAGTTTAAACCTAAGGTCTAATTAGTTTGCATCCTAAAGAAGAGGAAACTATCATCCTAAGAGAGCATGTTATAAGTAAAAGGAGACAGAGTTTGTGATGAGCGATTGTGTATGGTGATCATAGCAAAAGTGACGATAAGATGAATAGTATCATGGAAGGCGTAAATGGAATGCTCGGGGTATGGAGATTGAATCGGGTTATGATTAACCAAGGGGTGTACTTGATTAATCTCGTGAGAGTAGGTGCTCCTACTCTCAACAATGAACCTTTATGCATGGAAACACTTGGTATGTGGACCAAAGTGTTTGATTTGGGTTATGGTTAACCAAGGGCAAAACTTGATTAACCTCGTGAGAATGGCCATGCCCAAACTCAACTATGAGACCCTTTAAGAAGATGCTTAGTATGTAGACCAAGGGGAGATGATTTATTTCAATGGATAAGATAAAAATAAAAAGCCCATAAAGGTGGCCATATGCATGCTCCTAGAAAGTGGGACTAGCATGTTGCTAGTATTCTAAACGACCAATTGGGACAATCGATTGAATAGTTGTCGCTGTATAAAAGTCCAGGACCAAACTATGAAATGTGTGCGAGTGTGCATTTGTAAGTGGATACCAGCTCATTGATGATGATCCCAAGAGGAGGCCAAGTGTTCTAATTGGATAAAATTCGTATCATTAGAAATTTAAACATGTAAAGAAAATAGCAGAGAAACAAAATTTTAAACTATTACAAACCATATGGGAAGTGGAATACATATTTACAAATAGGGATGAGTTAAAATGATTAAAACATAAATCAGAATAAAAGTTAAGCTAACAATCAAAATGATGAGAAGTTAACTTTTTTGGATTTTTATTAAGAAATGGATTTGATTTAACTAAATAAATAAAAAAATGGAAATGGTTAAGACAATTGAAAAAAAAGGGTGCAGAGTAAAAATGGGCGCTGGGGTGTTTACTAAGTGAAATAGTCGTTGATTAAAAGAAAATTGTTGGGCTTTAAGGGTGCAAGCTCAATCATGTTTTTTTTTGTGGTTTTCTGAAGAAAAGAAAAAAAAGTGTGTTTGGAGAGAGATGAACCGGGTTGGACTGAGAATGGGTTGAGCCCAATTGGGTTTGGAAAAGGAGGGATTCAAGAAAATCCTAGACTATAAAAAAGTATCGGCTGCTAAAACAATTTTTTTTAACAAAACGGGTAAAGAAGAAAAGTTCTTCTATCTCTTCGCTAGTTCATCATCATTTTAACTAGCAAAATAAACATCCTCTCATCTTCCTCTATCAATTTCTATTACTAACTCAAGCAAATAAAACACAAAAATAAATATAAACCTACCCTTATCCCAACAGAACCCTATCCCCAATTTCATTAAGGATTCAGTTACAAGATTACAAGCAGATTCACGATAAATGTAAAGAGAAACACGGAAATCAAATTAAAAAACAAGAACAAAACTATGAATGATATCCTCAGGTTCTGCTTTAAATCTACCTATTCCTTATTTATTGACTCTTTATTTTTCTATTGTGGTTGATGCCTTGCTGCGTCTGAACGCGTCTACATCATTATGGTTGCGATTTGTGTGAGTATCTATGTGTTAAGTATGAGAGATGTCATGTTTTGAATGAGTTATGGTGAGCATTATGAGTAGCTGGTGTTTCAGTTTGTTTAGTGCTTTAGCCTATCTTGCATACCTTCCACACTCGTACCACAAAGAAAAGAGGGATTCTAATATGCTGTGTGCCATTGCGTTCTAGGTGGTTTATTTCTCACCTCCGAAAGACAGCACTGAAGAATGAAGAAGGTTTGGGCTGGTCGCAAAGGATAATGTCACTTTCTCACACGGATATTCTCTGGTATTCCCGATCTATGAGAGATATTTCTATTATTGACTGCTGCGGGGAATTCCCTAATGTCCCACTACTTGGCATTAGGGGAGGCATAACCTATAATCCTTCTCTAGATATGCGACAATTTGGTTACACTCGAAGGGATGGTCCTCACGAGATGCTTATCCATGGCGTTGTGTTTAACTATGAGGATGATGTTCAAGGGTATCACCAGAGGTTCATACGAGCTTGGGGCATGGTAAACAGATTTGACATCAAGACTTTGGGGCCGAAGACTTCCATCCCTATGGAACCTTATCTCCAATGGGTACGAGCTCGTGCTCAGAACCTTATGATGCCATATATAGCCATCTTACCAGTGATTGTGGAGCCCATTACTGAAGGGGATATTCCCTATATGGTTCTTCAACCTGATATGTCCACTGATCTTGAAGAACTGCAGAGATCCTTGATTCAGCTGAAGAAAGAGCGGGATACCTATAGAGACCATTTATGTTCCCATGAGAGGAAAGTTATAGAGCTCATGAAGCAACTTCATGAGGAAAGAAGTCTTAATGTATATTTCGGCGCGAAGAGGAAGCGCCCATGGGAAACTTGGATTTTTTAGTTTTTTGAATCTTCAATTGAGACGCCTAAAAGTCAATTGTCTTTGAATTCTACTAATAAAATCTCTGTTACATTTTGGTTCGCAAATTTAAATTTCCCGAAATCCTTGAAATCATTGCATACACATGTCATACATATCATTGCATAAACAAGTTTCATACCAAGTTTCTCATCTTCTTCGCTGTTTATTTCAGCAGTAAAGAAATGGCTCTCGAACAGACAATGAAGGACCTACAAACTCAAAATGCTCAGTTTGAACAAATGGTTATGGCTCTAGCCAAAGGGAAAGAGGAACTAAAAGCCCTGATTATTAAGGACAAGACCAAGAAGCCAATGAGGACAGCTGGTGTGGTAAATCTGGGAAGGATATTCAAAGGACCGCTAAGGCAAGTGGTTGAGCTGACATCTTCATCCAAAGAAGAAGATAACCAAGAGGGTGAGACAAGAGAGGAAGACCCTAGTCCGGGGGAATCTGATAATGAGACTAATTACAATGAAGAGAAGTATCCTCCGGCCGACGAAAAGTATAAACAGCTGGAAGAGCGTCTGAGTGCAATGGAGATTCAGAAAGTACATGGGATGGACTTTGAAGAGCTGGGTTTGGTTTCTGGGATTGTCATTCTTCCAAAGTTCAAGGTGCCAGTGTTTGCCAAGTACGATGGGGTTTCATGTCCCAAGATTCACCTTCAATCTTATTTGAGAAAGATACAGCCTTACACTGCTGACAGGGACTTATAGGTCCACTTCTATCAGCTAGAAAGGATCAACATTCATAATTGGGAAGACGTGGCCGCTGCTTTCTATAAGCAGTATCAGTATAATGCAGACCTTTCTCCCACCCGTACTCAACTACAAAGTATGGCTATGGGTTCAGCCTCCCCTATCTGATAGGGAGCTAGTGGGTATGTTTCTGGGTACCCTGTCTGGTCCATTCTTTAATCACCTAATTGGAAGTTCCTCGACAGACTTTACTGAATTAATCTTTATAGGGGAAAGAGTGGAAGCTGGAATTAAGAGTGGTAAGATCCAAAAGGATGCATCCTCCAGTGCAGTAAGGAAGCCATTTGCTAGGAAGAAAGAGGTTAGTCCTGTGTACAATCAAAGGAATCAGGACATAACTGAACACCGTCCAACGGTAGGGGCTGTCATGATCCCTAAGCCTGCACCCACTCAATAGAGGAATAATCAGCAGAGAGCGGAAAGGCCGATAAGACAGTTTACCCAGATAAATATGACTTTATCCCAAGTTTTGCCTCATTTGCTGAAATCTAATCTGGTAACCTTGCGGGAAGCTCCAAATAATCCCAACACTGCCTCTCCCCGCTACAATACAAATGTTCGTTGTGCTTATCATTCAGAAAGTCCAAGTCATGATACAAACGACTGTTGGGCTTTGAAAAACAAGGTACAAGACCTTCTCTAGGCAAAGGAAATTTAGTTTGACGCCCCTGAAATTCCAAATGTTATCACTGCTCTTATGCCCAAGCACGGCCATGGTGTTAACTCTATTGAAGATGATATGTTTGTTACTACTGTCGAAGAGATTGTTACTCCTCTTATGACCGTTAAGTGGAACTTATTGAAGGCCGGTTTATTTCTGGGTTGTGGAGAAGGTTGCAAATTCTGTTTATCTCTACCGACTGGTTGTCATTTGTTGAAGGCAGGTGTTCAGCGCCTGATAGATGATAGAGAGATTTTGTTTGAGAAGAATCTTGTTCCAACCATTTCTTGCAAAAATGTTTCGATAATAACCATTTCCGCCAATCATCCCAGGGTCTCCACCAAAAGACCCGTCAGGATTACATCTGTTATGAAGGTTACTCTGCTGATAATTACTATGCCAAGGCCAATCCCATACTCCTCGGACAAAACTATCCCTTGGAACTATGGGGGCAACGTCTACTACCACGACGTCAAGCAAGATTGGTTGGCTGTTGAAGACCAGGTTTCTAAAAAGGCTGACCTCGACATTGGCAACATTGTGGGAACCAACAAAATAACCAGAAGTGGAAGAGTGTTCTCCCCTGAGATTTCTCCTCTGAAAGTTGTTACTGGTCTGTGATCATTCCTACTTTTGTTCCTGCTGACACTACTACTACAATCCCTGTGATTACCCCTGTTGACACCCCTATCATCGAGTCAACCGAGACTCGGGGCGAAGACATTCGGTATCTATCCCAGAGGCTTCCAAGAAAGAAATGGAAGAAATTTTGAAAATTATCAAGAAAAGCGACTACAACGTGGTCGAACAGCTGGGGAAGACCCCTTCAAAGATTTATATGCTAGCCTTGTTGTTGTGCTCCGAAGCTCATGCAAAGCCTTTGGTGAAGTTCTTGAAAACTGCCCAAGTGCCCCAGGAAACCTCTGCTGACCAATTTGAAGATTGTGTGGCCAGTTTGAAGACTGATAATGGTTTGGGCTTTTCTGATGCTGATCTGACTCTTAGAGGGAGGAAGCACAATGATGTGTTGCATGTCTCTGTCGAATGCAAGGACACTACTTTGGCCCATTTCCTAGTAGATATTTCTTCATCATTAAATGTGCTGCCTAAGAACACTCTGGATAGACTAGACTGTGAAGGTTTAACCTTGAAACCCAGCAATATTTTAGTAAGGGCTTTTGACGCTTCAAAGAGAATGGTGCACGAGGAGGTGGACATCCCCATCAAAGTTGGTTCTCAAACTTTTGACTCTACCTTCTACGTGATGGACATCAGACCATCCTATTCTTGTTTATTGGGTCACCCGTGGATTCATGTGGCGGGAGCTATTACGTCCACTCTTCATCAGATGATGAAATACTCGGTCAAAGGGAGAATTGTCATTGTACGCGGCGAATAAGAATACATGGTCAGTCACTTGAATTCCTTCAGATATATGGAAATGTATGGTGAATTCATCGAGACTCCGTGCCAGAATTTAAAAGAGGTACCTCAGACTCTGGTTGCAACTAAAACTGTTACCAAGATGCCGAAGATCACCAGACCTCCCTTGAAGATGGCTTCTCTCAAGGATGCAAAAGCGGCTGTCGAAGAAGGTGGGTCTACCATCTGGGGTCAGCTCCCTGATATTCCATACAAGTCTGATAAATTTGGTTTGGGTTTCTCTTCAAGGGCTCAAAGGGCTGTTTGACGTGCTCGTGCTGGAAGACCTCCCCTACGCATTAGCAATCATGGGGTCAACGCTTTAGAAGACGGAGAAGGTGACAATGACATGGACAGTTGGATCTTCCCTACTACCAATGGTGGACCGAGTAACTGGACGAAAAAAGATTTTGTATCGATTACTTTTGTTTAGAAGTAATTGTCTTTCTTGTTTTTTGGATATGTAATAACAATATGACTTTATGGCCATGTGTCTTACCCGGGGCACATCGATTTATTTGTGAGGGTTATCATGTTCTATTTTCATATGGCATTAATAAATCATTGGACGTTTATGCATATAAATTTTGTGCTCTCTATTTTTCTTTTACTTTTTCGATACAACTATGCTCTTACACACACTCACGTATCAAACTGCAGATCCATATCCACTCTGGATCCCATTGATAATAGTTCTGCTATTTCTAGTTATGACTTTGAAAATCCGATCAACCAAGCCGAGGATGAAGGTGAGGAAGATTGTGAGGTACCTGGAGAACTTGCTAGGCTGTTGCAGCGGGAAGAGAGGGCTATACAACCTAATGAAGAGCCAGTTGAGACAATAAACTTGTGCACAGAGGAAGACAAAAAAGAAATCAAGATCGGCGCAAATCTGGGGCTTAATGTCAAACAGCAATTGATACAGATGTTGCATGATTATGTCGAGATCTTCGCCTGGTCATATGAAGACATGTCGGGTCTAGATACGGATATTGTGGTTCATCGTCTACCAACTAAAGAATATTGCCCTCCGGTAAAGCAGAAGGTCTATCGCATGCACCCTGAAATGTCAGAGAAGATCAAAGCAGAGGTTATGAAGCAGTTCAACGCTGGTTTCTTAGCCGTCACCTCTTATCCCCAATGGGTTTCCAACGTAGTTCCGGTTCCCAAAAAAGACGGCAAGGTACGGATGTGTGTGGACTACAAAGATTTGAACAGGGAAAGCCCCAAAGATGACTTTCCACTCCCCCACATCGACGTTCTGGTTGACAACACCGCACAGCACAAGATCTTTTCCTTCATGGATGGTTTCTCTATTTACAATCAAATCAAGATGGCACCCAGAGATATGGAGAAGACAATCTTCGTCACGTAATGGGGCACTTTCTTCTACAAAGTGATGTCGTTTGGATTAAAGAATGTCGGGGCAACCTATCAGCGAGCCATGGTAGCCTTGTTTCATGACATGATTCACCATGAGATAGAGGTATATATGGATGACATGATAGCCAGGTCTCAAACTGAGGAAGAGCACCTTGATCATTTATAAAAGTTGTTTGATAGGTTGAAGACGTACAAGCTGAGGTTGAATCCAAACAAGTGCACCTTCGGGGTAAGGTATGGTAAACTGCTAGGTTTCATTGTTAGTGACAAGGGTATTCAGGTGGACCCTGCAAAAGTAAAGGCTATACAAGAGATGTAGGCTCCTCACACTGAGAAGGAGGTCAGAGGCTTTTTGGGACGACTAAATTACATTGCCAGGTTCATTTCCCATTTAACTACTACTTGTGAGCCAATCTTCAAGCTCCTGAAGAAAGATCAAGTTGTAAAATGGAATGACGAATGCCAGACTGCCTTCGAAAGAATCAAGGAATACCTTCAAGAACCACCAATTCTGATGCCTCTAATTAAAGGAATACCTTTAATAATGTACTTAACAATGTTAGATAATTCAATGGGGTGTGTGCTGGGGCAACATGACGAGTTTGGTCGAAAAGAGCATGCAATATACTACCTTAGCAAAAAATTTACCGACTGTGAAACAAGATACTCACTGCTCGAGAAAACTTATTGCGCTTTGGCATGGGCTGATCGCCGACTGAGACAATATATGTTAACTCACACTACTTTGCTGATATCTAAGATGGATCCGATCAAGTACATCTTTGAGAAGCCCTCCCTCTCCGGAAGAATAGCAATATGGAAAATGATCTTGACCGAATATGATATCTAATACACGACCCAGAAATCAATCAAGGGAAGTGTACTAGCTGATTATTTGGCTCATCAAGCTGTGGATGACTACCAGTCCATGAATTTTGAGTTCCCGTACGAGAATATTATGCTAGTGAATAACTATGAAGAACCTGGACCGGATGAAGGACCCGAAGAAGGATCCCGATGGATTATGGTTTTTGATGGAGCCTCGAACGCACTCGGCAATGGAATTGGTGCTATAATTATATCTCCTGAAGGCTGTCATACTCCTTTCACTGCCAGATTATATTTTAATTGTACCAACAATATGGAGGAGTATGAAGCATGCATCATGGGTCTTAAAGCTGCTATTGACCTGAGGATCAAGTTCTTGAGCGTTTTCGGGGATTCAGCCTTGGTAATAAGTCAGATCAAAGGAGAGTGGGATACGAAGCACCCGAATCTCATCACGTACAAAAATAAAGTGCTGACGTTGCTTCCACACTTTGAAGAGGTCACCTTTGAACATTTTCCACGAGAAGAGAATCAGTTAGCGGACGCGCTAGCTACCATGTCGTCTATGTTCAAGGTAAAATGGGACAATGAGGCTCCCCGAATTACCATCTAGAGGTTAGATGATCCAACATACTGCTACGAGATCGACAATGAAGGAGTAGCAGGAAAACCTTGGTTTCATGAAGTGGAAAGGTATCTCAAGGTTCAAGAATATCCCGAGGAGGCATCGGTTAAGGATAAGAAGTTTCTGAGAAGGTTCGCCACAAAGTTCTTCCTCAGTAATAGAGTCCTCTACAAGCGCAACCATGACTCTAATTTACTTTGATGCGTAGACAAGAGAAAAACAGAGAGGATTATGGCAGATTTACACGAAGGTGCCTTTGGAACCCATTCTAGTGGACATACCATGGCTAAAAAGATCATACGGGCAGGATACTATTGGTCAACTATGGAAGCTGATCGCTATCAGCATTCCCGAACTTGTCACAAATTCCAGATCTATGTCGATAAGGTGCATGTACCTCAAGTTCCTTTGAACGTCCTGACGGCTCCTTGGCCCTTTTCAATGTGGGGCATTTACATGATCAGAGAGATTAGACCTACCGCTTCCAATAGGCATCGCTTCATCCTGGTGGCCATTGATTATTTCATGAAGTGGGTTGAAGCTGCCTCTTTTGCTACTGTTACCAAGAATGTTGTGGCGCAATTTATCAAGCATAACCTGATTTATCGGTATGGTGTAACAGAGAGAATCATCACATACAATCGTACAAATATCAACAATACGATGATCACCGAACTCTGTAAATAATTCAAGATCCAGCATCATAACTCTTCCCCTTACAGGCCGAAGATGAATGGCGATGTGGAGGCTGCTAACAAGAACATTAAGAAAATCATACAGAAGATGACAGTGACATATAAAGACTGGCATGAGATGTTACCATTTTCTCTTCATGGGTACCGCACTTCTGCACGAACGTCGACAGGGGAAACACCCTACTCTCTAGTATATGGTATGAAGGTTGTCCTGCCTATCGAGGTCTAGATCCCATCTCTGAGAATCATGAAGGATGCGGGTTTGAATGAACATGATTGGATCCAGACTCGACTTGATCAACTGAATTTGATTGATGAGAAAAGGCTTACTGCTGTCTGTCATGGTCAAATGTATCAAAAATGGATGATCAAGGCTTTCATTAAAAAGGCCAGACGCCAAGTATATCAAGTCAGGGATCTAGTGATCAAGCGCATCATACTGCCGCAAGGTGATCCCAAGGGAAAATGGACTCCCACATACGATGGGCCATTTGTGATCAAAAGCATATTTTCAGGAGGAGCCATGATTTTGATCACCATGGATGGTGACGACATTCCTCACCATGTTAATGCGGACACAGTGAAAAGATACTACGCATGAATAAAGACCCACTAGGTTGACTGGCCTAGGAAAAAATAAGGGCATCCCGGCGAACCAAAATGGTTCGGGCAAAAATTAGGGATGAAAACGAAAAATATCTATACACCCGGCAAGTCGAAAACTTGAAAAGGCGGCTTGGGCACAAAAGGGTATCCCGGTGGACTGAAAACCCGAAAGGGCGATCCAGGCAAAAGTTAGGGATTTGAAGCGTATCACTATGTCTCATTGGATCACTTTACGACCATACTTATGTATCAACTATAAAGCTCAAACGACATCGATCAATCCAGTCACCTTCGGACAAGTAGCAAAGTGATGAGACGCTCGAAGACATAGGGGAAATAGCAGAATTGAAAATCAATGGGATTATTACACATAGCTGTTTTCTTATCTTTGTACGTTACTTTGTATAGTTTTCACTCTCACGGAGGTGTTCTCCTACTAGAACGTCAGCCTCTTTGTACAAAACACATGTTATAGGCAAACTTCAGAAATTAATATAAATCATTTCGTTGGAAGTACAAAACTGCTTGTATTTTCTTTTTTCTATTTTGCAAAAAAGTCCAATGAATTATTCTTGACATATGCATTTGAATATGATTGTTATTCACAAATATTTGCATAAGAAATAGAAAGATAATTGCTCATGACTTTAAGGAACAGGGAAAAGTCTAAAAAACCATTTCAGTCCCGACAAGTTACTCCTTCCAGCAGGTATAGGGGCAGAGACAGTTTTGAGACGAAGTCACCATTACATATGACCCCGTGACGTCTATGTTCCCCATAAAGTAGAAACAACCAAAGTTTCGATCTCTCCTTCCCCAAGCAGGAATTATCTTCTCCAGCAAAGTGCCTTCAGAGAGCTAAAATCTGTATTCCTCAGCCGAGTTGTATGATCCAACAGTTATAAAACCTCTTCCCCAACAGAGTTTATATCTCTAACTACAGAAGTTCATTCCCCAACAGTGTTTATTTCTCTACAACGGAAGAATATTCCAATAACACATATCCCTCCATATAGTTTATTCTCAAGTGGAGTCAATCCCCGATAGAATATCCTCAGACGGAAAGAGGAAACCCCAGCGAATCGTCTCCATTCATCATCCCTAGCGTAAAGGAAGGATTCATCCTCCCAATACTCTTCAGCAGTAGTGTGGGATTTACTTTCCCAGACTAAGAAACATCGCAATAGCATTCCATATTCATACATCATGGCAGACGCATACACATCGCATATAGCACAATATCATTTATTTTGAGAACATTATTACACAAAGGATTTCATACATCATGACATTGCATACGACTAACTCTTCACCTTTTTCAGGAAATATTAAGTCAACGGATACTTTTGACTACTTACATGACCTGGCAGTCTTCTCAAAGGCTATGTCTAACGAAGGGCTATTTCAGCATCTTCCTCAAAAAGATTTTCTCAAAAGACCTTCTCTGGTTAAGTTAGATCGACACTAAGATCTCTTTGATTTCTATTCTAGTTGAAGATACTCCAAGACTTTTATCTGGTTCAGTTGAATCTATACTAAGATTCTTCTGATTTCCATTCCAGTCAAAGTTAACAAAATACCTTCTCGGGTTCAGTCAGATCGACATTAGGATCTCTCTAATTTCTATTCTAGTTGAAGATATTCCAAAACTTTCGTCGGGTTCAGTTAAATTGATACTAAGATTTTTATGATTTCCATTCTAGTCAAAGTTGATTCAAGACCTTCCTCTGGTTCAACTAAATTGATACTAATATTTTCTTGATCTCTATTCGAAGACAACTCAAGACCTTTCTCCAGTTCAGTTAAATCGACACTAAGATTTTTTCTGATTTCTATTCAAGCTAAAGAAATTGTGAAGCCTGGACACGACCAGATAACAGCCCAAGTCACTGAAGCCTGGATTTCGACCAGATAACAGTTTAAAAAAACTGCAAAGCCTGGAGTACGACCAGATAACAGTTTAATCTCCTTTCCCCAGTAAGTTGCTGTGAATCCTGGAATATGACCAGATAGAAGTCAGCCTTATTATTCTCAGCAAGTCATTATGAAGTCTGGATCCTGACCAGATAGCAGTTCACTTGCGTCTCTTCGATCAAGAGATGACTCCCCAGTAGAGTAATGGAAAACTGAAGCTCCTAAACTCTATTTCCCAAGCGGAGACCAACATTCCTCAGTGGAGTCCTCCTCAATAATAGGCATAGGGATTTCCACAAATAAATATCTCATGAAATCAACATTGTTCCAGATGGCATCTTTAAGCCCATCTCCGACAACTCTCAATCACATTTCTTTGGATGGCATCTTTAAGCCCATCTCTGACGATCTCCCGTCACCTCCTTCAAATGGCATCTGTAAGCCCATTCCTGATATTACCTACACAATCAATTATCGTCTCAGGCGAGTGCAAATTTCTGGGAACTCTAGTGTTCAATCATCTTCCACCTTCAGATCACGAAAGGCAGACCAGCCAATCTACATCCTCATGCTTAAGAAGATTAAACAGGGGCAAATGTTTTACCCCAAATTTTTCCCTCCCATTTTCACTCTAGACATGCCTCTAGAGGTCCACAATTGCCCTAGGATGACCAAGAATTGACTAGAGAAATTATCCTCCTAAGGAAATGAATCTCAAATTAGGGTTTCAATTTCAAGCAAGATGTAGGAGTCCAAAGGACCCCAAATATTCTCCATTATCCTAATATGTCTTAAATATCATCCATGCCAAATTTCATGCCTTGAACAACAAGTTTTCTCAGTCAACTGCTCAAGTATTGAAAAATCAACTATACTAGGTCAAAAGTCAATTGTGGCCCAAATACAGTCAAACTTCAAGATTTTTGGTCAAAATCAATATTTTGAAGTAATATAAATAATTTGATCAAGGGTTGATCATGATTCCTCAATAAATTCTCCTAATTCATCAAAAGTCAAAAGGGGAAATTAGGGATTATATAGGAAAAGTCAATCAAACTTTGACCAAGCATAACTTTCTCATACTTTATCAGAAATCTTCCAACAGAGGCTCATTTTGAGGAGAATCCAATTCCCTACAAGTCCTCTTCATTCCTCAAGTCCAAGAAATGCCTCAATCAAAAGATACAAGTTCATACATTATAGGTTCTTTCAAAAAGTCAATAAAAACACCTTTTGGGTCAAAGCTCCTTACATGAACATGGAAGATCCAATTGACATGAAACCAAAAGGTTTTATTAGAGGACATCCTAAGCTCTCTAAAAAGTCCAAGAACACCATCCTAGGGTTAAAACTGAGAGAGATATGCATTGCTAAAGTTGACCAATTTTTGGAAATGGGCATGAAGCAAATAATGACCAAACTTGAATTTTTTTCCAAAGGGGACCATGTTTTCATGCTTGAATATTATTCCTAACATGGCCCATGACCCCTGAGCTCACTCATACATTATTTCATTATTTTTATTATTTGTTTTAATTTTTTATTCATTAAAATCAAAATAAATCAAATGAAATAGTGAAGTAATGAAATAAAATCCAAGATTTGTTTTTATAACCACATGATGAGTCTAGAATCAGCTAGAAAATCAAATATTTCGTGAAAGGGATGATTGGAACAAAAAGAGAATGATTTGGCCTATTTTAGAAACTAAAAATATCCATGGCAAATCAAATCTTTTCTCCATAATTTTTCAAGATTGCATCTGTTTTTGTTAACCTAATTCATTCCATTATATATTCATGACAAAACCTGACCAGAAAAAAGAGGATTGGCCGCATGAAACTAACAATAGAAACTCCATTTTTTGACAAAAAGTGGCCATCGAATTATGATTTACAAGGAGATTCAAAGCATTTTGAAGGTTGCAATCGATTCCTGGGCTCATTTGGAAGCTAACTGGATCACTTGCACACATCAAGACGCCCAGAATCATCCCTCACGACCTCACGGTTTGCACACATGTTCTTGAATTCGATTTTGCCAATATATGCATTATAAATGAATTTTAAGTATGCATTCATGTTTATATGATCATTTAGAACATGTTTGAATGATTAATTGTTTGTTTTGATGCGTGTTGACAAACTGCCATTATTAGAGTTTCAAGGTCCATTTTGGCGTTTTTCATTACAGGAAAAATTAGGCCAAAAGAAGGATACCATTGTGTCCACGGGATCAAACCTAGTTGATCTATGTATTTACATTAAATTTATATGGCCTGTGGTGAATTTTGGAAATATGCAGGTTTGTAGCAACAGACATGTCCGTAGGTAAAGGTCTGTTGGCAAAAATGACAGCCCATTGAAGAAGATGATGGCGTGGCATATCATGAGTGGGTCATTTGAATTGCGCCCGTTTTTTTAATATACTGACCATTTATTACATATAATATATTACGTTTTTTTTGTATAACGAATGCGAAGTTAGCTCAGATGGCAAGACTCGAGGGACTTAAGGCGCGCGCATGTGGGAGGTCAGAGGTTCAACCCCTGCCTCCTGCATCTTAGTTTTTCCTAACATTCATTCCCAGATCCCACGTGTTGCTGCTCAATATGCACATCTTGCACCATCAACTCAAGCCATCAGATCTGCATGGAGCCAGATCCAACGCTCCCAACAAGGAGTCTCCACCATGGACCTCCATGAGGCTGCACCACTAGATCCACACACTGGCTATGGGCTTGCGATCTGGGCCTTGCAAATTCAACCTTGCACCCCCCCAAAATGCTTCACTTCAGGCCCATTCTTTTTTCCCTTTTATTATTTATTTATTTAATCTCTTTATTTTCTTTAATTATTTTAGAAAAAATATTTTTTTATTCAATCATAAAAATCAATAAAATCACAAAAAAGTAGGATTTAGGTTTTTTTTAATTAAAAAACTAATTTTGTAAATTAATTTAATCTAATTACTTTGATTTGTTTCGTTAAAATAAAATCAATTAGAACCTAGGTTTAATTGCAAAAATCTTTTTTCTTCAAAAATCTCAAAAATATTAGTTTTTTTATTCAGAATTAATTTTTTTATAATTAATATTTTCACTAATTAAAATTAATTAGAAAAATTAGGTTAAATTTCAATTCTTTTTTTGTTATAAAAAAATCCCAAAAATATTTTCAATGAGCAAATTAGATTTTTTAGGGTTTTGAACCTTTTTCCAGTTTTAATTCTCGTGCGTTATTATTTTGCCTTTCGATTACTTTTTATTATTATTGATGTAACTGTGCCCAGTTTGTAATAGTTTAATTAGGGTTTATAATTTCCGCACTTTATTTTTCAGTCATTAATTATGTAATTGTCCCAAGGCCCTGTAGTAGTTAGTAATTTTACTTTTCCGCCATTTATTTTCCCGCATAATAAACTGCTTAGATGAATGGTTAATAGGGTTGCGTGAAAGATAATGATTAATTGAACATAGATAACCCTAAATGCGCAAGATAAATGAACAGAATCAAGCACACTTGCACATGCTCACCCCTAGGATATCTCCCACTTGGTTACCTCGGAAAATAACGGTCACAATTCTCGAAACGTGAGAATTCTTAGTGGTTGTCCTTGAGTCTAAGAGATCATTAGTCCCTCTATGACCCTCTCGACTGTTGCCTCGGTTAAAAAGTGATCTTAGGACTTTAGGACAGTTACTAAGAGTTTTTGCCCAGTTGCCTTTAGTGACCGTACGTCCCTTTCGATAGTCCCTCAAACATCCAACGACTATGGCTACCTACTCACTAATAGTATGATAGAACTATCTAAAGGATAGGAGGAAAAGAACAAACTTTTTTTCGAGTAGGTAGATAACTGTTAGGTACTTGCTCAAACAATTCTTTTTACACACCACACTTTCAAACACTTTTCAAACAAAGTTTTCAAAACGCTTTATCACACTCTTGAGGACTGATACAAGGTGTTATACCCCCAAATTTTCCCTCTCATTTCTCAAGATATTTCCTACAAAGATCTTAAATCCTCAAGTTTGCGCAAGTGTCGACTAGGTCAAATAATCTCCTCAGCATTAATGCCTCAAATTAGGGTTTGAGTTTGTACAAAGGAAGTTGGATTCATAATGTTTCAAATGACTTTCATGGATCATTATGGACCCTCAAGATTACTTTTGTCAAGTTTCAAGTCTTGGATCATGATTTTCTAAGAAAGTAATTCAAATTACCAAAAGGGCAAAATGGGCAAAATTAGGGTTTTTGACTGAAAGCGACCGAACATTGATTTTTGACCTAATACTTGGCTTATTGATTGGAAGCATGATCTCAGGGATCCGAGCATGTCATTTTGACTTAATTGCATATTTTAATTCATCTCCTGATATCAGTGGATTGATAGACAAAATTCAGTCAACTGGTGGGAAAAGTCAACTGGACACTAAAAAGTCAAACTTTGACTTATTGGCCAAAGTTGAGTCCCAAAAATCATATTTCATCAAGACATCCAAAATACAAAATTTGATCATCAAAAATCAAGAAAGTCAAAAATCCAATTTTTGCAAGACTTGGAAACTTTTCTAAGTTAAGTTCATTGCTTCATGACATCTTGTCACTACAATTCAAAATGGTTCAAGATGTTATAAATTATTCAAGTTATTACAAAGTGACATTTTTGCAAGTTTACAAATCCTAAAATTTGTATTGCTTGGACTTTTTCCTTTGACTCAAAACCTTGCAACAATGCTTTGTCCTTGATACAATGTGCATAAATTGCTCCACAAACCAAACTTGTTTCATGCTACAAACTATGCTGCCCAAGTTATTGCTGAACAAAAATGATATGCTACTTCTATACATTGCCACAACACTCCAAAACCATGCTCAATTCCTATCCTACAAAACCTTGTGCTATGCTGCACCACAAACCTGTCACAAAACCTGCATATGCTGTCTTATACAGTCCAAAATATATCCAAAAAACCATTCCAAAATGTGTGTGGAAAAAGTACCAAGGCAATGGGCAAAAACAGTTAAAAATAACTTATTTTGTTTCCCTCCTAAACCTCAGTCAAGGATCTATAAAAAGGAATGTTTCATAAGACTCAAGGGAGGATTTTTTTTGGAGAGAAAAAGAGAGAAGAGAAAAACAGAACTTTTGTTAAACTCTGCTCATTCATAAAACCCATCTCATTCATAAAACTCAGTTCATCCATAAAAGTATGCTCATTTTTAACTCTATTTTCACTCACAAAACAGACAAATCCTCAACCCATTGTTGTACAACCTTGCAAACTTTCCCCTAAACCAACTACCCAAACACATCATATACATCACATAGAGATTGTTCTAACATAAGAACAGTTTCTGTAACACCATTATCATCTCCTTCCAAGCATAAACAAAAAAACAGTATTTTGCACCTTTGACTGGGTTGGAGCGATTCTGGAACTTGGTCACATAGAACAAGGATTGGAGTAGCTCTAAAGAAGAGTTCGGTCATTCATCACTTTGCATCCGGAAATATCCATACGTATTCTAAATTTTCGCTTCAAGAGGTATATTTCTTTTCAAAACTGTAATATCTTTTTCCATACATCATTTTCTGTTTGTGTCCAAAAGATATGTAAAAGATAAATAAAAAAAGTGGGGAAAACTCAGTAAAAAAAAAGCCAAGACAGGGGATGACACGAGTTCTCGTTTCACACGACACGGTCGTGTCAACTCATCTGTTTGAAAAAATCTACAAAAATGCAGGTCAGGGGCTGACACGGGTGCCTGTGTCACAGGACACGGCCGTGTCAAACATACTGGAACTTTACGCTAACAAAAATGTAGGTCAGGGGCTGACACGGGTGCCCGTGTCACTGGACACGACCGTGTCAATTTAGTTGGTACAGAAAAGGAAAAAATATGCGTGGACCATTACAAAAGCTGACACGGGTGCCCGTGTCCTAGGACACGGCCCGTGTCAGACTAGACAGCATAAATTTTGATTTTCTTTTGATCTTTTGCTTTTATTTTCATTCAATTTGGTTGTAATAATTAGGACTTTTATTTTTCGCAATCCCCACTTGTACGCTTGTATACCCCATCCCTCAAAAAGCATGTAATAGCGTAGGACCTATATTTTCCGTATTTCTATTGCTTTCATAAATATTAGTAATTAGGGTGTATGGCAAGATAAAACCAACAAGTAGACCACCCTAATCAAAGACTAAATGCATGTAATCAAACATACCATTCACACATGCACCTCAAGGATAATCTCGCTTTGTTGCCTCAGAAAATAGTCATGTCCCTCGAATATGGGCGTTTTAGCAAAGACCCTCGATAAAAGATCGTAGTCCCTCGATGTCCCTTGATGTTGCCTTCAGTAAACGATATAGTCCCTAAACGAAAATGCTAAAACGACTCATAGGTTTCCTTCTATCACTGTATGATTAACCCACGCCCGTCCCTTCACATCCAACGATGGGGCTTCTTACCAAATCAATGGTAATATAGCAACATCTAAAGGAGGAGGAAAATAATATTTAAGACCTTTTGAGTAGGTAGATTCGCTCCTAGTTGCTCGCTTGCTCACAATAAAAACATTTTATACACCAACACTCTCATTTTGAAAATTTTTCAAAAGATAACACTTTGTACGTGTTCTTATAGAAACGAGAGCCATTACAAAGACACCTTTTTAAAATAACTTTCAAAAACACATTCCACAAACACCTCTTTGAACTATTTTCGAAACAACACTTTGTACGCGTTCTTATAGAAACAAGAACCATTACAAAGATATTTTCAAAATAATTTCAAAACCCACACCACAAGCACACACTTCATCAAAATCAAGTGATCCAGCAAGCAACTAAGAGTTCGTAGATAACTACAGATAAAAAGGGTGCTAATACCTTCCCTTTTCATGATCTACCCCCCGAACTCATAAAACATCTCTAAAGGTCTTTCATGTTCTTTTCAGACTTTCCTTATTGGATAAAAGAAAAGTCGGTGGCGACTCTTGCTATCCGCACAATTGCGATCAAACGCAAAACACCCAAGTCAGTTCTCCCACCGTGTTACACAGGGTTATCATAAAGCGAATCGCCGCACTAAGGCGTTTTCAAACAAAAAAAACTTTTTTTCACACAAACACGAAAGCAATTTTCAAAAATGAGCAAGTACCTAAGAGCCAGTGGAAAACCACGGATGGAAATGGTGCTAACACCTTCCCTTTCCATAATCTACTCCACTTACTCAAAATCTCGAAAAAAGGTCTTTTTTTGTTCTTTTCACCCGTTCCTTTGTTGGATAAAAGAAAAGTCGGTGGCGACTCTTGCTTACCGCGACATTTGCGAATACAAAATGCAAACCAGTATTAACAGTCGGTTCTGCCACCGTATCACAGGATTTAAGGGTGCAAGCCCAATCATGTTTTTTTTATGGTTTTTTGAAGAAAAGAAGAAAAAAAAGTGTGTTTGGAGAGAGATGAATCGGGTTGGACTTAGAATGGGTTGAGCCCAATTGAGTTTGGCAAAGGAGGGATTCAAGAAAACCCTAGACTACAAAAAAAGTATCGGATGCTAAAACAAATTTTTTAACAAAATAGGTAAAGAAGAAAAGTTCTTCTATCTCTTCGCTAGTTCATCATCATTTTAACTAGCAAAATAAACATCCTCTATCGATTTCTCTCACCAACTCAAGCAAATCAAACACAAAAATCAATCTAAACCTACCCTTATCCCAACGAAACCCTATCCCCAATTTCATTAAGGATTCAGTTACATGATTACAAGCAGATTCACGATAAATGTAAAGAGAAACGCGAAAATCAAATTTAAAAACAAGAACAGAAAACTATGAATGAGATCCTCAGTTTATGCTTTAAATCTACCTATTCCTTATTTATTGAGTCTTTCTTTTTCTATTGTGGTTGATGCCTTGCTGCGTTTGAACGCGTCTGCATCGTTATGGTTGTGATTTTTATGAGTATCTATGTGTTAAGTATGAGAGATGTCGAGTTTTGAGTGAGTTATGGTGAGTGTTGTGAGCTTGTGGTTTGGTTGTGAGTTGGGATGGTAGATGTTGTACCCCAAAATTTTCCCTCTCAATTCTCAAGGCCTTCCTTACAAGGATTTTCAAGGTTCAAGCTTGAACAAGTTCATTGGGATTTTCCAGTACCAAAATTAAAAGGAAACTGTCAAAAAGGGAAAAAAACAGATAAAAATATTATTTTGACAAAAATTGGAGAAATACAAGTGTTCTTCGTTTCAGCTCTTTCGATTGGCCTTTTGGCCTCTTTCGACACAAGCTTGGCTTGCATCCTTCGATTGGCCTTTTGGCCTCTTTCGACACAAGCTTGGCTTGCATCCTTCGATTGGCCTTTTGACCTCTTTCGACACAAGCTTGGCTTGCATCCTTCGACTGGGCATGGGCCTCTAACACAGTTTAGTTTGGATTCACAAGGAAAAGAGCCTCTTGTAATCTATTTCATTCACAAGGAAATGACTCCCTTTATGTTTGTTTCGATCCACATGCTTCGATTGGGCAACATGCTTCCTTCGAACACAGTCTTTCGATTGGGTAATATGTTTGTTTCGATCCAAGCTTCGACTGGGCATTAACTTCCTTCGAGTAAGCTTGTTTCGACCACAAGCTTCGACTGAGGCAAAGGATTCCTTCAAACAGGTGTGCTTCGATCTCACTCTTGCACTCGACACAAGACCAAATCTCGTTTTCCAGGCTGTGTTGCGTCCAAATATTTACATAGTCAGAAGCTTGTACAAAGGTTTTAAACTTTGTCTTTTAGATACTACTATTCTTGGTTAAAGGCTACATACTCTTTCTTTTCATAGAGAGTACTTTATCACAAAAGCAGCTTTCAACCTGAATTTAGTCTGAGCACAAGCAACGTCAGAGGCCTAAGTCACATCTTCTGCACCCCAACTGCCAAGAGGCCCCCCACATGTACTTTCATGTTACCTATTATTTTATTATTTTACAAGGCTGACTGTTGAAAACATGTCCATTCTTTTTCTCTATAAATAGAGGAATTTATGCAAAGCTAAGAGAGGATCTTTGGACCAGAGGAACGAATCCCCCAAATTTTCTCAAACACAACAAAACTCTCAAGTTCATCAACACTTGAGAAATCAAAACCCAGAATCCCAAACACTCATCTCTTTCGATTCTGAAGAACACCCCACACATAGAAGTTTGTTCAAACTCAAAGACAACCTTCTGTGACAACCCTTCGAACCAAAAGCAAACCCCCTGTGACTATTCTTCGAATTCCAGAAACATCCAGGTAGCAGTTCAAGTTCGAATCCCACATCCATTCAAGGCCTGAAGCAAGGTAAGTTATTCCTACCTTTGAACTTTTCATTTCATGACATAACATGTAAATAATCTTTTCGTTCGTTTCAAACATGTACATACCATTGTTCCTTTCGTTTCCACCCTTTTAACATGTTATTTTTCAGAGCTAACCCTTTCGTTTTTTTGCTTTCTGTTTACCTGAACTTGCTTTAACTATTAAATTGTTTACCAAACAAATACTAGCATGGCCTCAGGCCATGTTGCCATTTAATGCTTTAAATGAAAGAAACAGGAAACAGGAAATAGGAAACGAAGCTTCTGGATTCTATCCCCTTTCTCCAAGTCGAACGAAAGAGACAACCAGGAGTATGAAACGAAGCCTTTGGTTTCCACACTGACTTCCAGGCCCATGCAGAGACACGCTCACACTAATTTCACTGGCCCAATCTAAGAAGGCAACAAGGCAAAAAGGCCCAGCCAGAGGCACACTTGCACTAAGTCCAGGCTCAGATGAAAGGCACTCCCATGCTGGTGCCAGCCTCCAATCGAAGTACATGACCTGACTGGTGCCAAAGCCTAATCGAAAGACGTGACTTTTCTGTTGCCAGCCCCAATCAAAGGAGGCCAACAGAATGCAAATCGAAGGGTGCTACTGCCTGGGTCGAAAGACACTCATTTTTCTTACTTTTATCTTATTTTTTTCATATTTTTTATGCCTTTCGATATGGTTGTAATAGCGTAGGATTTTATCTTTCTGCATCTTATTTACTTTGTACAAATGCTAGTAATTAGGTGTGTATGGCAAGATAAAACCAACAAGTAGACAACCCCTAATCAAAGACAAATGCATGCAATAAAACACACTTTGCACACATGCACCCTTAGGGTAATCTCGCTTGTTGCCTCGAAAAATGAAATCATGTCCCTCGAGTATGAGACACTCTAGCAAATGTCCCTTCGATAAACAAAGATCGTAGTCCCTCGATGACCCTCGATGTTGCCTTCGATAAAACGATCTCGTCCCTTATAAAATTGCTAGAGCGTCCCACAAGTTGCCTTCAATGATTGTATACGATGACCCGTGCCTGTCCCGTAAAACATCCTAACACAAGGTTGTACACCAAACACAATGGTGAAACAACACTGTTAGAAGGGTTAAAAAACATAAGAAAGATCTTTGAGTAAAATAGGGTAGACAACTCTTAGTTACTTGATCAAAAATCTTGCAAAACATCCTTCCCATTTTTCAAAACACACTTCACAAACACAACTTCAAAAAAAATTTCCAAACAACTTTCAAAACATTGAAACATCTTTTCAAAAAGACAAACACCTTTGTAAAACATTCAAATAAGAATTGTTACAAAGGTTGCCTAGACAAGGCATCTTTTTTTTAAAACATTTTCAAAACCACACACACAAAGCACCATTTCAAGCAATTGAAAAGCAAAGGCAAGTGATCTAAAACAATTAACTAAGAGCCCATGGATAACCATGGATGAAAGGGGTTCTAGCACCTTCCCTTTTCATAATCTACCCCCCGAACCCACGAAAACATCTCAAAGGTCTTTCCTGTGCTTTTTGACCTTTCCTTAGGATAAAATAAAAAGTCGGTGGTGACTCTTGCTAAACCGCAACATTTGCAAACATAAACGCAAAATCCCAAGCCAGTTCTCCCACCGTATCACAGAACTGACGACTCTGCTGGGGAATATTTATAAAAGTGGGATTATCTTAGGGTTTTAGATCACCTTTACATGCTTGCTTTGATTGCTTTGATTGATTTACTTTTTGGGTTTGTTGTAAATCCTACACCCGTATTTGGGGGCACCTTTTTAGGTAAGTAGCAATAAACTGTGAGGGAACTGTTTGGGGTATACCGACATGGTTGAAATAGTAGCTACGTTGATGTGGCACTTTGGTTGGTACCGGTAACCCTTGAGTTGAATCAAGGAGAGTACGGGGCCGCCGCATGGTTATGAAGCATCAATTGACCTTAGAACCTTACTTGACCATCTTGGCCTTTTTAGGGGTAGTGAGATGACCGGCTTTGGTGCAGTCCGAAGTTGGTAGATGCTCGATACTACACTCATTGAGGATTGTTTTCTTGGGATATTTTGGTCGCCAGTCAAGTGGATAAACTAAAACAATGAATATAGAAAATAATCCAGTGATATTGAGCTCCTTAGAACCCGGTTTCTATTTTAGGACAGGTTGAGCCAACTAACTTCAAGAGGGTATTTACCTAGAAACCCCATGCAAGCCTAAACCTAAGGACTTGTCTGCTTTGTGTGAATATGATTACCTGTATATACACTTGCTTACTTTTGCATACATAACATCATAACATCATACCATAGAATTTTCAATAACCATTTCAAGGATCTTAAGGGTCTTTTGATACAGGGTCACGTTGAATCAGACGTCTACCAAAGGGCAAGAGGTTTCATTTTCCTCTAAACAAACGCCATCAAAGATCAAGTGCAACAACTTGAATCAGGGGCTATGACCCACTCGACATGGTGAGCTTGATTCTCGTGGAAAGACATCCACCGATACAAAGCTCTCCAATCAAAGACGTTGATCAAAGTTCAACCTCTAACATTTTTCTTGTGCTTACCCCGAGAGATTCTTGAAAACATGCATCCACATATCAGGCATTGCATCATAACAGGTTTTCCTTTTCAGGTTTCCTTATTCTCCTACTGTTTATTTCAGTATATATGGCTCTAGAGAAACTATCAAGGGCATCCAGGATCAAAATGCTCAACTTCAAGAAATGTTCTTGAATCTGTCCCAGGGGCAAGAAGAAGTGAAAGCTCTCCTCACAAGGGGCATGGTCCTAGGGAATTCAGGCAGTGTCAGGAATGATCAGTTGGAAGAGCTGCAGATTGAGCTGGCAACAATGAAGATCCAGATGATGGGACAACTGGTGGGCCATATGGCTCTCATTCAAGACTTGGCTCAAAGACAAGAGGAGCTGAGGGTTCTCATCAACAAGCTTCATCAAGATGGATGTAAACAAATGGGGTAAACATCTAGAATTGGGGATCAAGTCATCATTCAGCCTCCCCTGATACAAGAAGCCGGTTTAAGGGAGAAAAGACCTTCTCACTTTACTTCCACGTCACGAGCCCAACAACGACTTCGTCAACACCAACCAGATAATCAGCCAAAGGGGGAAAGACTTCAAAGGCAATTCACCCAAATCAACATGCCATTGTCCCAAGCTTTGCAACACATACTGAGGATGAATCTGATTACACCAATAAGACCTCATCCAAATCCCAAAACTTTTTCTCCCAGCTACAACCCAGATGCAAGGTGTGCTTATCATTCCGGTAGCCCGGGGCACGATACTAACGATTGTTGGGCGTTGAAGTACAAGATTCAAAACCTGATCGATGAAGGAATGCTGGAGTTCACACTAGATGGCCAGACTGAATTCTTCTGTCGTCCCTCAAAGGCTCACCACCTAAAGTGATAAGTTTAGAAAAAGAGGCTTCTGTTCATTTTGAATTTTCAAGTTGTAATCTCTTTTGTTATTCAAACAATTATCTATTAATATCAAACTTTGTTTCATTAATGCATTGCATATGTTTGTCTTGAATTCATACTTTCATTTTTACTATTCTTATACTGTCTTTATGATATTCAACTCTTGCTAAAAGTTACAAGCCTTTAGAGGGAGGATGACGAAACAATGCCATAATCTCACACAGTATGCTTTTGGACAGACCTTGCTGACGATGTACAGACATTTCTTTCAAATCCTAAACACTGGAGTTATAAGGAAGATAATCCCTAGTCAACCTCTTCGAGCCAAAGAAGTAGAAGTTTTCTATTTTAACACAAATTGAAACCTTTAATTTAAACTTGGGGCGGGGTAGTCACTCAGTTAATTCAAAAGATGCGCATTGAAGTTGCAAAACTCTTAGTTCATAATACAACAAACGACATCAAAAGCATTCCTCTGGAATCAAAAGACGGTGGTGGTTCCTTATCTCATAGGCAGTCAATCTCTCAAAAGAAAAAAACCCGCTGAGCCAAAACCTATAAAGGAGGCTTAAGAAATTTGGGGCATCCCGCTGACTATAATCTCGAGAACAGGAACAGTCAGGCAAAAATTAGGGATAATAAATCAAAAGAACGAGGTCTTTACAAATCCTCGACAACATGAAAAATGTTGCAAAAAAATGATGACTGCCTTCCAAAATTCAACTTGTGTGAACCATCACCAAAAACGTCATTCCAGACTCAATTGGAGTTCAAATGCACAATTAATTGAGCTTAGGATTGAAGAACATCACGAAGAACGGGTGGGTACAAATGCACTTTGAGCCTTTATCCTTTGTTTCTTAAACCGTGAACCAAGCCACGTTACAACCCTTCAAAAGTCCTAATTTAAGCATGGGTTAGTTCGAAAGCATACTGTTACAAAAGGTATCCTGACTCCTGTAAGGCTTTACTCTAAATCCTGAGTTGAATTTTTCTTACAAAATTTTTTTACTTACATAAACGCATTTTTCAAAACTTCAAGACAAACATAAACTTTGCATTACTTGAATATCACTGTTTGCATTTGGCTATTTGTTTGACAGCGGAGAAATTCACACAATGAATATCCAGTGAACAAAAGCTCTCTCAGTGAACAAAATCAATTCAAAAAGGATGACACTTCCATTGACAAATCTCCTATAAACAACGGGGCATGACATGTCACTATCCAGTACACCTGGGGCAGTCTAGTCAAGATTTCAAGAAATCTCTGAAGAAGTGCAGAGTAACCAGGGGCAAGTCTCCATCTCTGTCACTTGGGGCATTGAACGTCAACCCCGATAAAGGGTTACATACAATCAAACTTTTTGGCAATGCCACAAACATTCTCTACTAGGGGCAATGACAAATCTCCCCAAAATCCTTCTCATAGGTTATTCCCCAGCAAGAGTATAATCTCTGACCCCCTTTCCCCAGCTGAATGAACCTCAAGAATCCTCGAGGACTTCCCCCAACAAAGATGTCACCTCTCTAAGCGGACTGACGACAGGGTTTATTTCCCCAACAACACCAGGATTCCCCAGCTTGAGTTTGCCTCTCCGACTACTACAAATCAAAGGACCATAACTCCTCTTCCCCAGTAGACTACTCTACAATCCCCAGCAAGTTACTGCAAAACCTGGACCCGACCAGATATTAGTTCAACTTCGACTCCCCAGTAGAGCAACAGACGACTAAGACTCCTAAACTCTTTTCCCAAGCAGAAATAAACATACTCTCCACAAAGTTTACAACGTTCCCCAACAGAGTTCTCCTTAAAAAAACAAGGATCCTCAGTGGAAACATTCTATGAAAAGTTTGAAGACATACCTACTCTTCAACAGCAGTCCGGGATTTAATAACTCCCCAACACTTGTCAAGGATTTATTTTCCCAGACAAAAATACATTCATTAAACATTTCACATTTCATACATCCTATTCACATGCATGATAAGTGCATACGACACCATCTCATTTATTTTGAGAACAACATGACATCACGCATTTCATACATCATGACAATGCATATCACAAACGTTCTACCTTTTCCAGGAAAGATCGATCAACAGATGGTTACCATCAACCATTTTCAAGTTCCAGATTAATACCTGTAGCAAGCCAGGAAAACTATCTGTGGACGATTGATTGTAGATTAATACCTGAAACCAGCCAAGAAAACTATCTACATGAAGAGATTAAAGATTAATACCTGTAGCAAGCCAGGAAAAATATCTTTCTTTCTCAGGTCAGAGATTAATACCTGAAACCAGCCAGGACAACTATCTCGTCGACCAACCTTTTCAAGTTCCAGATTAATACCTGTAGCAAGCCAGGAAAACTATCTGTGGATGACTGATTGTAGATTAATACCTGTAACAAGCCAGGAAAACTACCTACATGAAGAGATTGAATATTAATACTTGTAGCAAGCCAAGAAAACTATATTTCTTTCTCAGGTCAGAGATTAATACCTGAAACCAGACAGGAGAACGATCTCGTCGACCAACCTTTTCAAGTTCCAGATTAATACCTGTAGCCATCCAGGAAAACTATATGTGGACGACTGATTGTAGATTAATACATGTAACAAGCCAGGAAAAATATCTACATGAAGAGATTGAAGATTAACACCTGTAACAAGCCAGAAACTATCTTTCTTTCTCAGGTCAGAGATTAACACCTAAAACCAGACAGGACAACTATCTCATCGGCCAACCTTTTCAAGTTCCAGATTAATACCTGTAGCAAGCCAGGAAAACTATCTGTGGACGACTGATTGTAGATTAATACCTGTAACAAGCCAGGAAAACTATCTACATGAAGAGATTGAAGATTAACACCTGTAACAAGCCAGGAAACTATCTTTCTTTCTCAAGTCAGAGATTAATACTTGAAACCAGACAGGACAACTATCTCATCGGCCAACCTTTTCAAGTTCCGGATTAATACCTATAGCAAGCCAGGAAAACTATCTGTGGACGACTGGTTGTAGATTAATACCTGTAACAAGCCAGGAAAACTATCTACATGAAGAGATTGAAGATTAATACCTGTAGCAAGCCAGGAAAACTATCTTTCTTTCTCAGGTCAGAGATTAATACCTGAAACCAGACAGGACAAATATCTACTTGACCAACCCATGCTTATTCAACTTCAAGACTTCTGAAAAAAGTTTACGGATTCACCAAATACGGATGTTAATCTATCGCTTGTTCAGATTCAACTTCTGAAAACAGTTTACAGGTTCTCCAAATACGGATGTTAATCTATCGCTTGTTCAGATTCAACTTCTGAAAATAGTTTACGGGTTCTCCAAATACGGATGTTAATCTATCGCTTCATCAGATTCAACTTCTGAAAACAGTTTACGGGTTCTCAAAATACGGACGTCAATCTATTGCTTATTCAGACCCCCGGCTCAGAGATGTTCCAAAACATGGACACCTTTCTGATACTCATTTCTTGCACTTACAATAAACATTCTTGGATGGCATCTTTAAGCCCATCTCTAACAAATGGCATCTTTAAGCCCATTCCCTACATAATCAACTAACACATCTTCGAGTGCAAATTTTCTGGGCACTCTAGTGTTCAATCATCTTCCACCTTCAAGTCACAGATGGTAGAATTACCAATCTAACTCTTCAGGTGTAAGAAGTTTGAACAGTAGAGAAATTGTTTTGGTAATGAGGTTCAGAGGTTGTATATAAAGGTTCGATTTAGAGGCTAATGGAGTAAAGGTTTGTGTGAGATTCTGCGGATGTAGGATTTGTGTGATGCGAATGCTACAAGTGAAGAAGGGGGTGGTTAAGAGATTACAATGAGTATGTATGGTGTATGATTATGGTGAGTTGTATGAATTTTGCTGCAGAAATTTATTGAAGTCGTGAGGTGAAAGGTGGAATATGAGCAGAGGTTTTTGAGTGAATATTCTTGGTGTGAATATAGGTTTAAGAAGAGGTTTGGTATGAGAGTTGTGGTGGCTTCTTTGGGATTATTCTGAGGTATTATTGGTTCAGTGAGGAATTTGACATGTTTTTTTCTGATCTCCGTTTTCTGTTGGATACCACTTTAATTTATAGAGAAACCTGATGAAGTCTTAGGGGAAAATCAATAACAATTTGAACAATTGTGGTGTTTTGTTCCATTGCCTTTCCATAGCCCTTTTTATGTTGCTAATTTAGTGTAACTCTTTGGTCAGCAAGAACAACAGGACAACAGGATTTGGATTATTGTATTTGGCCAATTTGTGGACTAGTTTTGGAGCAGGTTATGTAGAGGTGTGGACAGCAGCATAGCAGTTTTTTTTATGTTGTTTTTGGACTGTTTTGGACAGGTCTTGCATGTTTAGACAGTTTGGTGCAAGTTGTTTGTGCATGTCCTTTTAGACTGTTTTGGCTAGGTGACATCTTTCTAAACCTTATTCTTTTCCTCATTATCTTTCTATGATGTAAAGCTATTCTGCTTTTCACACAATTCTGAAGGATTTGTATTTTTAGGAACATGATGATGCATTTGAGGTTTTGGATGTTTGTTAGCCTGCTGTTTTAGGTTTCTTGCTCTTTTACATTTGTTGCTTTGTTTGGCAACTTGGCTCCAAGTCTGCCTTTTGCTTGTTGTGTTACATTTGCTACTTTGGACTTTTTGTTTCGGTTTGTTTAGCTGATGCCTGCTGTTTTTGTTTGCCTAGCTGCCTGCCGTTCTGTTGCTTTAGGATGTTGTTTTATTGCAGTTGTTGTTTGCTATTTTTCATTTTGCTGTTGTGCTTGTTTTGCTTGTAGCTGTTGTTTACTGTTTTTGTTTTGCTGTTGTGCTTGTTTTACTTGCAACTGTTGTTTGCTGTTTTTCTTTGCCTAGCTGCCTACTGTTTTGTTGCTTTGGACTGCTATTTTATTGCAGCTACTGTTTTTAGCTTGCTGCGTTGCTACTGTGACTGATTTTGATGTTGTTGTTTGTATATTTGGCAGTTTTGACTTTGCTTTTGTAGTAAGAAAATGTTTTCAAACTTTTTTTCCTTTTGTGAACCAAAAACCCAAACTTTTTGTGATTTGTAAAATAGGATAAGATAGCCCATGAATGAATCAACCCCTTTTAATTTCTGATTCCAAATACAAACCCTAATGATGAAATGCAAATTTTCTTTTAACAATTAGTTTTTGTTTGGAATTCTATTCACATATTGATGTTCGCTAATTTTTCCATCTTTCTTGTTTCATGATCAATGAGGATTGGATGGCCAAAGCGAGGTTGAAAGATTAAAAGGCCATGGATAGCAAGGAGTGTGGACAAGTTGCTTGAAGATGAAGCAAAGAAAATTTAAAGAACAAACATTTATTTCCTTTTTGTAAACAAAACAATTGTAACTTGTATTTCAAATTGTAACTTGCATTTCAATTTGTAACTTGCCTTGTAAATTGCCCATAAATATGAAACTTGAATGATATTTCTTTGAACCTTATGAATGATGAATTTGTTTTATGGAAATTAAACAGTTCTTAAATCTCGGTTAAAATTTGAAATTCCCACTTGAATGATTTGAATGATACACCTCGCTTTTGTAACTTGAACTTCAAGAAATCATAGATGACCTTTGTAACTTGTATTTCAAGTAAACCATGTGCCTTGTCTTCCAATCCTCAATCTTTATATCGTGTCCAAATCAAACTTTCACTTTTAATAAGAGCCTTAACTTTGATATCTAAACCGCAAGTGACTTGTAACTGAAGCAACAAAAATATGCCTTGATTATCATACGAGTTCGCAACATCATCTCTTGTTTCATGGCTCAAACACTTGCAATATTAGTCACAAACTCTTGACCATAATTTGAATTATGTAACAGGCTCAAACATGATGATGCACATTGATGAAGAAAAATCTTGAAGTGTTGAAGATAATCGAAACCCTAATCCAGGACTTTGAAGAATATCCCTGTGACTTGACAAAGAAGGAAACCCATTATAACTCAGAACTTCATTCCATAATCCACTGCTCAAGAACCAAATGATACTTCCATTAACCTGATGAGGAAACTTCAAAACAAAATTAAACATAAGGATGGCACAACCCTAATGCTTTGAACCCAAGTGCCTGATTCCCTGGGTTGCATGATATGCAGACGACTTAGTGAAAATGATGCAAATAGGATGCAAAGTCTAAGCCAGACAAAAGTAAAAGGTAGGGAAAATTTGGGGGTATGACATGCCTCTTGAGATAAGCATAATTTCGACTGCTTTCTATCTCTTCGAATGTCAATTCCAAGAATCCTGGATGCAGCTCCCAAATCCTTCATTTTGAACTCCTTATTGAGTTCAACCTTCACCCTCATTATATCTTGGACATTGTTGCTAGCTATGAGAATATCATCAATATAAATCAACAAAATAAAAAATGAATTACCAGGTCAAAATCTGAAGTAAACACAGTGATCTACCTGACTTCTAATGAAACTTATGCGTGTCATGAACTTGTCAAATCTATTATTCCACTGTCGAGGAGATTGTTTCAGCCCATATAATGATACTTTCAACTTGCACACATAATCTTCTTTTCCCTTTTCGACATACCCTTCAGGTTGCCTCATCAAGATTGTTTCATCTAGATCACCATACAAGAACACAATATTCACATCCATTTGTTCCTATTTAAGTTCGAACTATGCAACCATGGCAAGAAATATTCAAATAGACTTGTGCTTCACAATAGGAGAAAACACGTCATTAAAGTAGACACCTTCTTTCTGAGTAAAACCCCTTGCAACCAACCTTGCCTTGTATCTTATCGACGCCACTCCTTCGATTCCTTCCATAACTTTGAAAATTCATTTATCGCTACCTAACCTAACTTCAGCATGATTCTTGATCAGTTCCCAAGTGTTGTTATCATGAAGAGATTTCATCTCATCATCCATGGCCTTCATCCATTCAGTCTTATTTCGACTCCTCATAACTTCCTTATGGTCGATGGGTTCTTCGTCTAGAACCTCAGTTGTAGAGATTAAGGCATAAGTTATAATATCCGCATACCCAAGTCTCTGAGGTGGCTTAATGACTCTTCTCGTCCTATATCTTACCAATAGGTAGTCACCTATATTTTCCTCAACTTCATCTGCATCTTCTGCTTCTTCGACTTCATATGGGATACACAATTCAGCATCAACATGCTCCACCATAACATAAATCTCTCCTTGTTCCATCTCTTTGTCAGATATTTCTGCACTTCAATCAACAACATCAGTTTTCTTTAAAGCCATTTCAGTTTCATTGAAAACTATATATCAACTGGTGATAATCCTCCTTGGACCTGGCTCTAGGCACCATAGCCTATAAGCTTTGACTCCTTCAGAGTATCCCATGAACATGCATTTTAGAGCTCTAGGTTCGACCTTGTCTTGCCTAATGTGAGCATAGGCTACACATCCAAAAACTCTCAGTTTGTTGAGATCTGGTGGATGTCCCAACTAAACTTCTTCAGGTGTATTCATATCTAACACAGTTGAAGGACATATGTTTATCATATATGCTGTTGTCGAAACAGCCCCAGCCTAAAACACCTTCTTTAACCCAACACTAGTCAACATGCATTTAACTCTCTTCAAAATAGTTCAATTAAATCTTTCAGACAAACCATTTTTTATGGAGTACCTTCAGTAGTTTTGTGCCTTGCAGTACTAGAGGCAACACAAAAACTATCGAAATCCTCATTGCAAAATCCAAGGCCATTGTCTGTTCTCAACCTCTTGGCCTTTCTACCAGTTTGATTTTCGACCAGAGATTTCCAACTTTTGAAATTCTCTAAAGTTTGATCCTTAGTATTCTGGATGAATACTCATAACTTTCTAGAATAATCATTTATCATGAATAGAAAATATCTTGCTCCTAAATGAGACGGACACCTTGCAGGCCCCCAAAGATCAACATGGATGTAATAAAGGGATCCATGTGTTCTTTATTTGCCTTTGTTGAACTTCACTCTACAAGATTTTCCAAGTACACAGGGTTCATAAAATTTCAGCTTTTCAACTTTGTCTCCACCAAGAAAATTTTGTTTCCCTAATTCGACCAGACCCCTTTCACTGACATGACCCAATCTCATGTGTCATATTTCTATTTTTGACAAAGGTTTCGTGGATGCAATATTTGGCGAACCACTTATAACTTCCGCCTCAAGGGTATACAAGCCTTGCTTCTTCACGCCTCTCAAGACTTCCTTCGGCCCCTTCATGACTCTTAGGATACTTTTCTCTCCTTGGAAAACATATCCTTTCTTGTCGAATTCACCAAGAGAAATCATATTTCTCTTCAAATCAAGTACGTACCTGGCTTCAGTCAATAACTTTATTGACTCATCATGGAGCTTGAATCTCACTGATCCAACACCTACAATATTGCAAGCTTTGTTGTTTCCCAACAATACAGATCCACCATCTTGATCACATAGCTCTTCGAACAAGTATTTGTTTGGAGTCATATGCCAAGTGCATCCAAAATCCATAATCCACTCCTTCAACGAGTTGCTGCTCGAAACCACAAGAACATCAGATGAGTTGAAATCATCTTGAACAATGACTGCATTGCCATTATCCTTACCTCCATGATCTTTCAGGCGTTCAGGACACACCTTTCTTGTGTGACCCTCCTTCTTACAATGATAACATCGAATACCAGATGCTTCCCCACTATAAGAATTTTGCTGACTTTTACCTTTCTTCTTGTCGAACTTACCATCCTTTCGTAACAATTTTCCCTTAACAGTCAAACCTTCACCAACCGTCGAAGGTTTATGCTCCTTTCATTTGTTCAAGTCCTTAGAATACAAGGTTGATTGAACTTCTTCAAAGGTCAGGGACTCCCTCATCATTAGACAAAAAAAAACCTTTTTAGTTACATATTGTCTTCTATGCACATGACAACAAGTAACACTTCATTCCAATATATGTCAAGAGAGCAATGCAATACATAAAGTACAACCAATATCACTCGACATAGAATGAAATAATGTAAAAAATAACACTCTAACCAAAATCAGATGCTTTCTAATTACCATTCTCATCAAGCAACACATTTTTAGGCTAAAGATCTCTATGAAAACCCAACTGCGAAAATCAACTCTTGAAATATACCTTGTCGATCACTTTTATAGGTACACCTTCGCTAGTTTTGAGATTCTTCACGTAATAAACCTTGGTGAATGTTCCATGGCCAAGGAGTTTCCCAATTTAGAATCGACCCAAGAACAAATTAAATGGTTCTTTCTAGTTGCTGTTTGGAGTTGCCATGGATGGAAAGGAGAATTGAATATGAAAATGTTAAAAAACAAATTTCTTAAACTCAGAAAACTCACCCCCATTAAGCAGAAAAACAAAAAGATCAAACTCACCCCCAATACTTGTTGATAGGACCATGTTGCTCTTTTTCTCGTTCTCGGCAAATCTTCATCTAACTACAAAAAAAAAAAATTAAATCTATCAAGCGAAATGGGTTTGTAAGAAAAGTTAAGGAGTGTAGTGATGGAGAAAATCATAGGTTTTTACTGAGTAATATTGTAAATGAAAGGTTTTCATCGAGAGAAAGGAGAAAAGAGAAACATAGAGAGGTGTGTAACGGCTAGGGTTTTTGTTGGAAGAGAAAAGAAGGTTTTTGATATATTATAAACACAATTAAAAATAATTCTAAGTCACCTAAATTAATGTTAGCTAGAATGCCACGTTTGCCAAACTTAACAGATTTTAACAAAATTTAATAGAAGAGACCAATGTGACTAACGAAACTTAATTTAAAGAATTTAAAAATAATAATTTATTAATTAAGAGACTAAAGTGAAATCTAAAATTAAATTAAAAGATTAAATGATGCATTAATCCTATAATATATTATTTTATAATATATTTTTAATACAAATTGTCAATTATAATGAAACATATATGTTATGAGATTTATATAAATAGATTTCTCTTGGATATATTTTTACACCTCCTCTTATTTACTTCTAACTTTTTTGTTTATTTGTTTTCACATGAGATTTTTTAGAACCGCCTTTTTTACGAGGAACAAGTACTCTCTCAAGATCGAGTTTGAGGTTTATTAGAATTTCGAGCGATTAAAGACATGTTTGAACCATTTATTAAGGCATGGACTAAATGCAAGGGAAAGAAAGGTTAAAATAATATATAAATATATTCTTCGAGTTGTGTCATACATTAATTGAACAAGGGTAATTCATAACTAATATATTTTAAAATAAAATTCAATCAAATAATTCATAACTAATTAATTACTCAAGCACGGGTTTAGAGGTAAAAGATGGAGATGAAAATTTTCAAACTTAATAGTAACTAAAGATCTGTATTGCTTAACAAGGGTAGAATCTTTCACAACTTTAGATGGTTGCAAATCCATCTTGCAAAAAAAAAGTATGCAATACTGATTTCATTTTTGTTGTTTCTTTTCGGGATCAGAATCCAATAAAAAGAGCAAGAAAAGACAAAACTCAAAAAAGTGTTGGCTGGTTATAGTACGTGGATACCTTGTGATTTGAAGTTCTGTGATGTTTACCAGTTTTTGCCTACATTGGAGGGTACATGGAACGTGCTATACTTTGAAAATGGATGTATGATGATTAATGAGGTGATGGAAGATCGACAAAGAGAGAGCTTAAACACCACAGATATAAAGGCATAAAAGTAGGTTTAAAGCAGAATGTTTAAGCAAAAGCTACTTTATTTTATGTCTCACTCACTAGTTAAAAAATGTTCTTTTTAATAAACTATATACACTTTCCAAAAACATTTAAGACTAATAAAAAGTTTTTTAAATTCATCGATTAAATAATATATTTAGTTATTATTTTATATCTGATATATTATATATTCATTGAATTTAAATAAAAAATTATTGTTTATAAATATGTCCAAATGATGTATATTAATAATTTATTTATTTATTTGTGTTCTATGATCCATCACCCACTATAATAATTGTTGAAAATAATTTATATTTTAAAAATGTTTTATTGACTAAGTCTCTTAGAGAGTATTTTAGTATTTTATTATACTATAATATTGTGTATAAATAACCTAGTAGGAAGTAAGTCAATGTATCTATTACTCCTTATTTTGTACTCATCATTTAATATATTTCTTTTGTCTTTCATCTCACCTTTGTGCATCAATAATTGGTACCTAGAGTTCCGGTTCGAAATCCACGGAGAAACACGGGAGACACGAGTGAACAATGAGGTGTTGTGTGATTGAGAATCACATTTTTATGATTCTGTGAGATTTGGGAAACACTGTGTTAGTGAGTTGTGAGTGAACTGCACAAGGTTGAAGATGAACGGAAACAACAATATCAGTTCTAAGCTTCCAGTGTTTGATGACAAAAATTGGAATCGTCGGAAGATCCAGATGCGTGTGTTGTTCGGCTCTCAAGATGTGTTAGATGTTGTCACCAATGACTATGCTTCATTAGCACCAGACGCGACAAAGACACAGAAGACAACACATAATGCGATAAGGAAGAAAGATCAGAAAGCATTGTTCTACATTCACTAGTGTGTGGATGCGAATGTGTTTGAGAAGATTGTTGACTCTGAAACAACAAAGATTGCGTGGGACACAATGGTCAGATGTTACGGTAATGACGAATCAGTGAAGAAGGTGAAGCTTCAGTCCCTAAGAAAGCAATATGAGAATCTCAACATGAAGGACAATGAAAACGTTTTTGAGTACATCTCTAGAGTGATTCTGATCACTAATGAGATGAAAGCTTGTGGAGAAGCCCTTTAAGAACAAGTAATCATATAGAAGGTATTGAGATATTTAACTTCTCAGTTTGATTACATTGTGGTAGTGATTGAATATTCCAAAGATCTGAGCACCATGAGAGTTGAAAAGCTATAAAGTAGTCTATAGGCGCCTAAGTTGCGTATGACTGAGAGAACTTCTGAGAGGGAAGTAAAGCAGCAGACTCTGAAAGCAACTTCTGATAAGAAGTATCAGAAGCATACTTGATCAGAAGCTAGAAAGAAAACCAACGGTGGTCAGAGGTTAGAAGCTTCAACCTCTGATAGGCAAGAGAATGTCCAGAAGGGAAAGAAGACGTCTGACAAGAAGAATGTTCAGTGTTACTATTGCAAGAACTTTGGTTACTATGCCAAAGATTCTTGGTCAAACAAAGAAAGAAAGTCTGAAGAAGCAAATATAGTCAAAGGAGAGTCTGACAATGAACCTGTGCTATTCTTGGCTTCTGATTCTGAAGATATGAATTCATCAGAATGATGGTATATGGACACAAGGTGTTCAAACCATCTTACTGGAAACAAGAAATGGTTGGTTTATTTTGGCTCTTGGAAGAGTACAAATATCATATGTACTGATGAGTGTGAGACAACTAATTAAAAATGGTTTTTCAATTACCATGAAGGACAATCTTCTGAAGCTGTATGAATGTAATCAATAGCTGATTATGGAGTCAGAACAGGGAAGAAACAGAACATTCAAAGTGAATGTTAGAACTACAAACTCTGAATGTCTTAGTGCAACAAGTGTTGTCAAGGAGAGTGAGGTGTGGCACATCAGATTTGGTCATCTAAATTTAAGAAGCTTAGGGAATCTAAAATCGAAGAAGCTGGTATATGGAATTCCTACAATTAAGAAGCCTGAGAAGTCATGCAAGGTGCACATGTAAGGGAAGCAACCTAGATTTCCATTTACATCAGAAGTATCTCCAAGAGAAAAGTAAGCCTTGAGAGTAGTGCATTTTGATGTGTGTGGTCCATTTCCAGTAGCATCGATTGGAGGGAATAAATACTTTGCGTCGTTTGTTGATGAGTTCACCGGAATGACATGGGTATCTCACATAAAGTTCAAACACGAGGTGTTTTCTAAATTTAAGAAGTTCAGACTAAAGGTTAAGAATCAGAGTGGCCAGACTCTGAAGATTCTTAGAACTGATGGTGATGGTGAGTATAACTTCACATAGTTCAGAAGGTTCTGTGAGGAGAATGGAATTGAGCATGAGGTTACTGCTCCCTATACTCCTCAACACAATGGTTTTGTTGAAAGAATAAATCGTACTTTGCTTGATATGGTGAGAAGCATGCTGAAATAGAAGAAGCTTCCTCATACATTGTAGGGAGAAGTTGTTGACACCACATGTTATGTGCTCAACAAATGTAGGCAAACACAAAGAAAGATTAGTATCAAGAGGTTTTCTACAAAATGCTGGGTTGGATTACTCTGAAGTGGTTGCACCTGTAGCGAGACATGAAAAAATCAGACTAGTGATTGCAATAGCTGCTAACAGGAATTGGCCGCTGATGCATTTAGATGTAAAATCTGCATTTCGGAATGGTCCATTACAAGAAGAGGTATATGTGTTAGAACCTCCTAGATTTAAGAAAAAGAATCAGGAAGGGATGGTGTTCAGATTACACAAAGCCTTGTATGGGTTGAAGCAAGTGCCCAGAGTCTGGAATCTGAAGATTAATTCATTTTTCAAGGAACAAGGGTTTCAAAAGTGTGAGATAAAGTATGGTGTTTATGTTCATCACACTTCAAAAGGAATTATGAGTCTGGTATGTTTGTATGTTGATGACATATTGCTAACAAGAAGTTATGAACAAGAGATAGCTAAGTTCAAGAAGGTTCTAATGAATGAGTTTGAGATGACAGATCTTGGGAAAACTAGTTACTTTCCAGGGATGGAGTTTATGTACTCTGAGAAAGGAATTATTTTGCATCAGATAAAGTATGAACTTGAGCTTCTAGAGAGATTTAAGATGAAGAATTGCAAACCTGCTATCACACCTGCTGATACGAATTAGAAGTTGGATTCTGATTCTGATGGAGAGGATGTGGATACTACAACCTTCAAACAGTTGGTTGGTTCTCTGAGGTATTTGTGTAATACCAGACCTGATATTTTCTATGCAGTTAGAATGGTTAGAAAATTTATAAATAAACTAAAGTGGTCTCATTACCAAGCTGATATCAGGATTTTGAGGTATGTGAAGGGAATTCTGGAATATGAAGTGTTATTTCCTTCTGGAAGAAAGATCGAATCAGAACTTATGAGTTATTCAGACTCTGATTGGTGTGGAGACAGAGTTTACAGAAGAAGTACTTCTGGGTACTTATTCAAATTTTTGGAAGGTCCTATTTCTTGGTGTTCCAAGAAGCAATCTGTTGTTGCGCTGTTAACCTGTAAAGCTGAATATATTGCAGGTGCTCTGACTGCATGCCAAACTCTGTGGATTCTAAACTTGTTACAGGATTTGAAGATCGAGGTGAACAAATCTCTGAAGTTGAAGATTGATAACAAGTATGCAATCAATCTTGCCAAGAACCCAGTGTTGCATGGGAGAATCATGCATATTGAGACCAAGTATCACTTTCTGAGGAATCAGGTTCAGAGTGGAATATTAGAAGTTGTGCACTGTAACACCCAGAAGCAGCTGGCGAATGTTCTAACAAAGGCTATCAAGACTGATCAATTTCTTCGTTTGAGGGATGGAATTGGTGTTGTCAGTTTTGTGTAAATATAAATTAAGGGATGATGTTATAAATAATTTATATTTTAAGAATTCCTTGTTGACTAAGTCTGTTAGAGGGTATTTTAGTATTTTTATTATACCTTAATATTGTGTATAAATAGCCTAGTAGTAAGTATGTCAATGTATTCATTACTTCTTATTTTTCAGCCGTCGTTTAATATATTCCTTTTGTCTTTCATCTCTTCTTTGTGCACCAACAATAACAGGACAAGGATTGTCTCCAGTGTACATTTTCATTGGAGCTGGTGCAGAGTGAATCTATACCATCAAAGTCTAATCAACTCTTCATTTTCTTATTTATTTAAATATATTTGTTTCTTCCTCTCTCTCCTCAATGTATGGTTCATATTTCATGGGAGGAAATTTCCACCGGAGACAATCCCCTCCTATAATAACATGAGTGAAAGAAATTCATTTGGTCATTGACTATTTCTTCGGTCACATGTCATAGCAATATATATATATATATATATATATATATATATATATATATATATATATATATATATATATATATATATATATATATATATATATATATATATATATATATAGACATCAGGTATAAATCTAAATGATTTACACCAAACCTCAACCGTTAAAAGAATTGGTCAAACGGTATATTAAATGAAATATAAAAAATATGATTTATTATTTTTCCTAAAAAATAGACTATTTATATGACTGTTTAATTGAGTGTTATTAAAAATTAAGATTTGATATAAATCTATTAGACTTATATTTGGTGTCAATAGATCTTACCTATAAAAGGGAGTTTTTTCGCACTCAACCTCTACAACAAGAATAAAATTGGGCAAAAATTTTAACAAATCAAGCTACATTATGTTCTTCCATTATATCTAAAAAATTACCTCAAGTTGCCTCATAAGGACTCCAATAACTCTCACGATTGGAATGACCAAGTATTCTAATTCAACATTGTATGTCAGTATTTTTAATCAAATCCATATTGAAGTTTGGTGTCCAAGTGAATACATGAAGGATACTTAGAGACATATTCCATGATCTTACATCCAAAACATTCATAAGATCCTTATTAGATGAAAATGAATAAGAAAAAAAATACAAATATATGTCATATTTTACCAAAAGGTTGTTCTTTTGTTCAACATTATCCTTTCATTGAGAAATCTTTTACATCTATCTGGATCATCAACATATTTGTCTTTCTGAATTCTATTGTCTACTTCATCCTTTATAAAACAAGACATTGGTAGTTGGGTTATTGGTATTGAAACAACCGGATGAAAAATATCAAACAATAAATTCGTCATCAAACGTCTTTTATATCTCACATGAAAGGAAAGGTAAATATCGAGAAAACCTGAGAAGGAAGAAGTCACTATCTTGCGACCGAGAGATCGGCTAAAGGAGTCTTTTACGCGAGGGGAAGGTATTAGCACCCCACACGCCCGTAGTACTCTACGATATCCACTCTTGTTGTCTATCTTATGGGTGTATCTAAACTATGCTTACTGTTTACTGCTAAGGAAGAATGCATGCAAAAGAAATGAGAAAAGAATGTAGGGAAAATAAAATTGTACTCGCTTGGGCCCTACACCAATGCCTATGTATCCTTTCAGAGTTATTGTAGTTCGGCTTCAAATGTTTTTGTTTGTTTTGTGTTTTTTATGGACGATGTTAATCCCGCCTTCTGCCGCAGCTCGACCATTGGAGACTTATGCATTCACTACAAGAAAATTAGTGTTTAACGACACAAAAATTGCGACAGTTATGTGATAACTGTCGTAATTGACATATAGCGACAGTGTTTACGACAGTTGACACCAACCGTCCCTAATATTTATTTTGCGACGGTATATTTAACCATCATAATATTATTATTACGACGGTAAAACAACCGTCGGCCCCCATTTAACACTTTTAACATTGATTTTTCACCAACAACTAGTCACGACGGTAAAATTAACCGTCCTAAAAGGCATATCACGACGGTAAAGCACCCGTCGCACCCTTAAACCTTTCACGACGGTAAAATTATCCGTCCTAAAATTCATTTCACGACGGTAAAACAACCGTCGCACCCAAAACCTTTAAAAATTCTCATGGGCACGACGGTAAAACACCCGTCGCCGTAAAAAAGTTAAAAAAAGCTGAGTTGTACCGCAATTTGATTTTCCGGACATACGAGAGAAAAGAGAACTATGCCAATCCCCAATCACCAACTGAAAGAGAAACAAAACTTCCCTATTCTCTAAAGCTTGCCACCCCGTGGAAGGTCATCTAATGTTGAATTGATGTTAGGTTTTCAAAATCTCCTTTTCTGCTACTAATCGTTCCGCAAGGGTCTTCATCGCACAAGATTCAATGTCATCAAGATTGGAATCAGCAAGTCACAAACTCGTCATCACAAAGGAGGTAATGAAATCTCATATTTTGATTCTTTCACTCTCAAATGAAAATAATTTTGGGTATTTGAATCACCACTATGACTTCATCACCGTGTTTGATCTCGGGGGTGTTTTGATGTTTCTCACTAATATGCAAGTTAAAGTCTTCGATCATCCTACTGTTTAGATCACAATTTTTGATCCCGTCGGAGCTTTGACATTAGATGATGGAGCTTTAGATCAGTGATGGCGATGGTGTTATTGTAGAGGCTAACGGTGGTGTCTTTTTCCATTAGTGTCAAGGTGTTTGTGAAAATGCATAGTTGAATATTGGAGTCCAGTAGCACGTTGACGCTGGTGTCTTTTGCCATTGGTGTCAAGGTGTTTGTTAAAATTCCTAGTTGAAGATTGGAGTCCCGTAACATCAGTATGTTCAAGAAGGGAATGAGTAGAGAGGATGCTCATCAAGTGTTTGTTGTAATGCTTAACTCAAGGTATGGCTGAGTTTATAGAATTCTGATATGCTATGCTATATAGTGCCTAGTGGGTGTTGTAAAAGGACTTTATAACCATTTAAGCATCATATTCTGTTGCAGAGTGTGATTCTGACCAAAGCATGTTTATTTGAGTGACTTGTGTTGCTTCTGTCATATTTGCTAGCAACAAAGGTTTTACTTTTTGAAATTGAATTAGATTCCTTTGTTTGGGAATTCAATTCTTATTCTTATTTTAGATTTTGGGGTTCTTAAACCTTGGTTGGGTTGCAGGACTTCTACCATTTCATCCTGATTTGCTAGGTTTGGTTCAGCATTTCCTTCTACTTTTCTTGGTATGTTTTCTTAACTCTCTTCATCTTTATGTTTTTGTCTATATATATACACCTATGTAGCACAGATACTTCAGCCCAATGTCATAAGATATCTCTGAAATGGTTACATTTAGTCACTTCAATTTATTTCAAACTATTATCGTGTCTGTGCTAGTAGATATGCACTATTTATTCAATTTGTGTTTGATGTTTGAACTTAACAATGGTAGTGTTGTTGTTGTTGTAGATGTGGCCAGACCTTATTCAGAAATCCAAAGATGGAGGAATTGATGTCATTGAGACTTATGTTTTCTGGAACTTACACGAACCTGTTCGACGCCAGGTTCTGTTCTTTTTCATTGTCTTTCCACTTTCATATTGTTATTCTTCTGTCTTTTACATTGCAGTTTTGTGAGTTCTCAAAATTAACGATGGATTACATATTTTGGCTTGGCAGTACAATTTTGAAGGTAGGGGTGATTTGGTTGGATTTGTGAAGGCAGTAGCAGCAGCAGGTCTATATGTTCATCTCCGGATCGGTCCATACGCTTGTGCAGAATGGAATTACGGGTAAAATTGGATCTTTTCAATGTATCATTTTGAAGACAGTTTCATCATAATATCTAATCCCTGACTTTAATTTCTTTTCCATTCCTAAACAGTGGTTTCCCTCTTTGGTTGCATTTTATTCCGGGAATTAAGTTCAGAACTGATAACGAACCATTCAAGGCAGAAATGAAACGGTTTACAGCAAAGATTGTGGATTTGATGAAGCAAGAGAATCTCTATGCATCACAAGGAGGACCTATCATTTTATCTCAGGTTTCATTCTCTTAAAATCATCAAAATACAAGCCAATTTTCTTTTTTTAAGGAAATTATTGCTCAGTTATTTGGTATGCCAGATTGAAAATGAGTATGGAAACGTTGATATACACTATGGTCCTGCTGGTAAATCTTACATCAATTGGGCAGCATCGATGGCTACATCTCTTGATACAGGTGTTCCCTGGGTTATGTGCCAGCAAGTAAACGCGCCTGATCCAATTGTATGTTTTCTCCTTTTACCTATCCAGAGAGTTTTATGCAGTTTATGTTTTACTGGATTATCTTACTACTTGATTGTTAAGTTTTGTAATATTCTATCTTAAATACTCACAGATTAACACATGCAATGAATTGTCGGATTTTGGCTATTTTATTATTATGGCTTGTGGAATCACTGTTTTGCAGCAAATAGGTTTAGTTCCATATACATATTTCTGTTTTGAATTATCAGGTTGTTTCTTATGCTGAAATTGGTGTTATGCTCACCACTCCTAATTTTTTGTTGTTTTAGATATCAGCTTCATATATCATATAATCCGTGGTCAAGCAACAATCAAACTGTATGTGATCTACAACGTCTTAGAGGTGAGCATAAATTAACCCTTATCCAAATTTTGCGACGGTACTTCTACCGTCGTAGATTGTAAATTGCGACGGTTTTAACCGTCGTAATCAGCCAAAATAACCGTCCCAATCTATCATTTTTCTTGTAGTGATTAGCAAAGAAGTAAACTAATCATTTCCTTACCTGAAAAGGATTTTAGAGAAAAGGTGCTTGGGCGCACAAATAAAGGTTTAAGTTGGTTTAAATTTTGTTGCAGGTAATGGCTAGTTGACCTCAAGAGGGAGATATTAGCCACTTATCCATGAAAGGAATCTTTGAGATTTGAACCACACCTAGGCCTGAGATGGAAGAACAATAAGATCGAGAAGAGACACACTTATCATCTCTCATACTCAACAAATGCACGATTCTTATCAGTAGTTTTAAAGTGTTTTGAAGTTTGAAAGAAAAAAAGAAGTTTTTGTTTTGATGCAAATGCGAAAGGGGAAAGAAATGTCAAAGGGAGATTAGCCTATTTCTAAACCCTAATGTTTTCATGCATCATTGGACCTAAAGTTGGAATTTTGAGGAAATTCTACCTAATGTTTGCATGCTTGGATTTAAAAGCTTAATGTTTGATTTTAGTTCAATTAAATCGAAGATTAAATTTGAACTAAAATCTTCTAAGAGATCAAGAAAGAATATAAAAACAAGTAAAATTAGGCAGCAAGTACCAAAGTATTGCATACAATTCATACCAAAAATCACAAACGAAATACATGGCATAAAATGAGTAAAAATAGTAATTAAAATTGACTAAAAAGTTAGTAAAAGGGGAAATAAATTCCTAATTAATTTCTAAAATGTCTTATAATATTTTTGTACCATTTTTATTATGTATATTTGTTATTTAAAAAAATCATGAAAGAAAGAATTAAAAAAAATATAAAAGGAAATTAAGAGAATCAGGGGGTGCATGCTGCTGGCAGTGGTGCATTGTAGTAAGCAGTTCTAGGTGCGAGGCCCAAGCTGACTAAAGTCCAATGCATTTCTTGTTGTTATTGCTGCTGCATTTGGTTAACAAAAAAGGATTTAAGCATGCTTAAGGATGATTCGGTCCACAAGAGTTCAACAAGCATTTTTTGTAGCTATTTCAGTCTATAAAACACACATATTGGGCTTAACGGATCACACTAACCTAACCATTATCTTTTCACCAGATTTTAATTCAAATTTTTTATTATAAAAAAAGAAATGAAACGATGTCGTTTCGTTACTATTAGGTTAGGGTTGAAGCTTGCGGCTTTTAAGATTACACGAACAAAAAAAAAGCTCCTCTTCTCTTTCGAACCCAAACGACGCGACTCCCTCCATAATCTCCGTCCATTCTCCAGCACCAGAAATCGTGATGCCTTACCCTCATCCAAGTTCAACCTCCATGAACTCAGTTTCCCTACCATCTCCTTCTGATCCTCACGTTAGCTTAAACCCTAATACTTGCAAGAACTCAGATTATTCGCTTAGCCTGCACTAAATCGTGCAATCGACGGAGGGCTTTGACTTAGCTTAGTGAGTTTTACATCATGGAAACGAAAAAAATCAAAAAGATGAAGAATGATGGAATTCCGAAGACTTACCAATCGGATTCACTCCGGTGGAGCTTCAATAGTGATACGACAAGAACACCAAAAATTCTTGTATCTTTAGGTATGAACTTCCTATCGCCTTCTTCTCTTAACCTCCCTTCTACGCGTGACTGAGAAATTATGTATTTGTGTTGGTGTTGTTCTTAAGTTGTTATGCACGAAATTGAGTGTATGAGGTTGAGCAGATGTAGGAGATTGAAGAAGGTTCTGAGATGTTGAGATGAAGGTTAAGGAGGAATTGTGCGTGGGATAAAGGTTGAAGAAGAGGGTTGAGGGAAAAGGATGGAGGTTTTCTAAGTTGTAGAGAGAAGAGTGAATATTGGGGAAGAATTGTTCGTGTTGTTGCATAGAAGGTGAGGGATCGTGAAGAGAATCTGAAACTGGAAAAAGAAAAGTGATGGATCCCATATTTTTTGGAGGGAGCTTTAATTATATAGCTGAAGGAGAATCAATCATGGCCACATGATTAATTGGAATCAGTTAGAGAATGAAGGTGTAGATGACAGCTTCTAGATCCAATTTGGGGGTTGTTACAATTGAGTTAGTTATTGGTTAGTTTTTTTTGTTAAAATGCTTTTGTTAGTTGTTTGTTAAACTGGGAATTCTTCTAAATTCAGTTGGGCACTGTTAGCAATTCTGTTTTTTTGTTGAGAGGTTGTTAAGATTTTGTTAGTTTGTTAGGATAGTTAGTTGGTTAGGAAGGTTGGGTAAATTATGTTATGGTTTAAATAAAGAGCTGGCTTTTGGTTGTTAATATGCAAGGCTATTCATGTTGTTATTCTATTTTTACTTGATGCAACCAGCAATGACTTTCATTATAAAATGTGTGGATAGGCTTGAACTGACGATAAAGGGCTTGAATAAAGCTTGCCGCTGGTTTGTGTTTGATGCAGCAGGGCACCACATGGCTTAACATAGGGTTTTGCTCATGATGGACGAATACAGATTCATTCAATATGCCTTGGAATCTGAAAGTGAAAGGAAGCCTATAAATTGGTTGTGGACTTTTACGGTATGGTGATCTCGACTCTTTGTATTTTTATGCACATGGGTTGCATGTGTTGTACCCCAAAATGTTCCCTCCCATATTTCTCAACACATGTCAAGTGAGGCCCTCAAATTGCTCAAGGAAGTTCAAGAGTTGACCAGACAAACTCTCTCCTAAGGTAGCCTACCTCAAATTAGGGTTTCTATTTTCATCAAGATGTGTGAACCACTAACAAATTCTCACCATTTTCCTAATATGTTCTCAAGATCATCCATGTCAAGTTCCAAGCCTTGCAGAAGAAGTTTACTCAGTCAATTGCTCAAATGCCTAAAAATCAATTGTACTAGGTCAAAAGTCAACTGGGGCCCACATACAGTCAAACTTCAATATTTTTGGTCAACATCCTCATTTTGAAGTATTATTCATCATTTGATCAAGGGTTGATCATGATTCCTCAAGGATTGCTCACAATTCATCAAAACCCAAACGTTGCTAAATTAGGGTTTTACAGGAAAAGTCAACTCAACTGTGACCAAGCATAACTTTCTCATACTTTATCAGAAATGACCCATCCAAAGCTAATTTTGAAGAGTATGCAATTCCCTACAATTCATCTTCAGCTCCCAAGTTCAGAATATGCACTCACAAAAAGATATGAATTTTGACATTATAGGTCCTTTTGAAAAGTCAACAAAAACACCTTTTGGGTCAAAGCTTCATACATGAATATGGAAGACTAAATTGAGATGAGACTAAAAGGGTTGCTTAGAGGACATCCTAAGATTTCTAAAAAGTCCAAGAACACCTCTCTAGGGTCAAAATTGAGAGAGTTCTGCATTGGCCAAGTTGACCACTTTTGCAAAATTGCCAAAAGTCAAATGTGCTCAAATTTGCATTTTTTCTAAATGGGCCCAACTTTTTATGCTTGCACCTCAATTATAATGTGGTCCACGACTCAAGTGTTTACTCACCCATTATGTGCTTCATTTTTCAATTTATTTTGATTTTTTATTAATTAAAAAGTGAATTAAATCAAATAAATGATGAAAATTAACAAAGATATGATTTGATTTGTTTTTTTAACAGATTAGCAACCAAGATATGCTGAGTTTACATGATAAAATCGAATCAAGCATAATTGGTACTAAAAGAGCATGATTGGCATGAAAATAGAAAGATATCATATGGCTTAAAAATCAAATATTTCATTCATGAATTCTCAAGATTGGATCCAAGTTTGTTAACCTAATTCATTCTAGGTTATATAGTGAAGCTTTCCAGATCAAAAAACAAGGGTTAGAGGTCGTGTAAAGAACAAAACAAAACTGAAAAATTCAAAGAAAAGTGGGAGTTGGTTTTCATTCCACAGGCTATCTCAAGCCATCCTAGCCATTCTAATCGCTTGCTAGACATCTCAGGAAGCTAACAGCATCTTTGCAAGCTTCAACACGCCCAGAAACGCGCGCTACGCCTCCCATGGTTTGGTACATTTTTTCAATTCGATTATAACAATTCTTGCATCTTTAGCACTTTTGATTTATATATTCTTGTTCATTATCATGTTTGCAAGCTAATCATGCCATTTAATTGCATTTTTGATGCCTGTACGTGATATTGCCATGGCTAGGGTTTCTGTATTCGTTTTAGGGGTTTTCAATGCAGGCAAAATTAAGCTTTGATTCTGGTACCATGATGCTCGTGAGGATGAAACGAGTTGATTGGTACAAGTACTTGTCATTTATCTTGCTCGTATATAATTTTGCAGATGAACAAGGTTATACCTACAGTGAATGTTTGTACGTAAATGTCTTATTTTCTAAGGCGACAGTCCAAGGAAGAGGATGAGGCGTGGCAGTCCATGGATGGCCTGTTTGAATTTTCGCGCATTTTCTGAATATATTATTTGATTTGTTTACATTATTTTGTTTCTATTATATGAACAATAAGGATGCATAGCACAGCTGGCAAGGGATTAGTGGAAGCGAGCATGAGGACCTGGGTTCGATCCCCGGGTCCCAACATTTGTTTCATATTATTTTTCTTCATATGATCAGGTGCACTACCTTTCCATGTATCCACCATGAAGCTCAAAGATCTGACCATCAGATTCATCAGCAAGCCAGATCCAACGTGTCAACATTGAAGGTACACCATACTCCTCAAGTCAACGCCCATGCCAGATCCAACACTGACCAGGCTTAATGCTTATTTGGGCCAAGAAAATCAGATTTGCACCCCCCCAACATGCTATTCAACACATGCCCTTCTATTCACTTTTTTATTTCTTCTTTTTTTTTTTTAATTCTTTTACTATTTTCTTTTAAATATTTTAATTAACAAAATTAATCACCTTTTTTTACAAAATCACAAAATCAAGAATTCACAAAAATTAGAATTAGGTTTTTTTTATCAAATTTAATTTAATTTAGTTTAATTTAACTTAGGGAAATTTTAACTTTTTTTTATAATTAAAGTCAATTAGAAAATTAGGTTTAAGTTCTTGATTTAATTATTTTCTTTTTTTCAAACCAAAACACAAAAATAGGTTTTTTAGAATGAATTAATTTATTTTTCTTAATTAAAATTAATTAGTAATTAGGGGTTTTTTTTAATTTAATTATTCCGTTATTTTCTCAAATAACAAAGTATGACAAAAAAAACATTTTTCTTTAATCAATCGCAAGTAGGATTAGTTAAAAGGGTCAAAACCCTAATCGCCTCGCATTTAATTCGCCACGCGCTTGTTATTTATTTCGCCAATATTTTGTAACTGTTCATTGTTTGTAATAGTTTAATTTAGGGTTTTTATTTACTGTTTAAATCCCCGATTTTTGGTTATGTAATTAATCCCCCTCCTCGAAGCCTTGTAATAGATAGGTTTATTTTCTCTCATTTTTAATTCCCGCAAACATTTAACTGCCTAGATGTACGCTAATAGGATTGTATGGCAAGAATGCATGACAAAATTAATAGAAAACCCTAATGTGCAAAGATAAATAACTGAAACAAATCACTCACACATATTCACTCTTAGGGTATACTCTCACTTCGGTTGCCTTCGGTAAACGATCCTTAAGCATATGGTGTCTTAGTTGTTGCCCTCCAGTCTAAAAAGATCAAAATGTCCCACTCGAATGTTGCCTCGGAAATTTTGCCTCGAATAAGATCTTAAGACTCTAAGGTTACTACTAAGGTTCCCTAATGTTGCTTTAGTGACCGTACGTCCCTTTCAAATTGACCCTTACAAATTCCAACGACGGTGCTACCTATTCCTCAATAGTAGGATAGCGCTGTCTAAAGGAAACAAGAATAGAACCAATCTTTTTTCCGAGTAGGTAGATGCTAGTAGGTACTTGCTCAAATCAAAGCTTTTCACACTTACACCTTTCAAAACAATTTTCAAAAACAATCTTCGTCACACCCTTGAGGAATGATACAAGGGTTATCACGAAGTAAAACTTTTCAAAACAAAGCACACAAACACAAGAACGAGCAAGTACCTAAGATCCCATGGAAGACCATGGATAGAAAGGGTGCTAACACCTTCCCTTTCTATAATCTACCCCCCGTACTCAAAATCTCGAAAAAGGATTTTTTTCTGTACTTTTTTCCTTTCTGGTTGGATGAAATAAAAGTCGGCGGCGACTCTTGCTTACCGCGACATTTTGCGAACACAAAACACAAAACGCAAACCAATATTAACAGTCGGTTCTGCCACCGTATCACAGTATGGTTTAATGCAGGTGAGTCAGTTTACTAGCAATGCAATCAAAGGGTGCACTAATTTTTTTGGACAACTATTTTACTGGATTATGCATTGTAGGGCAACTATATCAGTAGCGGGGTGGTTCATGATAACCGTTTTTTGGTTTCGATACAGGGGCTCGTTTCTATGAGTGTTATGCTAGTTTTGGTCCTTTGGTATTGATTTTCTGAACCGGTTTCAAGTGCAATTATTGAACTGATTTTAGTGTGGATTAGTTTAATGTAATACATGTTTATGTACTGGTTTATGCAGGTTATTTAATGAAATGATTGAGTGCATGGTGTAAAGCTTGATGATCATGTCATAGTTTTGGAATTGAAGTTAAAAAGGTCATGGTGAATGATCTTGAAGAATATTGAGATGGAATCATGGAGTTTGGGTCTTGCAATTAGAAAAACCATGCTTTCGTATAGTTTTCTTTATATGCTAATTTGTGTAATTTTTCAAGGTGTAATGGAATGACAACTTGTAATCTTAAGTGAAATCAATTAGGATAGTACTTGAATTCATCTTGAAATCTTGTAAATTTGAGTGCACTTCTGATTTTGGCATTGACTTTGTCAACCAAATATGGAATAAATGGTTTCCCTCCTTTTCAAATTTGAAATTCAATTTTCTTTCTGTAATTCCTTAATAATTCCACAAAGTCCCATCCCATGTATGCTTCCACTAATGTAACAGTGGTCGAATATTAATGGGGAATGAGCAACAAAAGTCAACCCTCTCCTGATGTCTTAATAAAAAGAAGGTCCCATCTCTGACTTATTCCACCTGAGAGTAATTAAAACCCTATTTGGTGAAGAAAAACCAAATGAAACCCTCTTCCTCTCTGACATGAAAACCATGACCACATGTCTTGATATTCGAGTAACAATTGAGCCTCATTTGATGAAGAACAATCATTAGAATCCTGGCTAGCCATGGATAATATCCCCTCCTGATAACCATAACATCACAAACAAACCCTAATTCATGTGGGTATACTTCATGTTAGGAAATAAATTATAATGCATAAGCTGATAGCCCTTTTGGATGTTACTTGTAGATATTTTGTGTTCTAAACGACACAAACCCTTTCTTGTTTGAAGGATTCCAAAGAATGTTTAAGAAGAGCTTCAGATTACATGTATCCAAGCCTCGAGCCTTCATCACATGACCTTGAGTATAGGGTTAGAAACCATAATCATGGCCATTGCCTCTTTAATTGAGTTGGCCCTGCAAGAGGTGAGAAAAACCTAATCCACGAATGAACCCATAGTGCACCAGTGAAACCCTAGTTCCTTGAAGATTCACGATCCCCTGTCAAGTTACGTTGTTAGTGAATATATGCAATGTTAAATGACCTAATGGAAGGTATGTATATGATGATGCGTAAGCCAAATGAACACATAAAGGGGTAGGACAAATTTGGGGTATTACAATTGCCCTTATTTAATCGTCCTAAACCTGAAAGTACGATTGCCGCGTGCCTTTCAAAAGTTCAAGGTAGAAGATGATTTAATATCAATGCCAAAAATTTGTTCTGTGAGAAGGTATGAGTGTTTTATGATATCTGTTGGGGAAAGATATTTTTTTTCTTCTATTGAAGAGACGAAGATTGGACTTATAACATGGCTTAATACCAATACAAGGCAAAGGTTGGTATGACAGGACAACGGATAAGGTCTACGGGTGACCTACAATCCTAAGGTGAAACATGAAAGTGATTTGTCAGAGAACCTAGCACGTGGGAAATCTCAAGTTCTGAGACAAGATCCATGGGAAGAACCTAGTCAATGGGCGATCTCAGGTTCTGAGGTGACTGATAGGAAGAACCTAGCCAACAGGAGATCTCAGGTTCTAAGACCACCTATAGGAAGAACCTAGCCAATGGGAGATCCAGGTTCTAAGGTGACTGATAAGAAAACACCAATCAGGACACCATGATTGAAAGGGAGACATCAATCAAGACACGATGATTGAGAGGAATACATCGATTAGGACACGATGATTCACAGAGTGGCATAGATCAAGACACGATAACCAAAAGGAATACATCGATCAGGACACGATGGCTAATAGGAATACATCGATCAGGACACGATGGTTCGCACAGGGAGGTATCGATCAGGACACGATAACCAAAAGGAAGACATCAATTAGGACACAATGGCTAACAGAAATACATCGATCAGGACATGATGATTCACAAGAGAGGTGTCTATTAGGACACGATGACTGAGAGGAATACATCGATCAGGACATGATAATTCGTAGGGTGGCATCGATTAGGACACGATAACCAAAAGGAAGACATCGACCAGGACATGATGGCTAATAGGAATACATCGATCAGGACACGATGATTTACACAGGGAGGTATCGACCAAGACAAAATAACCAAAAGGAAGACATCGATCAGGACATGATGGCTAATAGGAATACTTCGATCAGGACACGATGATTCACAGGAGATGTATCTATCAGGTCACGATGACTAAGAGGAATACATCGATCAGGACACGATGATTCGCAGGGTGGCATCAATCATGACACGATAACAAAAAGTAAGACATCGATCAGGACACAATGGCTAATAGGAATAAATCGATCAGGACACGATGATTCGTAGGAGACGTCAATCAGGACATGATGAATGTTTGAATCGATACAGACGAGCATCGAAAGAAGATACAAATGAGTATCAAGAAAGGTTAAACACTGGCGAGTGTTCGAATCGATACAGACGAGTATCAAAAGAAGATACGATCGAGTATCAAGAAAGGTTAAACACGGAGGAGTGTTTGAATCGATATGGACGAGTATCGAAAGAAGATACTGACGAGTATCAAGAAAGGTTAAACACGGACGAGTGTTTGAATCAATACGGGCATGTATCGAAAAAAGGGTAAACACGGACGAGTATTTGAATCAATACAAACGAGTATTGAAAGAAGATACAGACGAGTATCAAGAAAAGTTTAAACACAGACGAGTGTTTGAATTAATACGAACAAGTATTGAACGAAGATACACACGAGTATCAAGAAAGGTTTAAACATGGATGAGTGTTTGAATCAATACGGACGAGTATTGAAAGAAGATACAGACGAGTGTCAAGGAAAGGTTGAACACGGACGAGTGCTTAAATCGATACGGACGAGTATCGAAAGAAGATACAGACGAGTATCAAGAAAGGTTAAACACATACGAGTGTTTGAATCACTACAAACGAGTATTGAAAGAAGATACAAACGGTTATCATGGAAAGGTTAAACACGGATGACTGTTTGAATCAATACGAACAAGTATTGAAAAAAGATACAGACGAGTATCAAGGAAATGTTAAACACAAACGAGTGTCTGAATCAATAAGGACGGGTATTGAAAGTAGATACAGACGAGTATCAAGGAAATTTTAAACACAGACGAGTGTTTGAGTCAATACGAACGAGTATTGAAAGAAGATACAGACGAGTATCAGGGAGATGTTTAAACATGAATGAGTGTTTATATCAATACAGACGAGTGTTCGGGGAACTGACATGGATGGATGTTTAGGAGTTGACACAGACGAGCGTTTGGGAAACTGATACAGACGAGTGTTTAGGAAACCCACATAGACGAATGTTAGAATACTGAATTATTTTTCATACGGGGACTGGCTACCAGACGAAAACTGGGTTTAGAATGACAAAGTGTATTGATTTTGCTAGGGACTCTGAGTGCAAGGTACTGGCACCGTTAGCTGGGCTTTGTGAAGGCGAAGGATGTTAGATGAAGGTTTGGGAGCGATATCCTCTTGTAGAGACGTATTTTTATTTTTGAATAATTCAGGTCTTTCGTGTAGGGTACCTGGTCTGGCTTATGCTTCATATGCATGTTTGAATTTCTTTTGCCGCAAGGACCCATTATGATGGATCTGCTACACGCTTTTAAAGATGCAATATTATGTAATGATAACTATATGCAATGCAAAGAAATAGATTTCAAGGGGATAAGCGAAGACTCGTTGGGAACTGTAGCTCATCACTGGGGATGCCAATATATATCGGTGCTGGAAACTTAAGATATCAGAGACCACTAGGGATATTGGTAAGAATTTCCACTAGGTAGCTCGTGATACCAAAGATTATCGATGATTATGTTGAAGATTCTATTGCTGAAGAAGCTAGTTTACAAGTATGCCAATGAATTCTGAATTGTGTTGTTGCGGAGGAGATACTTTGGCCAGGCTTCCATACATCCTAAACCGTTGAGAGGATGGTATGACTGAATATACTGAATAATGGGTATTGAACACCATGTGGATCTCTTCGAATACATGCCCCAAGTTTACGCCACACTGGGGAATTACCTCTTAAATCACTTGGGGGTAAAATATAGGCATGAACACCTGCGAATTCCATGGTTTAGCTCTGTGAATACCCCGATTTAGCTCCACTGGTGATGCATTTGATTAACTCCACTGGGGATGCACTTGCGTGTGCCGAGTCAAAAGGAAACTCTGAACTTTATGATTTCACTTGGGGAATCAGGTTTGAAATTGTCTGTAGCAGATGAAGGCGGCTTCTTGCGTTGGCTAGGTCAGGGTGATCGTTGTAAATTTTGCTACCTGCAAAGAAAAACAACACTTGGAATGCATATGACACTCCCTCATGTTTATATATCGACGTAAAGTCAAGTTTTATCTTTGCTTGGGAATTTTTATTCCCCGTGTTTCTAATTCAATGTTTAATAGCGAATGAAACACATTTTGCATACAAAAAACATTTTATAGCAGTAAAAAACAAACTTTCTTGATTGGCCTGTGAATAGGCATTTGTACAAGGATGCAAATCCTATATGAGGTAGTTGCGAAAAATAAACAGAAAATACAACAGGTACAAATGGAAATGAGAGATGCTCTAATTTCCATTAAAACCAATATTGCTGCAGTTCCCATATCCTTAGTAGTCTCAATGCCTTGCCTCTAAAGAGTAGCAGTTGGACCGATCAATTCACTGCCAAGGTGCTATAGATGTGTGTGTGTTATTCGTGAAGATAATTTAGACTACAACCTCTCGATTAAGATCCCTAACTTTTGCTTGGATCGCCCTTTCGAGTTTTCAATCCAACGGGATACCCTTTTTTCCCTAAGTCGTCATTTCGGGTTTTTGACTTAGCGGGTTATTATCCTTTTTTTAATTTTATCCCTAATTTTTTCCTGGACTTTTCATGTCCACCAGGATGCCCATTTTTTCCTAAGTATCCCTTTCGGGTTTTCGACTTAGTGGGTCTCTTTATGCATAGTATTTTTTGACTGAGTTCGAATTGACTGGGAGTGGAACGTCTTCCCCATCCATGTCTGTCAGGATTAGAGCACCTCCTGAAAAGGCTCTCTTCATAATATACGGTCCCTCGTAATTGGGAGTCCATTTTCCCCTTGGATCGGAATGGCTTTGCACGATAACCTTTCTCAAGACCAAATCACCAGGATAAAACTTCCGAGGACAAATCTTTTTGTTGAATGCTCTCTTCATCCTCTGTTGGTACAACTGGCCATGACAAATGGCTGCCAGACGCTTTTTGTCAATCAAATTGAGTTTGTCGAATCTTGTCAGAACCCACTTTGCCTCATCAAGCTTGGTTTCCATCAAAGCCATCAACGAAGGAATTTCTACTTCGACATGAAGCACTGCTTCTGTACCATAGACAAGAGAAAATGGAGTTGCCCCTGTTGAAGTACGTATAGATGGTCTGTAGCCATGTAGAGCAAAAGGCAACATTTCATGCCAATCTTTGTATGTTCTGGCCATCTTCTGGATGATCTTCTTTATGTTCTTGTTAGAAGCTTCGACTGCACCGTTCATCTTTGGTCGATACGGTGATGAATTGTGATGTTCAATTTCGAACTCTTCACACAACTCTTTCATCATGTTGTTGTTAAGATTAGAACCATTGTCAGTGATGATTTTCTGAGGAACTCCGTGACGGCATATGATTTCCTTCCTGATGAAACTGGTAACGACCTGTTTGGTTACATTCTTGTAAGAAGCTGCTTCCACCCATTTGGTGAAATAGTCAATAGCCACTAGAATGAACCTATGACCATTCGAGGCACTAGGCACAATCCTTTCAATCATGTTAATGCCCCACATTACAAACGGCCATGGGGAAGTCATAACATTCAAAGGAGTTAGAGGAACTTGAATTCTGTCTGCATGCACTTGGCATTTGTGGCATAACTTTGCATATACACAACAATCACTTTCCATTATTGTCCAGAAATATCTTGTGCGTAAGATTTTCTTTTCCATAGAATACCCTCTCGAATGAGTCCCGAAAGAACCCTCATGGATTTCCTTTATGATTGACTCTGCTTCGTGTCTATCCACACATCTGAGAAGAACCGAGTCATAATTTCTCTTATACATGACGTCTCCTGATAATAGGAACTTGGATGCTAACCTTTTAAGCGTACGCTTATCACAAATTATAGCATTTTCGGGATACTCTTTCTTCTAGAGGTACCGCTTGATGTCGTAATACCACGGATTTTCATTAGACACGTCCTTGGTTGAGAGATAATGAGCAGGAAATACATGTGTTGGCTCATTGTAACTGAGGATACGTATTTGTGATGTGGTGGGAGAACTGACTTGGGTGTTTTGCATTTTATCACAATTGTTGAGGATAGCAAGAGTCGCCATCGACTTTTCTTTTATCCAATAAAGGAAAGGGTGAAAAGAACAAGAAAGACTTTTGAGATATTTTCTTGAGTTCGGGGGGTAGGTTATGAAAAGGGAAGGTGTTAACACCCTTTTCATCCATAGTTATCTAGGGCTCTTAGTTGCTTGCTAGATCACTTGAAAATGCTTTGTTTTAAAATGTGTTTTGTGATAGGTTTAAGTTTGAAAATATTTTGAAAACTCCTTAGTTTCGGAAAACTTTGTAATGATTCTCGTCTCTATAAGAATTTATATGAAGTGTTGGTTTTGAAAATAGTTCAAAGAGATGTTCGTTTTTGAAGATGTTTTGAAAGTGTAAGTGTGGAAATGGTTTTAGTTTGTGAGCAAGCAACTATGAGCGTCCTACCTACTCAAAAGGTTTATGTTCTTTTCCTCCTCCTTTAGATGTTGATATTTTACCATTGATTTGGTAAGAAGCCCTATCGTTGGATGTGAAGGGACAAGCATGGGTCATCGTATAGTCATGAATGGAAACAATGTGAGATATCTTAGCATTTCTCTTAAGGGACTAAGATCATTTGTAAGGCAACATTTGTAGCGTCATCGAGGGACTATGATCTTGTATTTTGATTATTTTTGCTAAGATGGTTCACATGCACATCATGACTATTTTTCTCAAGGAAATAAGTGGAGTTAACCCTAGAGGTGTAATTGTGAAAGTGTTTATTTTTCATGCATTGTCTTGTCTTGGATTAGGATTTTCTACGGTTAATTTTTTTATCTTGCCATACACACCCTAATTACTAACATTTATGAAAGCGATAAAATTGTGGAAAATAAATACTCTACGCTATTACATCATTTGGGGGATGGGGGATACAAATGTACAAATGGGGATTGCAAGAAATTAAACCTAATTATATATTGAAAAGCTATAAAAAATCTATGAAATATGTAAAAACCAACGCAAAAGAGAGGGAAAAAAACAAATCTTTGGACATCATGTGTCGAAGCATGTGTCGAAGCATGCTTATATGCATCCACACATTTCATTATTTCGACCCTGTAATTCCAAATCAACTCAGTATGAGTCGAGGCATAATATTATGTGTCAAATCACACACCATTTTCCCTTCTTTTTAGGCATGTAAAGCAGTATGTGTCGAAGCCTAAGGCTTTGTGTTGAATCATGCTGTAATTGTTTCACTCTAACATTGTTTTATGGTTTGGACAAGTTTGTTCATAACATATAATTGACATGAAAGGAATACAAACAAAAGGTTATCTTCGAAGGCAATGGTTATTACATGTTATGTTCGAAGATGAATCATCAATGATGCTTGAAATGAAAGGTTTAAAGTCAAGAAGACTTACCTTGAAGTTGGAATTTGTGTTTCGAACATGAGTTACTGCCTTGAATGTTCTTGAGTTCGAAAAAAAGAACAGAGGTGTTGTTTTTTTTGGTTCTGGCTTTAAGAGTTTTTTAAGGCTTCATCATTCGTGTTCTCTCCTCTCTTTTTTTTTTCTTCTCCTTTTTCCTTGCCTAAAAAACCCCCTTTGTATGTTGTGAAACAACTTATTTGTAGAAGACTCTTGCTGAGGTTTTGGGGGGAAAAACAAATAAAATTTAAACTGTTTGGGTATGCTCTTTTCATATCTTTTGAGGTGTAGCTATTATATTCTAATTTGGTGCAAATATGGGACTGAGATAATGCAAGCTTGGACTAGTTTACGAGCAACATAGCAGGAATATTTTGCAGCAGTTTTGGGGTGTTGTGGCAGCTTGGTGCATGGTTGTTTCATAGCAGTATAGCAAAAAAATTTTGACATGGTTTTAGGCTGTTATGTGGACAGTACAACAAGCTTGGGCTTGGCAATTTTATAGGACTTTTTTCAATAGTAGTCTGGACAACATTGTTTGTAGCATGGCACTAGATTGGTTTTGATTAATATTCTTCGAAATTCTGCCTTCAACTTGATTCCTTCTACAAAGATCTTGAGTCTCTGTAGAACTTTGATCTTTTCTTTACTCTGGTTTTTGACAAGCATCTTGAATCTCTTAAATATGTCGAATACTTCGTCCTTTCATTTTGATCACATAGATCCACAACCTTCGACCAAACTTATCAACAGACAAAAAAAATCTTTTTTCCACCAATTATATGTTCTTCGAATGGACCACATTCATCTGAATGTATAACTTACTTCATCCTTTCATTTTGATCACATAGATCCACAACCTTCGACCAAACTCATCAACAGATAAACAATATTTGTTTCCACCAATTATGTGTTCTTCGAATGGACCACATTCATCTGAATGTACCACTTACTTCGCCCTTTCGTTTTGATCACATAGATCCAGAACTTTCGACCAAACTCATCAATAGACAACATAATATTTGTTTCCACCAATTGTATGTTCTTCGAATGGACCACATTCATCTAAATGTACCACTTTGAGTATGCAAGATGATCTCATTGGCATAGTCGAAACGAAAGAATTCCTGGATTGCTTTCCAACCAGTAACCATATCTTGAGTAATCAGTTGATTGAGTGGTCGAAAGTTCAAATGTCCAAACCTCAAATGCCACAACCAACTATCCTTTTGGTCGAACAGTTTTTTCAAACATTGAACTTTTGTCGAATTGATCATTATCTCAAATGTCCTATTTTTCGACAACGGAGATTTTAAGACCAAAATGTTCTTGGTGTCTAAAAATCCTGAAAACTCCATCTTTCATGACAATTGAGGATCTTTTTCGACTAGTTGTCTAACACTTGGCAAGTTGCACTTTATTCCAAGTACATATAGCACATCTTTAATCATAACTTGTCCTCTATTACTCATTTGAAAGACTATGTTGCCAATACCTTCTTGCAACGAACTATTATCAGCAAGGTTTTTTTTGTTAAATTGTAATTCATAGTGTCAAAACTATGTGTATCGAAGGGTTTAGAAGTTGATCGAAACATGTTACTCAAAGGAAACCATTTCCCAATCGAAACTTATGGATCGATGCAAGCTTGCTCTTCTTCGACTTGTCAAAATCTGCCAACCACTCCTTTCGATCAGTCATGTGGTTCGAACAAACTGAACAAGAATTTGAATTTGACGTGGTTATCTACAACTGCACACCCTTTTTTATCTACTTTTCCCATTCGACAGTTTCCTCTCCCTCCTTTCAAAGATTCAGAAGCTCCATCTTTGACCTGATTCTTGAGAGCCCAATATGATCCATGGAAACTATATGAGGTATTAAAAATCCAATTGTACTTGTGCACACTCAAACCATAATTCTGAGGTATTAGTGCTGAGGAGGTGGCTTGACCTAGTAAATACTTGTGCAAACTTGAGCTTTTAAAAATCTTTGAGAAATGTCTTGAGGAAAGAGAGGGAAAATTTTGGGGTACAACAGCTGCCCATATTCAATCTTCTTAAACCTGAAGAGTTAGATTGGCGAGTCCGTCATTCATGACTTGAAGGTGGAAGATCATTGAACACTAGAGTTCCCATAAATTTGCACTCGATGATGTGGTGGTTGATTGTGTCGGGAATGGGCTTAAAGATGCCATCCAGAGTGACTGTTGGTAGAAATTGGAAGAACTATCAGAATAAATCTTTGGCTGATTTATACTGAAATAATAGATGTCTTGAAGGAAGTGTTTGTCATGTAGATAGTCTCCCCGTCTTGTTTCAGGAATAGATCTACAATTAATTTGTTGGTAAACCCAATCTGTTTCGGGAGTTAATACCATTGGTGATAAAGATAGTCGCTCCGTCCTGTTTCGGGAATCATTACAAAGTTTGTTGTAACAAAGGCGTTTTTCAAAATATTTTCAAACTTACATCACAAAACACATTTACACCACAAAACACATTTTCAAACAAAGCAACTTTCAAGTGATCTAGAAAGCAACTAAGATCCCGTAGATAACTATGGATGAAAAGGGTGCTAACACCTTCCATTTTCATAATCTACCCGTCGAACTCAAGAAAATATATCAGAGGTCTTTCCTGTGCTTTTCACCCTTTCTTTATTGGATAAAAGAAAAGTCGGTGGCGACTCTTGCTATTCGCAACAATTGCGATAAAATGCAAAACAACCAAGTCAGTTCTCCCACTGTATCACAGAACTGACCACTCTGCTGGGGACTATATACTTAAAAGTGGGGTTACCTTAGAGCTAGATCACCTTTAAAAATATTTCCTTATTTGACTTTCTTGCTTTACATTTTGGGTCCTTGTTTGGGTTTTTGATCCTACACCTGGATCTGGGGCACCTTTTTAGGTAAGTAGCAATAGATTGTGGAAACTGTACGGCGTAGACCGATATGGTTGAAGCAATGACTACATTAGTGTGACACATTTGTTGGTACCGGTATCTCTTATGTTGAATCGAGGAGAATACGAGGCTATTGAGCGGTGTCATGAAGTACTAACTGACCGTAGAACCTTAATTGAACAACTTGGCCATTAGGAAGTAGTGAAATAGCTGACTTTGGTGTAAAGCTGAAGATAGGTTGATACTCGATTCTACACTCACTGAGCTTGGACTTTTAGGATATTTCAGCCGCAAGAAAAGAGTGATCATGCTGAGACAATGCCCAATGAAGAAAGATCAATGATATTTAGATCCCCTAGAACCCGTTTACTTTCTAGGACAGGTTAAACCAACTAAACTTAAAGAGGGTACTTACCTATAAACTCCATGCAAACCTAAACCTAAGGACTTGTTTGATTTGTGTGTATATGATTATTTGTACATAACGACTTGTTTTGTGTGTATACTCGTACATAACATCATGAATCATACCATAGAATTTTCAATAACCATTTCAAGGATCTCAAGGGCTTGTCATGCAGGGTCATGATGAACCAGACGTCTATCAAGGGTCAAGAGGATTTATTCTCCTCTAACCAAATGCTGTCAAAGACCAAAGAATGATAAATTGACTTAAGGGTTATGACCCACATGACATTGTGAGCTTGATTCTCGTGGAAGCACATCCAACGATACAAAGTTCTCCAATCAAAGTTATGATCAAAGATTAACTCCTAACATCTTCTTGTGTTTACCCTGCGAGATCCTTGAAAACATTACATCCATATACCATGCATCATATCATTACAGGTTTCCCATAACATCATTATTGTCCAAACCATCAGTGGCAGACAAGTCAAGATTCCAAGAAATCTCTCATAGCCGGGGGTAGGTCTCCATCTGAATCACTTAGGGCATCGAACATGAAACTCAGTCAAAGGGTCACGAACAATAAAGAAATTTTTTTCTGGCAGTAACTAAAACACTTACTGTTATGGACAATGACAAATCCCCACAAAGTCCCTTTCACAAGGTGATCCCCGGTGAAGTCGCCAAAGCCATTTTTATCAGGTTATCCCCACAGAATAATCTTCACGGATAAGAGTAAAAACCCCACAAGGCCAAATTCATGGATATCCCCATAAAGTTGGATCCATGCAATCCCCAGTAAAAGTTTCAACCTCTAGAAAACCTCTCCCCAACTGAATTGGTCTTAAGAGGAAGCCTTGAGGATTTCTGTCAAAAGAAAACACCTCCCCAACAGATTGTCAAATGGGTTTATTTCTCCAACAAACATCAGATTCCCTGACACAAGTCTTTTCCCAGACCAATACCAATCAACAGAAAAAAACCCTTTAATCCCTGGTAGAGTCATTAATATCCCCAAAAGTTACTAAAGCCTGGACCCAACCAGATGCCAGTTAACCTCAAGATCAAAATTGCTGAAACCTGGACCCAACCAGATAACGGTTCGAGTTACTACGAAACTTGGACCCAAACAGACAATAGTTTAACTTCTTCAAATCACTAACAAAATTCCTCTTCCTTAGTAAAGTTTTCCACTATCCCCAGTGAGTTCCTGCAAAGCCTGGAAGCCGATCAGATAATAGTTAACTTCTTTATCCCGAACAAGTTGTTAACTTCCATTCTCTCGAATCAAGAGTATAACTCCCCACTAGAGCAACAAACTAATAAAACTCCTGAACTCTTTTCCCCAAGAAAAAATCAACACTCTCCACAAATATTTCTCAAGCCAAAGCCGATCTTCCCCAACGAATTTCCCCTTAAACAACGAAACGGGAATCCCTAGTGGAACTGTCAAACTGTGGTCAATTTACAGTCAAACTTCATAATTTTTTATTCATATCAACATTATGAACTCATATATTTCATTTTATCAAGTTTGGATCACAGTTCCTCAATAAATTTGATTAGATCATCAAAAGGGCAAAATGGTCAAAATTAGGGTTTTGACTGAGGAAATGTAATTTCGGATTTCTTGACCTATAAAATGACTTATTGGTTTGAGACATGATCTCAAGGATTCAAATGCTTCATTTTGAATAAATTTCATGGCTCAAAACATCTCTCAAGCTCAATTGATTGACAATTGAATTTCAGTCAACCGATGAAAAGTCAACTGTATATTGAAAAGTCAAACTTTGACTTTTTGGTCAAAATCAAGTTCCAAAGATCACAATTCATCAAGACATGTCAAAATATGAAACTTGTTCATCAAGAAATAAAAAAGTTAAGATTTCATTTTGAAAAGTCAAAATTTCTAAAAGAAATTTTTCCAAGTGTTTGAAAATTCATATTTTTTCACAACTTTGAGCCAAATTTCCACTATGATGCAAGATGATTCATAGGAAACTTCCAACATAAAAGTTGTATATATCAATGAGATCTAAAACATTGTAGAATACAACTTTGTCTATAAATGCATGGATTTCAAGTTATGATTTTAAGAAGACATGTTCATGAAACTTGGAAACTTAGTGAAATTTTGCCCTAGTTTAGGCAAGATTTTGACCTAACTTCATGGCAATTTTTCACATAGTTACAAGATGAATCTTCAAACATGTCCAACATATAGGTTTTAGAGGATTTTACAAGCTTTCTAAAATGTCAAAGAACTCATTAAGATCATACTTGAGCAAGGAGAATCAGAGACAATAAGTTAGGGTTTTCGAACTTGAATGACTAGCCATTTCTTGATGAACACGTGAACCAAATCCATGTTAGGGTGCATAATCTTTGCTCTGCAGGCCTCAAACATGTTTGTCACTCTATAAATAAATGTTTACATAACTGATAGAGCCATTGTCCAAGCATTTGAGCCATTATCCAAGTTGCATTTCCATTTATGGCACAAAGTTACCATTCCATTCTTGAAAAGTTGCTTTAACCACAAAGTCAACTTGTCTTGAGCTTCTAAATTATTCTTTCTGCACACACAACCCTAATAAACCCAAAGAAATGTGTCTAAGGCCTCTTTGAACTCAGAACATGCTTGTACAACACTTTGAGATTTGTCTTCTCACTTTTCTTCAAAAGCAAGTTATATAGCCAAAAGGCTAGAACTCAGAAGTCTTGAGTACATTTGATCTCAAACCTTTTCCATTCACAAGTCTATTGCAAGCAAAGGCACGATTTTGAAACACTGTGAAACACTCCCAAACTCCCTAAAACCAAAAATTGCCCAAAAACTCCATTGTTGCACAGTTTCTGACCTTGGACTTGTAACTCATATTTCCCTTGTGCATTCTTTAGCCTTTTAGTTCCTAAAGCTTCCTTACATCAAATACAAATCATCCATGTCCTTGTTTCCCAACTGTAACACCATTTCCTTCAACCTCCATAACCAAAAAATAGAGTTTGCAACTTGACTTCTCCAAGCCATTCCAGCCATCCATTGCTCAAGCTAATCATTGCATTAGCTTCCTGGGAACTCGAGGAAGCTAACCTGATCACCACAACTCCTTGAAAGCAGCTCAAACTCATTTCACGATTTCCAGTTTTGAGGTATATTTTTTTAACTTCTATCTTCTCATTTAGGCATTGTTAGGCTTTCATTTGTGAAGATAAAATGTAGACATTATTTTCCTGAAACTGTACATGTCCATAGATTTCACTTATATTTTTTGAGTAGGGAGAATTTTGAGTTTGAAATTTTTTAAATATTTAGGTCAGAATTTGGTACTTTTAGAAATTCCCATTCATCTTTGATTTATAGCTTATTATATTTATATGGTTGGATTTATATGGAAAAATGGAGCAACTTTCATGTTTACATCTTTCATTTTTGTTGAGAAATGGTGAAGTTACAGGGTCCATGGCTGGAGTTTGAAGATGAAGTTGATTTCTGTAACTTGTTTTGTATTATGTATTTATTATTTCAATTAAATTAACGGATGTACAGCCACCCGAGTAGCAAAGGTAGCGCGCGTTTGTGTTGGAGGTCATGGATTCAACACCCAACGCGCTACCTTTTGTTCATTTTTAACATTTTCTCTTCTTTTTTGTTCCAGCAAGCAGCCCCATGGGCTTCCCCCTTTGGGCTTTTGTTTTTTGCTGACCTCTAACCCCTGCCTTACTTTTGCACCCCTGGTCTATTATTTTCTTTATTATTTCATTCTCTTTCTTTTTATTTTATTTTCATTTCATATTTTCCTTATTATTATTTATTATTATTATTATTATTATTATTATTATTATTATTATTATTATTATTATTATTATTATTATTATTATTATTATTATTACTATTATTACTATTTTTATTAATAAAAATCTAAAAATATTTTGTTTATTATTTTTACACTTATTTAGTTTATTTTCTCTATAAATACAAAAGACTAAAAAACATTTTCTTAAAAAAATTAATTTCTTTTTCTTAAATAATAAATATTTAGACTTAAGTTTAATAATTATATTATTTTCTTTTTTATTTAAGATTAATTTAGGACTTAGGTTTGTTTTAAATTTTCATTTTATTTTCATTAAGTTCAAACCTTTTTTCATAAAAAAATCCTACAAATCATTTTTTAACTTAATTTTTTTTTAATTAGTTTAAATTTAATTTTGTTTATTTTAATTAATCATTTTCCTTAATTAGGTTAAAACACCTTTCATAAAAAACCAAACAAAAATCATTTCTTTTTCCATTTGCATTTGTAAATTATATTTTTCAATTTTTGTAAAATATTCAATATGGTTGTAATAGACAATTAGGTTTAATTTTCTTACAAAATCCCTATTTGAAAATTTGTATACCCCCTCCCCTAATGATGTAATAGCTTAGTATTTCTACTTTCCGTAATTTATCGCTTTATATAAATGCTAGTAATTAGGATTTGTATGGCAAGACTAAAACCAACAAGTAGCAAACCCTAATTCAAGATAAACAATGCATGTAAATCAAACACACTTACACCCTTAGGGTAATTCCACTTTGTTGCCTTACATAAATAGCCATGTTATGCATGTGGGATATCTTAACAAAAAGCAATAAAAATACAAGATCATAGTCCCTCGATGACGCTATCAATGTTGCCTTTCAAAATGATCTTAGTCCCTCAAAGAGAAATGATAATACATCTCACAACATTGCTATCATGGCTATACGATGACCCACGCTCGTCCCTTTACATCCAAAGATAAGACTTCTTACCAATCAATGGTAAGATAGCAATATCAAAGTAAAGGAAGAAATGAATAAAGACTTTTGAGTAGGTAGATTGTTCCTAGTTGCTTGCTCATTTTCAAATCAAATATCCTTGCTTATTTTCAAAACAAACACCAACACTTTCAAAAACACTTTCTAAACATTTTCCAAACATGAAATATTTTCAAAAGCTCAACACTTTGTATACGTTCTTACGAACGAGAACTATTAAAAAGTTTGCCTAAACGATGGCGCCTTTTCAAAATACTTTCAAAAACCGCTCAAAAGCACATTTTCAAACAAAAGCAAGTGATCAAGCAAGCAACTAAGAGCCCATAGATAACTATGGATGAAAAGGGTGCTAAAACCTTCCTTTTTCATAATCTACCCCCCGAACTCAAGAAATAATCTCAAAGGTCTTTCCTGTTCTTTTCGGCCTTTCCTCTTGGATAAAAGAAAAGTCAGTGGTGACTCTTGCTAACCACAACATTTGCGATACAACACAAAACACCCAAGTTAGTTCTCCCACCATATCATAGAACTGGCGACTCTGCTGGGGAAAAACTTAAAGTGGTGTTACCTTAGGGCTAGATCACCTTTACTTGCTTTCATTATTTGATTTGTTTGCTTTACATTTTGGTTCCTTATTTGGGCTTGTTTAAATCCTCTATACAGATTTGGGTTACCTTATAGGTAAGTAGTAATACATTGTGGAAATTGTGCGAGGTATACCGACATGGTATAAGCAATAACTACATTAGTGTGACATATTTGTGGGTACTGGAAGCCCTTAAGTAGTCAAGGAGAATACCAGGCCGCTGTGTGTTATCATGAAGCAGTAACTTACTCTTAGAACCTTTACTTGACCAACTTGGCCATTAGGACGTAGTGAGATAACCGGCTTTGGTGGAGTCCGAAGTTGGTTGATACTCGATACTATACTTATCGAGGTTTGACTTTTCAGGATATTTCGGTCGCCGTGAAAGAGGATTGTGCTGAAACAATGCATGAGAAGACAAATCAGTGATATTGAGATCCCTTAGAACCCGATTACTATTTTTAGGACAAGTTTGAGCCAACTAAACTTCAAGAGGGTACTTACCTATGAGACTCCAAGCAAGCTTAAACCTAAGGACTTGTTTTCCTTTTTTGTATATGCTTATTTGTACATGAGATCATAAACATCATAGCATCATACTCATTCTCACTAACCATTTTAAGGATTTTTGGTATTTATCTTTGTTCTGTTTTGTAGGACATGGCTTCTATCCACATGAATATTATTCAAGTCAATCTCGTAAGGATTCCTCCTCAAAACAAATAATTAGCATCAAGGGTTCCTGATAATTCTCCATTCACCGAATGACATGGTTGCCTCCCGAACTTGGTTACCTCCAACACTGATGAAGATATGATGAAGGTGCTTTTCCCATTCTTTGATCCTTTACACCATTGCTTCACTTTTCCCGATTATCAACTTGTACCTACTCTAAGAATTATCACAACTCTTGAGGATTCCCATTCTCAATAAACTACCATTCAACGGTACGGAAATAGATCCAAAACCTGAAGAGATTGCCCAAGTACTACACTTGCAACAATCTGATATCACAACTAATTAGGAAACAAGGAGTGGTGTCAAGGGTTTCTTAGCCAAGTTCTTGTTTGAGAAAGCTCAAGATTGTTGGAACTCCTTAGACTTACAAGCTTTTGAAGAAATTGTGGCCCTTCTCATCTACGGGATGGTTTTGTTTCCAAACCCTGACCAACTCATAGATGTAAATTCTGTCAAAATCTTCATGTCTCGCAATCTAGTGCCTACTTTGTTGGGAGATATCCTACATTCTTTTCATTCTAGAACTATAGGAAGAGAGGGATCCTCATGTGTTGCACTCGCCTCTTGGCTAGATGGTTTATTTCGTTTATTCCCCAATCTGTGTTGAAGAATGAGCAAGGTTCGAGGTGGTCCCATAGGTTGATGACGCTCAGACATTCATATGTTCATTGGTGTTCTCGTTCCTTGGAGAATGTTACTATCATCGACCATTGTGGGGAATTTCCTAATGTCCCTTTGCTTGGCATTAGGGGAGGTATCACTTACAACCCCTACGTAGCCTTACAAAAATTTGGTTACGCCCGAAGGAATGGTCCACATGAGATGCTTATCCAAGGATTGGTATTCGACTACGAGAGCGACGACCAAAGCTACCTTCATAGGTTTATATGATCTTGGAGGATGGTAAGCGAAATGGATAACAAGACTCTCGGGCACAAGAATTCCATTCCCCTCGAGCCTTACCTTAAGTGGGTACGAGCTCGTGCTCAGAAACTTGTGATGCCTTATCCCTCCATCTTACCAGTCATCATAGAACCTGTGGTTGAAGGAGATATCCCGTACCCTGTCCTCCATCCTGACATGCCTTCTTCTCTCGAAGACTTACAAAAGGGTTAGATTCAACTAAAGGAAGAACGAGATACTTTCGAAGCTCAATTCTATGCTAGTGAGAAGAGAGTCTTGGAGCTTACAAGAACAAAGTGTGAAAGTGTACCATGCGCCGAAGAGGATGCCTTCAGTCTTTTTATCTCAGAGAGTTATTTTGTAAGCCCAAGAGGTATGTTGTGTTACTTTTGAAGTAATTAAAGAAAATTGACGTTTTTTCATTATTTTGTCTATACAAATTTAAATTTCAATAAATCCTTGAAATCATTTACATATACATCTTCCATGCATTATAACATGACAGGTTCTGACACAACAAGTTTCCTTATCTTTCTGCTATTTATTTCAGCAAGATGGATCTAGAGAAAACTGTGAAGGATCTTCAGGCACAAAACTCTCAATTCCAAGAGACTCTACTGGACCTATCCAAGGGGCAGCAAGATATGATGGCATTGTTGGAAATTAAGAAGAAGCCCAAGAAGAAAGCTCTACTCAACATGGGTAGAAGGTTCAAAGAGTCAGTTCGTCAGATCCCGGTAGTGGAAGACTCGTCGGAGGAAGATGAGAATCATATTGGTAAAGCTAAGAGTACCTAGGATGGGTGCATCAATGGTCAAGCGTCTGATGACGATTATTTCAACGAGCAGTATCCACCCGCCGATGTCAAGTATAAGTAGTTAGAATACAGATTGAAGGCCGTCGAGATCCAAGCCGTCCCCGGTTTAGATTTTGATGATTTGGGTTTGATCTCCGGGGTTATAATTCCCCTCAAATTCAAAATACCAGTCTTTGCAAAGTACGATGGAGTTTCTTGTCCAAAACTTCACCTGAAATCTTATATGCGCAAGATACAGCCGCACACTGCTGATAAGAAACTTTGGGTTCAATTTTTCCAATAAAGCTTGGCCGAAACGCAATTCGAACGATTTTATCAGTTAGATGGTTCATGTATCAATACCTGGGAAGATTTAGCTACCGCATTCTACCATCAGTACCAGTATAACGCCGGCTTGTCTCTAACAAGAGTTCAGTTGCAAGATATTACAATGGGGAAGAACGGAAGATTTAAAAAATATGCACAAAAGTGGAGAGACCTCGCTAGTAGTGTTCAACCACCTTTGACTGATAGGGAGCATATATACATGTTTATGGGAACTTTATCTGGCCCTTTCTTTAATCTATTGGTTGGCTGTTCTTCTTCCAGTTTCACCGAGTTAATCTTAACGGGAGAAAGAGTTGAAAGCGACATCAAAAGTGGGAAGATTTCCAGGGCATCTGCAAAGAAAGAAATCAATGATGTGTACGGGGAAAGGGACCGTACCAAGAAGAGTAATCATCCTTCTGTTAATACTGTTCGAATCTCCAATCCTACTCCTGCTCCAAGACCATCTGCAAATCATCAATGTTTTGAAACTCCGAGAAGACAATTTACGAGGATAGGAATGTCACTATCCCAAGCATTGCAACACATGCTAAAGGATAATTTAGTGACATTACATGATCCACCTGCCAACCCAGATGCCTCTTCACCAAATTATAATCCGAACACTAAATGTGATTACCACTCAAGTAGCCCCAAGCATGAGACTGACCAATGCTGGGCCTTGAAGAATAAGATTCAAGATTTGATTGATAACAAGACTATTGAGTTTGATCCTCCTCCAACTCCAAATGTAATCACCGCGCCTATGCCAAAACATGACAAGGGTGTCAATGAAGTCAATGCTGTAGGTGATTCTGATGAAGAAGCTGCATTTGAAGATTGGGTGTATCTAACTACAATGGAGCTCCAGAATTGGCATGCAAAGGACTTTATGCCCATCTCCTTCCTTGAGGAGTAATCTACTTGTTATTGCTTTTCTTTCAATTCAAGAACATTTTGTCTGTAATATATAACAATGACTTTTAAGCCATGCGCTTGGCCCGGGGCACTTTGGTCCATTTGTCAAGGGTTTTATTTATGTTCATTTAATCATATGATCATTCAATACAAACCATTGGACTCTTTTGCATTCAAATCTTTGTGTTCATTGTCTTTATTTCAAATACATTTTTCAAAATAGCCATGTATCTTATATGCACACACACACACACACACACACACACACACACACACACACACACACACACACACACACACACACTCTCTCTCTCTCTTGCAGGTCCTCATCCACTCTGGATCTTATTTCTAATGACTCTACTATTGCCGACTATGACTTCGAATGTCCAATTAACCAAGCCGAAGACGAAGGCAAGGAAGATTGTGAAATATCGGGAGAACTAGAGAGACTTCTATTACAAGAGGAAAAAGCTATTCAACCGCACGAAGAGTCAGTTAAAGTCATCAATTTGGGTACTAAGTCAGACAAGAAGGAAATCAAGATCGGCGCTAACTTGGAAAGAAGTGTCAAGAGTAGGTTGGTTCAGATGTTACATGATTATGTGGAAATATTTGCTTGGTCTTATGAAGATATGCCAGGGTTGGATACCGACATCGTAGTTCATCGTCTGCCGACAAAGGAAGATTGTCCTCCTGTTAAACAAAAAGTTCGTCGCATGAGGCCTGACATGTCAGAAAAGATAAAAGCTAAAGTGATGAAACAATTTGATGCATGGTTCCTAGCCGTGACATTCTATCCCGAATGGGTTTCAAATGTGGTGCCAGTGCCAAAGAAAGACGGAAAAGTTCGCATGTGCGTAGACTATAAGGATCTGAATAGGGCAAGCCCCAAGGATGATTTCCCTCTATCTCACATTGATGTCTTTGTTGATAATACTGCTTAGTATAAAGTCTTCTTTTTCATGGATGGTTTCTTCGGCTATAATAATATAAGGATGTCTCCTGAAGACATGGAGAAGATAACTTTCGTTACACAATGGGGCACCTTTTGTTACAAGGTCATGGCGTTCAGATTGAAGAATGCAGGGGAAACATATCAAAGGGCTACAGTAGCTTTATTTCATGATATGATCCATCATGAAATAGAGGTATATGTGGATGATATGATTTCCAGATCACAAACTGAAGAGGAACATCTCGATCACCTGTACAAGCTATTCAGAAGGTTGAAAAAGTACAAGTTGAGGTTAAACCCTAACAAGTGCATATTTGGGGTACGATCTAGAAAGCTTCTAGGTTTTGTTGTCAGCAATAAAGGCATTGAAGTTGATACTGCTAAGGTAAAGGCCATCCAAGAAATGCCAGTCCCTCATTCTGAAAAGGAAATTAGAGGATTCTTGGGTCGTCTCAATTACATCGCCCGCTTCATATCTCACTTGACTGCTACTTGTGAGCTAATCTTCAAACTCTTGAAGAAAGATTAGGTAGTCAGATGGAATGATGAATGCGAAGCTGCCTTCGACAAAATCAAAGAATATCTGCAAGAGCATCATATTCTCATGCCTCCAGTTGAAGGAAGACCCTTGATCATGTACTTGACAGTACTAGAGAACTCTATGGGATGTGTTTTGGGCCAACATGACGAGTCTGGCTAAAAAGAGCATGCTATTTATTACCTAAGCAAAAAGTTTACCGATTGTGAAACCACATATTCACTGCTCGAGAAAACTTGTTGCGCTCTGGCATAGGCTGCTCGCCGGCTAAGACAATATATGTTGACTCATACCACTCTGTTGATTTTTAAGATGGACCCAATCAAGTACATCTTCGAGAAACCTGCTCTTTCTGGATGGATAGCAAGATGGAAAATGATCTTGAGTGAGTACGACATTCAATACACAATGCAAAAAGCCATCAAAGGAAGTGTACTAGCTGATCATTTGGCCCATCAAGCTGTTGATGATTATCAGTCCATGAACTTCGACTTTCCAGATGAGAATATCATGCTAGTGACCGACTGCATGAAACTTGGACCATATGACGAACCTGAACAAGGATCCCGATGGACTATGATCTTCGATGGGGATTCATGCGCTTTGGGTAATGTGATTGGTGTTGTGATCATCTCCTTTGAAGGTTTCCAAACTCCTTTCACTTCCAGCCTATGCTTTGATGGCACGAACAATATGGCTGAGTACGAAGCGTGCATCTTGGGTCTGAAAGCTGCCATTGAACTGAGGATCAAGCATTTGAATATGTTTGGGGATTCCGCTCTAATGATCAACCAAGTAAAAGGATATTTGGACACTAAGAACCCTAGTCTCATCCCTTACAAAGAACTTATGCTATCCCTGATTCCCTACTTCGAAGAGATCACCTTTGAACACTTCCCTAGAGAAGAAAATCAGTTGGCTGACGCCTTAGAAACCATGTCTTTAATGTTTAAGGTCAGATGGGACAACGAAGCCCCTATGATTACAATTGAGAGATTTGACGAGCCTGCACATTGTTGTCAGCTTGACACTGACGCAGAAAAGCCATGGTACCATGAGGTGATGAGATATCTTGAAGCACAAGAGTATCCCGAGGGAGCATCCATCAATGACAGAAAGTTCTTACGAAGATTTTCAGCCAAATTCTTCCTGAGTAACAAAATATTGTACAAGCGCAACCATGACTATACTCTACTCTGTTGTGTGGACAAGAAGGAGGAAGAGGAAATTATGGAAGGCATGCACGATGGTCTCTTTGGCACTCACTCAAGCGGACATACGATGGCTAAGAAGATCTTGAGAACTGGCTACTACTGGTCAACAATGGAGACTGATTGCCATCAACACTCTAGGACTTGTCACAAATTCCAAATCTATGCTGATAAGGTCCATGTGCCTTTTATCCCTTTGAACGTCATGACCGTTCCGTGGCCATTTGCAATATGGGGAATTGATATGATTGGAGAAATCAAGCCCACTGCTTCCAATGGTCATTGCTTCAATCTTGTCGCTATCGACTATTGCACCAAATGGGTCGAAGCCGCCTCGTTTGCCTCAGTCACCAAGAATGTGGTATCCAGATTCATCAAACACAACCTCATCTGCCACTATGTTATCCCCGAAAGGATCATCACCGACAATGGAACTAACCTCAACAATGCTATGATTACCGAGCTTTGCACTCAGTTCAAAATCAAGCATCATAATTCTTCTCCATATAGACCTAAAATGAATGGCACAGTCGAAGCGGCCAACAAAATAATTAAGAAGATTATGCAGAAGATGGTAGTAACCTACAAGGACTGGCATGAGATGTTACCGTTTTCTCTACACGGCTACCATACTTCAGCTATAACATCAACTGGGGAAACGCCCCTTTCCTTAGTCTATGGCATGAAAGCTGTTTTGCCAGTGGAAGTTCAGATTCCATCATTAAGGATTATGAATGAAGCAGGCTTAGGCGAAGATGAGTGAATTCAGACGAGACTGGATCAGCTGAACTTGATCGATGAAAAGCGACTGACTGTTGTTTGTCATGGTCAGACGTACCAAAAACGAATGTTTCAATAACATTGTCTCCACAAGAACATCTACAATAAACTAATCCTCAACAAAGTTACCTACAAAGTCTCTTTGCATAGGATAATCTCCAGCCAGAGTCTCAATCTCTTGGAAGCTCTCTCTTAACCTAAGTTGATCCTACAAGTAGAAGCCTTGTGGATCTCTTCCTCAAAGAACTCGCCTCGTCAGAAGTTCATCAAGTATTCATCAACAAGGTTTATTTCCCCAACAGGGTTTATTTCCCCAACAAACAACGAGTAGTATAACTCCCCAACCGAGTCTGTGTTCCCCTGGCATAGTCTATCTTCCCCAACTGAGCCTGTTATCCCCAGCTGAGTATATCCTACCCAGCTGAGTGTATCCTCCCGAAGCTGAGTCTGTCCTCCCCTACCGAGTCTACACTCTCCAGCTTGAGCTTACCTTTCAGACTATTGCAAATCACAGGGCCACAACCCCTAATCCCCAATAAAGTCATCAACAAAAACTTTATTATCTCCAAAAGATACTATAAAGCCTAGACCCGACCAGATAATAGTATAACTTTTCCAATTACTATGACACCTTAACCTGACCAGATAATAGTTTAACTCTTAGAGATATAGAAGAACCTGGACTCAACCAGACCAAGGTTTAACTTCTTTTCCCCAGTAGAGTTTGCCTCTACCCCAACAAATTACTGTGAAGCCTGGATTCGACTAGATATCAGTTTTCAATTTCAAGTAAATTATTGTGAAGCCTAGATCAGACAAGATATAAATTCTCCTCAGAAGTTTGTTGTGAAACCTGGAATCCGACCAGATAACAACTAAGTTCCCAAGCAAGTTACTATAAAGCTTGGACCCGACCAGATATCAGTTCAACCCTATCTCTTCAGACAAGTTTATTGTGAAGCCTGAAACCGACCATATAACAATTAACTTCATCCACCTAAAAATCTGTAAAGCCTGGACCCAACAAGATATCAGTTCAACTTCATCCATTTCAGCAAGTTACTGCGAAGCCTGGAATCCGACCAGATAACAATTAACTTCCTTATCCCTAGAAAGACACTATGAAGCCTGGACCCGACCAGATAATAGTATAACTTTTCAAAAACCACGAAGCCTGGAACCGACCATATAGTAGTTAACACTTCAAGTTTATTGTGAAGCCTGGATCTGACTAGATAACAGTTTAATTTCAAGAAATTTTCTGCGAAGCCTAGGATTCGACCAGATAACAGTTAATTTATCCTTCCCTAGTAAGTTACCGTGAAGCCTGGATCCGACCAGATAGAAGTTGACTTCCTCATCCTCAGCAAATTATGAAGCCCTGATCCGACCAGATAACAACTGACATTTAAGAGATATTCCCCAATGGAAGCATTCTTTTAACCAAGTTTGAAGATGTGCATATTGTTCATCCCTGACAGCAATTCGGGATTCAAAAATCCTCAACAACATTCATGGATTTATTTTCCCGTAAAAATATACATCCCATATTCATACATCATAGCATATACATACAAAATGCATTCAGCGTAATACCACATCTTGTGAATATCATGCATGCATCTGCATTTAACTAACCTTTTTTTTCCACAGGTGAAATATTAAGTTTTAGTATAAATCGACCAAAGATTTGTGCTGATGCTTCTTCCAGTATTTACCATCATTCCTCCAAATGGCATCCATGAGCCCATTCCCAATCCATCTTCGAGTACAAATTTCTGGGCACTCTAGTGTTCAATCATCTTCCACCTTCAAGTCACGAATGACGAATCCGCCAATCTAACTCTTCAGGTTTAAGAATATTAAATAGGGGAAGTTGTTGTACCCCTAAATTTTCCCTCTCATTTCTCAAATAATCTCTCACAAGATCTCCTTTGATTCAAGACTGCACAAGGGTTGATCAGCTCAAGATAACTCCTCAAGCATTGATGACTGAAAATTAGGGTTTGAGATTGCACGAGGAAAAATGGACTTTTAATGCCCCGTATTACTTTTATGGATCATTTTGGACCCTCAAGATTTCTCATGTCAAGTTTTAAATCTTGAATCACATTTTTTCTCAGTCAATTGATCAGTTGATCTAAAATCAACTATATTGGGGAAAAAGTCAATTATGGTCAATTTATAATAAAACTTCATAATTTTTTATTCAGATCAACATTATGAACTTATATATTCCATTTGATCAAGTTTGGATCACAATTCCTCAAGAAATTTGATCAGATCATCAAAAGAGCAAAATGGTCAAAATTAGGGTTTTGACTGAGGAAATGCAATTTCTGATTTTTTGACCTAGCAAATGACTTATTGGTTTGAGGAATGACCTCAAGGATTCAAATGATTCATTTTGACCTAATGGCATGGCTCAAAACAAATCTCAAGCTCAATTGATTGACAGTTGAATTTCAGTCACTGATGAAAAGTCAACTATATACTGAAAAGTCAATCTTTGACTTTTTAGTCAAAATCAAGTTCCAAAAATCAATTCATCAAGACATGTAAAAATATGAAACTTGTTCATCAATAAATCTAAAAGTCAAGATTTCATTTTGAAAAGTCAAAATTTCTAAACTTAGAAACTTTTCTAAGTGTTTGAAAATTCATATTTTTTCACAACTTTGAGTCAAATTTCCACCATGATGCAAGATGATTCAAAGGAAACTTCCAACATGAAAGTTGTAGATCTCAATGAGATATAAAATATTATAGAACACAACTTTTTCTAGAAATGCATGGATTTCAAGTTATGATTTTAAGAAGACATGTTCATGAAACTTGGAAACTTAGTGAAATTTTGTCCTAGTTTAGGCAGGATTTTGACCTAACTTCATGGCAATTTTTCACATATTTCCAAGATGAATCTTCAAAAATCTCCAACATATAGGTTGTAGAGGATGTTACAAGCTTTCTAAAATGTCAAAGAACTCATTATGATCATACTTGAGCAAGGATAATCGAAGGCAAGAAGTTAGGGTTTTCAAACTTGAATTACTAGCCATTTCTTGATGAACACATGAACCAAATCCATGTTAGGATGCATAACCTTTGCTTTGCAGGCCTCAAAATTATTTGTCACTCCATAATTAAATGTTTACACAACTGATAGAGCCATTGTCCAAGCATTTGAGCCATTATCCAAGTTGCATTTCCATTTATGGCACAAAGTTACCATTCCATTCTTGAAAAGTTGCTTTAATCACAAAGTCAACTTGTCTTGAGCTTCTAACTTGTTCTTTCTGCACATATAACCCCTATAAACCAAAAGCAATGTGTTTAAGGCCTCTTTGAACTCAGTACATGCTTGTACAACACTTTGAGATTTGTCTTCTCACTTTTCTTCAAAAGCAAGTTATAGAGCCAAAAGGCTAGAACTCAGAAGTATTGAGTACATTTGATCTCAAACCTTTTCCATACATATACACAAGTATATTGCAAGCAAAGACACGGTTTTGAAACATCCTGAAACACTCCCAAACTCCTTAAAACTAGAAATTGCCCAAAACTCCATTGTTGCACAATTTCTGACCTTGGACTTGTAACTCATATTTACCTTGTGCATTCTTTGGCCTTTTAGTCCCTAAAGATTCCTTACATCAAATACAACTCATCCCTGTCCTTGTTTCCCAATTGTAACACCATTTTGTTTAACCTCCATAACTAAAAAACAGAGTATGCAACTTGACTTCTCCAAACCATTCCAGCAATCCATTGCTAAAGCTAATCATTGCATTAACTTCATGGGAAATCGAGGAAGCTAACTTGATCATCACAACTCCTTGAAAGCAGCTTAAACTCATTTCACGATTTCCAATTTTGAGGTATATTTTTTGAACTTCTATCTTCTCATTTAGGAATTGTTAGGCTTGCATTTATGAAGATAAAATGTAGACATTATTTCCCCAAAACTGTACATGTCCATAGATTTCATTTATATTGTTTGAGTAGGGAGAATTTTGAGTTTGAACTTTCTGAAATATTTAGGTAAGAATTTGGTACTTTTAGAAATTCCCATTCATCTTTGATTTATAGCTTATGATATTTATATGGTTGGATTCGTATGGAAAACTAGAGCAACTTTCATGTTTACATCTTTCATTTTTGTTGAGAAATGATGAAGTTACAGGGTTCATGGCTGGAGTTTGAAGATGAAGTTCATTTCTGTAACTTATTTTGTATTATGTATTTATTATTTCAGTTAAGTTAACGGATGTACAACCACCCGAGTGGCAAAGGTAGCGCGCGTTTGTGTTGGAGGTCATGGGTTCAACACCCAACACACTATCTTTTGTTAATTTTTCACATTCTCTCTTCTTTTTTGTTCCAGCAAGAAGGTGCATGGGCTTTCCCCTTTGGGCTTTTGTTTTTTGCTGACCTCTAACCCCCTGCCTTACTTTTGCACCACTGGTCCATTATTTTCTTTATTATTTCATTCTGTTTCTTATTATTTTATTTTCATTTCATATTTTCCTTATTATTTTTATTATTATTATTGTTATTACTATTATTATTATTTTTATTAATAAAAATCCAAAAATATTTTGTTTATTATTTTTACACTTATTTAGTTTATTTTCTCTATAAATACAAAAGACTAAAAAACATTTTCTTAAACAAATTAATTTCTTTTTCTTAAATATTAAATATTTCGACTTAGGTTTAATAATTATATTATTTTATTTTTTATTTTAGATAAATTTAGGACTTAGGTTTCTTTTAAATTTTCATTTTATTTTCATTAAGTTAAAACCTTTTTTCATAAAAAAATCCTACAAATCATTTTTTAACTTAATTTATTTCTTAATTAGTTTAAATTTAATTTTGTTTATTTTAATTAATCATTTTCCTTAATTAGGTTAAAACCCCTTTCATAAAAAACCAAACAAAAATCATTTCTTTTTCCATTTGTATTTGTACATTATATTTTTCAATTTTTGTACAATATTCAATATGGTTTTAGTAGACAATTAGGTTTAATTTTCTTACAAAATCCCTATTTGAAAATTTGTATACCCCCTCCCCTAATGATGTAATAGCTTAGTATTTTTATTTTCCGCAATTTATCGCTTTATATAAATGCTAGTAATTAGGGTTTGTATGGCAAGACTAAAACCAACAAGTAGCAAACCCTAATTCAAGATAAACAATGCATGTAAATCAAACCCACTTTCACACTTACACCCTTAGGGTAATTCCACTTTGTTGCCTTACAAAAATGGCCATGTTATGCATGTGGGATATCTTAGCAAAAAGAAATCAAAATGCAAGATCATAGTCCCTCGATGACGCTATCAATGTTGCCTTTAAAAATGATTTTAGTCCCTCAAAGAGAAATGCTAATATATCTCACAACATTGCTAGCATGGCTATAAGATGACCCACGCCCGTCCCTTTACATCCAAAGATAAGGCTTCTTACCAATCAATGGTAAGATAGCAATATCAAAGGAAAGGAAGAAATGAATAAAGACTTTTGAGTAGGTAGATTGTTCCTAGCTGCTTGCTCATTTTCAAATCAAATAACCTTGCTTATTTTCAAAACAAACACCAACACTTTCCAAAACACTTTCAAAATATTTTCCAAACATGAAATATTTTCAAAAGCTCAACACTTTGTATACGTTCTTATGAACGAGAACTATTACAAAGTTTGCCTAAAGGATGGTTCCTTTTCAAAATACTTTCAAAAACCACACAAAAGAACATTTTCAAACAAAATAAAGTGATCTAGCAAGAAATTAAGAGCCCATAGATAACTATGGATGAAAAGGGTGCTAATACCTTCCCTTTTCTTAATCTACCCCCCGAACTCAAGAAATAATCTCAAAGGTCTTTCTAGTTCTTTTAGCCGTTCCTTTTGGATAAAATAAAAGCCGGTGGCGAATCTTGCTAACCGTAACATTTGCAATAAAATGCAAAACACCAAAGTCAGTTCTCCCACCGTATCATAATCATCAAGCCATGCTACACATGCATGCAACTAACCCTCTTCCTTATAGGAAAAGGCAATCAACAAAAGTCCTCTTTTGGCAAATATCACAACCATTTCTCAAAAGGTCAGAGATTAATTCTTGATACAAGCCTGGGAAACTATCTCTACGACCAATAAAAGGCGGCTTCCGGATTAATACCTGAAGTAAGGCAGGATAACTATATGTGAACAACCGATTGTAGATTAATACCCAAAACAAGACAAGACAACTATCTACACGAGAAGATTGAAGATTAACTCCCGAAACAAGCAGGGGAAACTATCTTTCTTTCTAATAGGTCAAATAGTAATTCCTGAAACAAGCCAGGACAAATATCTCTACGGCAAAAAAAAAAGTTCCAGATTAATACCTAAAACAAGGCAGGACAACTATCTGTGTACGACTGATTATACATTAATATCTGAAACAAGACATGACAACTATCTACATGAGCAGATTGAAGATTAACTTCGGAAACAAGTCGGGGAAACTATCTTTCTTTCAAATAGGTTAGAGATTAATTCCTGAAGCAAGATAGCGCAACTATCTCTACAACCAACAAAAAAGAAGTTCCAGATTAATACCTGAAACAAGACAGGACAATTATCCGTGAACGACTGATTGTAGATTAATACTTGAAACAAGACAGGATAACTATCTACATAAGCAGATTGAAGATTAACTCCCGAAACAAGCCGAGGAAACTATCTTTCTTTCTAATAGGTCAGAGATTAATTCCTGAAGCAAGGTAGGGAAACTATCTCTACGGCCAACAAAAAACAAGTTCCAGATTAATACCTGAAACAAGACAGGATAACTATCTTTGAACAAATGATTATAGATTAATACCTGAAACAAGACAAGATAACTATCTACATAAGCAGATTAAAGATTAACTCCCGAAACAAGAAGGGGAAACTATCTTTCTTTCTTAAAGGTCAGAGATTCAGTTCCTGAAACCAGACAGAGAAACTATCTACACGACCAGACGAAGCAATCTTGCATGGGTTCTTTCTCATAAATTTCCATATGAAGTTTCATACAGACTCATCCGGAAGCAGCCCTACCTAGGCTCCTTCTCATAAATTTATAGATGAAGTTTCACACAGACTCATCCTGAAGCAGCCCTACCCAGGTTCCTTCTCATACATTTCTAGATGAAGTTTCACCCGGACTCATCATGAAGCAACCCTACCCAGTTTCCTTCTCATACATTTCCAGATGAAGTTTCACACAGACTCATCCTGAAGCATCCCTACCCAGCTTCCTTCTCATACATTTCCAGATGAAGTTTCACCCAGACTCATCATGAAGCAGCCCTACACAGGTTCCTTCTCATGAATTTCCAGATATAATCCCACACAGATTCATCCGGAAGCAGTCTTACATGGATTCCTTCTAATACATTTCCAAACACGGCTTAACGCGGGTCCATTCCAACATGTCATTCAGAATTAAATCGACCAAATATTTATTCTGATACTTCTCCCAGTTACAGTCAAGCTTAGACTTAGTCTAATTTCTATTAACAATCACCTTTAAATTGCATCTATAAGCTCATATCCGACAACTCTCCATCATCTCTCCAAATGGCATCTTTATGCCCATTTCCTACACAATCAACTAACACATGGTCGAGTGCAAATTTTTGGGTACTCTAGTGTTCAATCATCTTCAACCTTCAAGTTACGAATGATGGACTCGCCAATCTAACTCTTCAGTTTTAAGAAGATTGAACATGGGCAGCTGTTGTACGCCAAAATTTTCCCTCTCTTCTCTCAAGACATTTCTTACAAGGATTTTCAAAAGTTCAAGTTTGTACAAGTACAATTGGATTTTTAATGCCTCATATAGTTTCCATGGATAATATTGGACTTTCAAGCATCAGGTCGAAAGATGAAACTTCTGAATCTTCGAAAGGAGGAAGAGGAAACTATCGACAGGGAAAAGCAGATAAAAGAAAAAGTGTGCAGCTGCAGATGACTATGTCAAATTCAAAATCAGGTCCAGGCTGGTCGAACTATATGACTGATTGAAAGGGGTGTAAGCTTTCTTCGATCCACAAGCTTCGATTGGGCAATGGCTTCCTGCAAGCTTGCTTCGATCCATAATCTTCAATTCGGAAATGGCTTTCTGCAAGATTGCTTTGATCCACAAGCTTTGATTGGGAAATGGCTTCCTTCATGCTTGCTTCGATCCACAAGGCAATGGCTTTCTTCATGCTTGCTTCGATCCACAAGGCAATGGCTTCCTTCATGCTTTCTTCGATCCACAAGGAAATGGCTTCCTTCATGGTTGCTTCGATCGACAAGGTAATGGCTTCCTTCATGCTTTCTTCGATCCACAAGGCAATGGATTCCTTCATGCTTACTTTGATTCAACCTCTAAACCCTTCGACACACATAGTTTATACACTATGGATTATAATTTGAGGTTTGGACATTTGGACTTTAGACCACTTAATAAACTAATGGTTACTGGTAGGAAGGCAATCCAGAAATTCTTTCATTTTGACTATGCCAATGAGATCATCTTACAGGCTCAAAGTGGTACATTCAGATGAATGTGGTCCATTCGAAGGACACATATTTGATGGAAACAAATATTGTTTCGTCTGTTGTTGGGTATGGTCGAAGGATGTGTGGTCCATTCGAAGGACACACATTTGGTGGAAACAAATATTGTTTCGTTTGTTGTTGAGTCTGGTTGAAGGTTGTGTGGTACATTTGAAGGGCACACATTTGGTGGAAACAAATACTGTTTCGTCTGTTGTTGAGTCTGGTTGAAGGTTGTGTGGTCCATTCGAAGGACACACATTTGTTGGAAACAAATATTGTTTCGTCTGTTGATGATTTTGGTCGAAGGTTGTGGATATATATGATCAAAACGAAAGGGTGAAGTATTCAAGATGCTTGCATAATAAAGTCGAATATGTTTCCAAGCCCAATCTTGTTGTATTATCCACATAACAATCTAAAACCATGTCAAAAATAGTTTGTTGTACTGCTATGAAACAGTCCTGCACCAAGCTGCCACAACACTCCAAAATTGCTGCAAAATAGTCCTGCTGTGATGCTTCTAAACCAGTCCCATATTTGCACCAAACTAACATATAAGAGCGGCACCTCGAAAGCTATGAAAAGAACATACCCAAACTATTCAAATTTCATTTGTCCCCCCCCCCCCCCCCCCCAAAAAAAACCCAATAAGACTCTTCTATAAATAAGTTGTTTCCACTACATTTAAGGGGGCTTTTTGAGACAAGGAAAAAGGGAGAAGAAAAAAAAGAGAGATGAGAGAACACTAAGACTGAAGTCTTAAAAAACTCTTCAACCCAGAACCAGAAAACACAACACCTCTGTTCTTTTCTTTCGAATCCAGAACCAAGAAAACACAACACATCTTTTTCTTTTCTTTTGAACCCAAGAGCATTCCAAGGAAACAACTCAAGTCTAAAACACACATTCCAGCTTCAAGGTAAGTCTTCTTGACTTTAAACCATTCGTTTCAAGCATCATTGATGATTCATCTTCAAAGATAACATGTCATAACCATTGCATTCGAAGCTAACCTTTTGTTTCCCTTCATTTCTTGTCAATTATGTTAAGAACTAACCTGTACAGACCATAAAACAATGTTGGAGTGAGAAATTACAACATGATTTGACACAAAGCTTTTATGCTTTGATTCACACTGAGCTACATGGTCAATATTATGCTTTGATTCACAACTGAGTTACATGCCCAAACAGAAGGAAGAAAAAAATTTGTGTGAATCGAAGGGTACATGCTTTGAACATACTGCATGAATTGAAAGATTGGGTTTTTCTCTGCGAATTGAAGGCTGCATGCTTCGAACATACTACATGAATTGAAAGATTGGGTTTTTCTCTGTGAATCGAAGGGTTCATTCTTCGAACATATTGCATGAATCGAAAGATTTGTTTTTTCTCTCTTTTGCATTTTATATATATTTTATTTCATTGATATTTAATATGTTTGTAATAATTAGGACTTTTATTTATTTCCAATCCCCATTTGTACATTTGTATACCCCATCCCCAAATGATGTAATAGCTTAGGGTTTTAATTTCCGCAATTTATCGCTTTAATATAAATTGTTAGTAATTAGGATGTGTATGGAAAGATAAAATCAACAAGTAGACAACCCTAATTCAAGATTAAACCTAGCATGAAACATAATACACTTACACACTTTGCACCTCTAGGGTTTAACTCTACTTTGTTGCCTTAAAAAATGATCATGTTGCGCATGTGAGGTATCTTAGCAAAAAAAAAACAAAAAAAATTCAAGATCATAGTCCCTCGATCACGCTTCGAATGTTTCCTTACAAATTATCATAGTCCCTTAAAAGAAAAGATATCTCACAATATTGCCATTCATTACTATACGATGACCCACGCCTGTCCCTTCACATCCAATGATGGGGCTTCTTACGAATCAATGGTAAGATAGAAACATCTAAAGGAGGATGAAAAGAACAAAGACTTTTTGAGTAGGTAGGACGCTCGTAGTTGCTTGCTCACAAACTAAAACCATTTCCACACTTACACTTTAAAAAACATCTTCAAAAACAAACATCTCTTTGAACTATTTTCAAAACTAACACTTTGTATAAATTCTTATAGAGACGAGAATCATTACAAAGTTTGCCGTGAAAAAGGCGTTTTTCAAAATATTTTCAAACTTACATCAAAAAACACATTTACACCACAAATCACATTTTCAAACAAAGCAACTTTCAAGTGATCTAGAAAGCAACTAAGATCCCGTAGATAACTATAGATGAAAAGGGTGATAACACCTTCCCTTTTCATAATCTACGCCTGAACTCAAGAAAATATCTCAAAGGTTTTTCCTGTGTTTTTCACCCTTTTCTTTATCGGATAAAAGAAAAGTCGGTGGCGACTCTTGTTATCCACAATAATTGCGATAAATACAAAACACACAAGTCAGTTCTCCCACCGTATCACACATACTGATATATAAGGTTATGTCTGATGAACCGGGCCACGGCGTTCTTGGTAACAGAAGCAAACGAGGCTTCCTCGACCCACTTTGTAAAGTAATCAATGGCAACCAGGATGAAGTGGTGCCCGTTAGAAGCGGTAGGTATAATCTCTCTGATCATATCAATGCCCCAAATTGCGAAAGGCCAAGGGCAGTCAGGACGTTCAAGGGAGTCAAAGGCACATGTACTATATCAACATAGATCTGGCACTTGCGACAAGTTCGGGAATGCTGATAACAGTATGCTTTCATAGTGTACAAGTTGTACCCTACCCTCAGAATCTTCTTAGACATTGTGTACCCACTAGAATGGGTGTCGAAGGTACCTTCGTGCATATCTTCCATAATCTTCTCTGCTTCACTCTTTTCTATACACCGAAGCAAAGTATAATCGTGGTTACACTTGTAGAGGATTTCGTTATTGAGGAAAAACTTGGCAGAGAACCTTCTTAGGAACTTCTTATCATTAACGGAAGCTCCCTCAGGATACTCTTGGGCCTCGAGGTATCTTTTCACTTTGTGGAACCAAGGTTTGTCCACTACTTCTTCAGTATCCACCTCATAACAATATGTTGGTTCGTCTAATATCTCAATAGTGATTTGAGGAGCTTCATTATCCCATCCGACTTTAAACATGGATGACATAGTAGCTAGCGCGTCTGCTAATTGATTTTTTTCTTGTGGAAAACGCTCAAAGGTAACTTCTTCAAAGTGTGGAATCAGCGTCAACATATGCTCTCGGTATGGGATGAGATTAAGATGCTTCGTGTCCCATTCTCCTTTGATTTGACTGATTACCAGAGCCGAGTCTCCTAATACATTCAAGAATTTGATTCTCAAGTCGATATCAGCTTTGAGACCCATAATGCATGCTTTATATTCAGCCATATTGTTGGTACAGTTGAAACATAGCCTGGTAGTGAAAGGAGTATGACAACCTTCAGGAGATATTACCACATCACCAATTCCATTTCCCATAGCGTTGGAAGCTCAATAAAAAACCATAGTCCATCGGGATCTTTGTTCAAGTCTGTTATACGGTCCAGGTTTTGCACAGTCAGTAGCTAACATGATATTCTCATCCGAGAAGTCAAAGTTCATAGATTGATAATCATTAACAGCTTGATGGGCCAAATGATCTACCAATACACTTCCTTTGATGGATTTCTTTGTTGTATATTGGATATCGTATTCAGTTAGAATCATTTTCCATCTAGCTATTCGTCTGGAGAGAGGAGGCTTCTCGAAGATGTACTTGATGGGGTCCATCTTAAAAATCAATAAAGTGGTGTGAGTCAGCATATACTGTCTTAGACGACGAGAAGCCCATGCCAAAGTGAAACAAGTTTTCTCGAGCAGTGAGTATCTTGTTTCACAGTCGGTAAACTTTTTGCTAAGGTAGTATATTGCATGCTCTTTTCGACCAGACTCGTTATGGTGCCCCAGCACACACTCAATTGAGTTTTCTAATACTGTTAAGTACATGATTAGAGGTCTTCCTTCAACCGGCGACATTAAAATTGGATGTTCTTGAAGATACTCCTTGATTCTGTCAAAGGCAGTCTGGAAGTCGTCATTCCACTTCACTACTTGATCTTTCTTTAGTAATTTGAAGATTGGCTCACAAGTAGCGGTTAGGTGGGAAATGAATCTGGCAATGTAGTTTAGACATCCCAAGAATCCTCTAACCTCGTTCTCAATGCGGGAAGTTCGCATTTCTTGAATATATTTAACCTTCGCAGGATCTACTTCAATAGCTTTTCCGCTGACAACGAAACCTAAGAGCTTACCAGATCTTACTTCAAAGGTGCAATTGTTCGGATTTAGTCTTAACTTGTACTTCCTCAGTCTTTCAAACAGCTTTTTCAGGTGATCAAGGTGTTCTTCTTCTTCATTATGAGACCTAGCTATCATATCATCGATGTAGACCTAGCTTTCCCTGGCATTTTTCAATCCAAATAGCATAACTTTGTAGCAGAAGGTGCCTCACTGCATGACGAAAGTTGTTTTCTCCATATCTTCAGGCGCCATTTTAATCTGGTTATACCCAGAGAAACTATCCATGAAGGAGAACATGTTATGTTGCACCATGTTCTCAACCAGAACATCAATATTGGGAAGCGTAAAGTCATCCTTGGGGCTCGCCCTATTCAAATATGTGTAATCCACACACATGCGTACCTTGTCGTCCTATTTAGGTACCGGTACCACGTTTGCAACCCATTATGGATAAGAAGTAACATCTAAGAACCCGACGTTAAACTATTTCATAACCTCGGCCTTTATGTTTTCTGACATCTCAGGGAGCATATGACAAACCTTTTGCTTCACTAGAGGACAGTCTTCTTTCGTTGGTAGACGATGAACCACAATATCAATGTCCAACCCTGGCATGTCTTCGTACGACCAGGGGAAGATCTCAATGTAGTCATGTAACATCTGGATTAACCTCTCTTTGAGACTATGCTCCAATTTGGAACCTATCTTGACTTCCTTTTTATCCTTTTCAGTACCCAAGATTACCGTCTCGATTGGCTCTTCATGAGGCTGTATTGTTCTTTACTCCTATTGTAACAGTCTAGCAAGTTCTCTTGGTACTTCAAAATCTTCCTCACCTTCGTTCTCAGCTTAGTATATTGGATTTTCAAAGTCATAACTGGCAATAGCAGAATCGTTATCAATGGGATCCAGAGCGGATGTGGATATGCAGTTTGATATATGGGTGTGTGTAAGAGGGCATGGCTATTTTAATGAAGCAAAGAAAAGAAAGACAAATAGCGCATAATTTGTATGCAAAAACGTCCAATGATTTATTTATGACATATAAAAGTGCAATGATAACCCTCACAAATAAACCATTGTGCCTCAGGTAAGACACAAGGCTTTTAGAGTTTAAATTGTTCAAATATTACATATCGCAAAAAAACCAAAAAGACAATTACTCCTAGATGAAAGTAATGGGAACAAAGTTTCTAGCCATCCAATTGTCGAGTTCACTGTTGATAGTAAGGAAGATCCAATTGTCCATGTCGCAGTCACTGTCATTATCCTCTAAAGCATTGATTCCATGGCTACTGATGTGTAGTGGCGGTCTTCCGGCGTGAGCACGACGAACAACTTTCTGAACTCCTAAAGTAAAACGCAAACCAAACTCGTCAAATTTGTAGGGGATGTCAGGGATCTGACCCCAAATAGTAACCCCACCCTCTTTAATTATAGCGTTGGCATCCTTTAGAGAAGCCATCTTCAACGGAGGTCTGGTAATCTTTGGAACACTAGCAACAGTCTTGGTAGTAGCAATTATATAAGGAACCTCTTCAAAATTCTGAAAGGGGGTCTCAATGAACTCGCTGTCCATCTCGACATATCTGAAAGATTTAAAATGACTCACCATATATTCTTCTTCGCCTTGGACGGTAACAATCTTTTCATTAACCAGATACTTCAACATCTGGTGCAAAGTGGGAGTTACAACACCGACTCCATGAATCCAAGGACGTCCTAGCAAACAGGAGTAAGACGGGCGAATTTCCATCACATAGAAAGTGGAGCCAAAAGTTTTGGAACCAACTTTAATAGGAATGTCCACCTCCCCGTGTACCATTCTCTTGGAACCATCAAAAGCTCTCACCACAATATTACTGGGCTTCAAAGTCAGTCCTTCATTGTCCAATCTGTCTAAAGCAACCTTGGGTAGAACATTTAGCAATGAACCCATATCAACTAGACCATGATCCAGGGTAGTGCCCCTACACTCAATAGAGACATGCAGAGCATCATTATACTTTCTTCCTTTAGACGCAAAATCAGCATCAGAGAAACTGAGCCCATTGTTAGCAATCAGACTGGCAACACATTTCTTGAATTGGTCGGCATAAGTCTCTTGCGGCACATGAGTAGACTTCAGGAATTTCACCAAAGCTTTGGCATGAGCTTAAGGGCATAGTAATAAGGCCAGAATTGAAATTTTTGAGGGGGTTTTCCCCAACTGTTCCACAACATTGTAATCTCTCTTTCGTATGATTTTCAAAATTTCCTCCATTTCTCACTTGGAGGCTTCGAGAATGGCTTCTTTAGGCGCCTCTGTCTGGGAAGGCTCGATCAATACTTCTTTGCCCCAAGTCTTAGCCGACTCAGTAGCAGGGATAATAACAGGAACAATAAGTCTTTTAGCGGGAATAATCAAAGGAGTGGCAACAGTCTTTGGAGAGATTTCAGGAGAGAAAACCCTTCCGCTTTTGGTAATTTTACTGGTCCCAACGATGTTATCGATGTTAGGATCAATATCTTTAGTAACTTAATTCTTAATGGCCTAAAGGTCTTGTTTGACGCCATGGTAGTAGACATCAGCTCCATAATTCCAAGGAACAACCTTGTCGGAGGAAAATGGAATTTTCCCTATAAAGGTTATAATTAAATGAGCAACCTTAGGAGTGGATGTAATCCTGACAGGTCTTTTGGAGAAGACCCTAGGAGGATTGTCAGAAATGGTAATAATTGATATATCTTCACACAAACTTCTCGTAGAGGGAGTCTTCTCAAACAAAATTTCCTTGCTGTCCATCAGGCGTTGGACACCTATCTTCAACAACAAGCAACCATTGGGTAGAGACGTACACAGGTGGAAACCTTCACCACAACCCATAAATAAATCGGCTCGCAATATATTCTTCTTAACAATAGGAAGAGGAGTAGCTAGTTCATCAACAGCAGAAATAAACAGGTCGTCATCAACAGCATTAACACCCTGACCATGCTTGGGCATTGGCGAAGTTATCACATTAGGGGTCTCAGGAGGGTCGAATTCAATCTCATTTTCCTCAATAAGATTCTGAACATTATTCTTCAGAGCCTAACAATCCTTTATATCATGCCCTGGACTGTTGGAGTGGTAGGTACACCGAGCATTTGGATTATAACGGGGAAATGTAGTGTTTGGATTTTGAGGAGGCTCCTTCAGAGTGACTAGATTAGACTTCAACAAGTGTGGAAAAACCTGATATAAGGACATGTTAAGCGGGGTGAACTGTCTTCTAGGCGCATCATTACAATTCATACAGGGTTGGAGATCATTACAACTCCCACTGTTGGACGGTGTTCAACTTTGCTTTGACTCTTTTGACTGTAGGCAACACTTACTTATTTCTTCCCAGAGAATGTTTTCTTTATTGTACTTAAAGACACATCTCTCTGAATCTTACCGCTCTTGATACCAACTTCTACTCTTTCACCTGTCAATATCAGCTTGGTGAACCCAGCTGAAGAGCTCCCGATCAGATGTTTGAAGAATGGGTCTGACAAAGTACCAAGAACATATCTACCAGCTCTCTATCAAATAGAGGAGGTTGGACTCTTCCTAGAAGATCTCTCCATTTCTGGGCATAATCTTTGAAGCCCTCAATGGAACCCATAGATATGCTTTGAAGTTGTGTACGGGTTAAAGCAAGGTCAGTATTATATTGGTACTACCTGTAGAAAGTAGCAGCCAGATCCTCCCAGTTGTGGATGTTGGTTCCCTCCAGCTGATAGAACCATTCCAATTGACTCCCAGATAAACTTTCCTGGAAGAAATGCACCCACAAATTCCTACCAGCCGTGTGAGGTAGGATCTTCCTGACAGAAGACCTCAGATGCAACTTAGAACATAAAACTCCGTCATATTTAGAAAATGTGGGAACCTTGAACTTCGGTGGAATGACCAATCCAAAAACCAACCCTAATTCTTCAAAATCTAGACCAGGTACTCTCTGAATTTCCATGGAGTTGAGACGATCCTCCAAAGGTTTATATTTGTCATCAGTAGGAGGATATTGTTCTTCAACCTAGTCAGCCTCTTCTTCGTCAAACCCCATACCGTGGTTGATGTAACCCAAAATTTTCCCTCTCATATTTTCCCAAGATATTTCCCTTACATGCTGATTACAAGCATTTGATTAAAGGAAAGATACAATTTTTTGAAGATAAACAAGGAGTCTTTGATTGGAATTTTGACAAAATCCTTTAATTGGTATGTTAAAAGGCCTTTCGATTGGTATTTGGACTGGCTTCGATTGACCGCCTAATCTCCTTCAAGCTTGCCTCAATTTTCCAAGCTTCGATTGAAGCCTTGGACTATTGCTTGCTTGCTGTACACCATCTTCGACTAGGCATGTTTTCCCTTTAATACAGCCTCCTTCGATCCAAAGGGGAAGGGCTTCTTGTCAGTGCTCCTTCGATTGCACCACTTTCTTTGCATGCTAGCTTGACTCACAAATGCAATGGCTACCTGCATGCAAGCTGGATCCTTTCTTCGATTGAGCATTTGTTTTCCTTGGAGAAAGCTTGTTTCTTTCTTTTACTAGGCAAATTATCCCTCTGGGCATGCCTTCAGCGCATAAAAGCAAGAACTTCTCCAAACTGGCCTTCAATCCACAAAGCTCCCACTGGGCAAAAGAACCCTCAGCATGTCACCATCGCATATATCCCTCTTTAGTTTGTCTCTAGCACAAGGCAAAGACTCCTTTAAATTTTCCTTCGATTCATAGGGAACTGGCCACCTTTGTGCCAGCTTCGCCTAGGCAAAAAGCTTTCTTTTGATTCTCCAAACAAAAAATGTTGCCTTCGACCCACAAGGCACTGGCTTCTTTTGTGCCAGCTTCAATTGAGCACTGACTCCCCCTTGTGAAACAATTGTACACACTTCAGCACACCCTTTGTTACGATATGGCATGTATTGGCCTACAATTTTAAAAGATTGTATAGATTTTTCGAAAGGATGCCAAGAGTGCCAGATTCATGCAGGAATTCAGCACGCTCCTGCAAGTGAACTACACTCAATTGTCAAGCCATGTCCCTTTAGAGGGTTTAGACCATCATCTTTAAATAACCAGAAATACATTTTAGTGGGAATAGATTATTTCACAAAAGTGATAGAAGTAATACCTTTGGTGAATGTTGATCGAGAAAGCATCATCGAATTCATCCCGAGGCATATTGTTTATAGATTTGGAATCCCATAAACCAATACAACAGATCAAGGATCAGTATTTACTGGTAAAAATATGCAATAGTTCGCTAAAGATATGGGTTTCAAATTACTAACATCTACGCCTTATTATGCACAAGCAAATGGACAAGTCAAAGCTGCTAATAAGGTGATCATTGGGTTAATCAAGAGACATGTGGACAGGAAGCCAAAGAATTGGCACAAACCTTAGATCAAGTATTATGGGCTTGTCGAACATCCCCTAAAGAGGCAATGAACACAACTTCATTTCGTCTAACATTTGGACATGATACGGTTTTGCCAGTGGAGATTTACTTACAGTCAGTCAGAATTCAAAGGCAAAGCGAAATTCCCACAGATCTCTATTGGGAGATGATGATGAACGAACTGGTGGATTTGGATGAAGAAAGGTTACATGATTTGGAAATTCTAAGAAGACAAAAGGAAAGAGTAGCCAGATCATATAATAAGAGAGTTAAGGGCAAAGCCTTCTCAAATGATGATTTGGTTTGGAAGGTGATTTTGCTAATGGATCGAAAGAAAAAGTTATTAGGAAGATGGTCCCACATTGGGAAGGCCCCTTTAAAATAATTCAATCACTCACTAACAATGCCTACGAAATCGAAGAACTGGCAGAAGATCGAAGAGTCTTGAAAATTAACAGTAAGCATTTGAAATAATTTAAACCTTTCCTTCAACATTTAAAAATTACGACATAGTAGTAAGGTAGTAAAATAATAAAGCCAACATGGTAAAAAATAAAAGGGTGCCAAAATGGCTCTGTCGAAATATTACAAAAAGGGTTTATGAAAAAGCTAAGGCATAATGGAGAAATACATTTTCAAATAAAAAATTCAGAAAGGCAAGTTATCCTTCATCTTGTCATACTTTGCCTTCAAGAAACCTAGCTTGCAGTCAATCGAAGCTTTGGTTGTGCGAAGAGCGGTGATCTCATTTTCTAAGCCTCTAGCTTCATCAATGAATTAGACGCTTTGAGTCAGCTCTTCGCTGGCCTTGTTGTTGTTCATGGCTTTGAGAACTTTCTGACGGTCTTCTGCTTGAGAAATTTGTTTCTGCAACTCTTTGATTTGTTGCTTCCAGAGCATAATGGACGTAGCATTTTTATCATGTTCCTTTTGGGTAAGCTTGAGAGTTTCTTCGCGTTTGTCATCTTTCTCTGATAACTCCAAGGCCTTGGACCACTTAGTCTCTTGAAGGGTTTGTTTTTCTGTGTTCTTCGAATCCACATTTCTATCCTTGAGAAAGTCTGCTTCCATATTGTTGATGAGAGTAGTGTGATACGGTGGGAGAACTGACTTGGTTGTTTTGTGTTTTATCGCAAAATGTTACGGTTAGCAAGAGTCGCCACCAACTTTTCTTTTATCCAAAAGGAAAGGTGAAAAAGCACAGGAAAGACCTTTGAGATTGTTTCTTGAGTTCGTGGGGTAGATTATGAAAAGGGAAGGTATTAGCACCCTTTTCATCCATGGTTTTCCATTGGCTCTTAGTTACTTGCTAAATCACTTGCTTTAGTTTGAAAATGTGCTTTGTGTGGTTTTTGAAAGTATTTTGAAAAGGCGCCATCGTTTAGGAAAACTTTGTAATGATTCTCATTCGTAAGAATGTATACAAAGTGTTGATCTGTTGAAAATGTTTTCAAGTTTGAAAGATGTTTTTGAAAATGTTGGTGTTTGTTTTGAAAATAGCAAGGATGTTTTTGGTTTTGAAATTGAGCAAGAAACTAGGAACAATCTACCTACTCAAAAGTCTTTCATGTTCATTTCCTCTCTCCTTTGATATTGTTATCTTACCATTGATTTGGTAAGTAACCCTATGTTTGGATGTGAACGGGACGGGCGTGGGTCATCGTATAACCATGATTAGCAATGTTGCAAGGTATCTTAACATCTTTCTTTAGGGACTAAGATCATTTTGAAAAGGCAACATAGATAGTGTCATCGAGGGACTATGATCTTGTATTTTTGCTTGTTTTTGCTAAGATATCTCACAGGCATAATATGGCCTTTTTTTGTAAGGAAACCAAGTGGATTTACCCTAGGGGTGCTTCTGTGCAAGTGTATTGATTTTTCATGCTTTGTTTAGTCTTTGATTAGGGTTTGCTACTTGTTGATTTTATCTTCTCATACAAATCCTAATTACTAACATTTATATAAAGCGTTAAATTGCGAAAAGTAAAATTACTACGCTATTACATCATTAGGGGAGGGGGTGTACAAATTTACAAATGAGGATTGCAAGAAATTTAAACCTAATTATCTATTACAATCATATTGAATATTGTATAAAATTGAAAATAAAAATGCAAGAATATAAATGGAAAAAAAAGAATTAATTTTTGTTGTTTTTATGAAATGGTTTTTTGTCTTGACCTAATTAAAGAAAATGATTAATTAAAATTAAATAAAATTAACTTAAATTAATTAAGAAAAGAAATTAATTTGAAAAGGATTTTTTAGGTTTTTTTATGAAAAAAGGTTATAAATTAATAAAAAAATGAAGATTAATTAATTAAAATAAATCTAACTTCTAGATTAATTTTAACTAAGAAAATAAAATAATATACTAATTTATCCCAAGTCTAAAAAATAATTATTTAAGAAAAAAAAATAAATTTATTTATTTTAAGAAAATGTTTTTTTATCTTTTTGTTCTATAGAGAAAATAAATATACAAGTACAAAAAATAAATTTGGATTTTTTTATGATTTATGAAAATAATAATAGTAATAATAATAATAATAATAATAATAATAATAATAATAATAAACAAAAGTAAAATAAAAAATAAAAATATAAAGAAAAGTCCACCGGGGGGGGGGGGTGGGTTTAATCAGTAAAGCAAGGAGTATTGTGAGAAAAATGGCAAAAGGTCACGCTGGGGCTTGAACGGGGCTTGAACCCAGGACCTAAGGGTGAACAGGTGCGCGCTTTAACCACTGGGGTGGTGATACATCTGTTAACTTATGTGAAAGGATAAATACATAACATAAAACGTGCTCTGATTACACTTCATCTTCAACCTCCAGCCAAAGGACCTGTATCTTTTTCATCTCTCAACAAAAATGAAAAGTTCAAACATGAAAGTTATGAAATTTCTTCCCACGAATCCAACCATATAAATATCTTAAGCTAATAGTCAACGATGAATGATAATTTTGCTGGCCCTAATTTAAAACCTAAAAATTTTAGAAAACTTCAACTCTAAAATTCTCTAAGCTTAGGCCATATAAATGCAAACTATGGATATGTATAGCTTCGTGGAAATGTTATCTACATTTTATATTCACAAATAAAAGCTTAACAATGCCTAAATATGAAGATAAAAGTTCAAGAAAAATACCTCAAAACTGGAAATTGTGAAATGGATTTGAGCTTGTTTCGCGCAGTGGTGATGATCAGGTTAGCTTCCTTGGACCTCTAGGAAGCTAATGCAATGGATAACTTGAGCTGAGGATGGTTGGAATGGTCTGGAGAAGTCAAGATGCAGACCTCTGTTTTTGGTTATGGAGGATGGTATAAATGGTGTTACATTTTGCAAACAGGTATTGAAATGGGTTGTGTATGATGCTAAGAAGCTTTTGGAAGTGTTAAGTAAAGAAACACACGAGTGGTTTTTAAGATTGAAGTTCAAAGTCAAAAATGACAAAAAATGGAGGTTTTGTGCAATATGAGATTTCAGGGAGTTTGGGAGCTTGTTCAATCGTGTGTTATGTTGCAATACACTAAAAGGTTTTTGCACTTGAGGAGGTTAGAAAACACAAGATATAGCCTTATGGCTATGTTACTTGATTTTGAAGAAAAGTGACAATATGGTTTCAAGGCATAGTACAAGCATGGCCTGAGTTTATAGGAGGCTCTAGACATGTTGCTTTTGCCTTTGACATTGCTTGTGATCAGAAGGAACAAGTGCAAAGCTCTACGCATTGACTTTGTGATTAAAGCTTCTTTACAAGAATGGAATGGTTACTTTTTGCCATAAATGGAAAATTTACTTGGATAAAGCTTGAATCAAGTGGATAATAGCTCAAAAGTAAGTGTAATATTCTTATTATGGATAGATATTGAGGTTTGGAGGCCTGCAAAGCAATATTGTGCATCATAGGTTTGAAATTGAATTCTTATTCATCACAAAATGACTTGTATTTCAAGTTTGAAAACCCTAACTTCCTCTCTTCGATTCTACCTGCTCAAGAATGATCTAAAGGAGTTCTTGGACATTTTGGAAAGCTTGTAATGTGGTCTATAACCCCTCTTTGAATCACTTTTGAAAATTCCACTTGGAACTATATGAAAAAGTGCCATGAAGTTAGGTCAAAATCCTGACCAAAACTAGGGAAAAATTTCACTAAGTGTTCAATTTCAAGACCATGACTTTATGAATGAATAACTTGAGATCCAAGCATTTTTAGAAGAATTTGTGTAAATCAGTGTTGTATATATCATGGAGATCTACAAATTTCATGTTAAAAGATTCTTCTGAATTCTCTTGCATCATGGTGAAAAATTGGCTCAAAGTTATGAAAAAATATGAAGTTTTAAACAGTTAGAAAAATATCTAAGTTAGAAAAGTTTTGAATTTACAAAATGAAATCTTGACCTTTTGATTTCTTTATGAATAAGTTTAATATTTTAACATGTTTTGATGAATTGTGATTTTTGACATTGGATTTTGACCAAAAAGTCAAAGTTTGACTTTTCAGTGTATAGTTGACTTTTGATCAGTTGACTGAGAATTCACTATCAATCCAAATGATCTTGAGCAATGTTTTAGGTAATGCCATTAGATCAAAATGATGCAATTGAACTCTTGAAATCATGCTTCAAACCAATTGACCATTCGCTAGGTCAAAAATCAGAAATTTCCCTTTCTCAGTCAAAACCCTAATTTTGACCATTTTGCCCTTTTGATGATTTGATCAAATTTCTTGTGGAATTATGGTCCAAAATTGATCAAATGATACATATGATTTTATAATATTTATGTGGATAAAAAATTATGAAGTTTGACTACAAATTGGCCATAGTTGACTTTTTCCCCAATACAACTGATTTTTAGGGCAACTGCTTAATTGACTGAGCAAAAGTGTGATCTAAGGCTTGAAACTTGGCATGACTAATCTTGGGGGTCCATAATGATCCATGAAAGTCATATGAAGCATTGAAAGTTCAATTATCCTTGTGCAATATGAAACCCTAATTTTGGTCCTCAGTGCTTTTGGAGGTGTCTTGAGCTGATCAACCCTAGTGCAGTCTTGAACCAAGAGAGATCTTTGTGAGAAAATATTTGATAAATGAGAGGGAAAATTTTGGGGTATAACAACTGCCCCTGTTCAATCTTCTTAAACCTGAAGAGTTAGATTGGCTGATCCTCCATTCGTGACTTGAAGGTGAAAGATGATTGAACACTAGAGTGCCCAAAAATTTGCACTCAAAGATGGATGGTGAATGAGGTTATAGATGCCATTTGGAGGAATGTTGGTAAACACCGGAAGAAGTATCAGCACAAATCTCTTGTTTATTTATACTAAAACTTTATGTTTTACGTGTGAGAAAAGAGTTAGTAAAACGCAGATGCCTGCATGATGTTCACCAGATGTGGTATTATGTTAAATGAATATGGTATGTACATGTTATGATGTATGAAAGTGATATGTATGTTTTTGTCCGGGAAAATAAATCCCTTACTGCCGCTGAGGAAATTCTGGGGGGTTGAATCCCTGATTGTCATTGGGGAATATCTCTTGAATGTCAATTGTTATCTGGTCGGATCCAGGCTTCACAACTTGTTGAGGATGAAGTAGTCAACTACTATCTGGTCGGATCCAAGCTTCACGGTAACTTACTGGGGGAAGAAATGAATTAACTGTTATCTGGTCAGAATCCAAGATTTGCAGAAAATTTTCTTGAAATTGAATAGTTATCTGGTCAGATCCAGGCTTCACAACAACCTGCTGGGGATACGGAAGTTAACTGTTATCTGGTCGGATCCAGGCTTTGCAGTAACTTGAAGTGGTAACTACTATCTAGTCTGGTCCAAGTTTCATGGTTTTTGGAAAGTTATTCTATTATCTGGTCGAGTCCAGACTTCATAGTGTCTCTCTGGGAATCATAGTTAGTTGTTATATGGTCGGGATCCAAGTTTCACAATAAACTGTTTGAAAAACTGTTATCTGGTCGGGTCCAGGCTTTGCAGATTTCTGAGGTTGATGAGGTCAATTGCTATATGGTCGGGTCCAGGTTTCACAATAAACTGTTTGGGGATTTAGTCGTTATCTGGTCAGTTTCCAGGGTTCACAACAAATCTCAGAGGGTAATTGCTATCTGGTCGGATCCAGGCTTCACAACAACTTGCTTGAAAAGATGAAATTGAAAACTGATATATGGTCGGATCCAAGTTTCACAGTAACTTGTTGGGGGAGAGGCAAACTCCACTGGGGAAAAGAAGTTAAACCTTGGTCGGGTTGAGTCCAGGTTCTTCTATATCTTGGAAGAGTTAGACTATTATCTGGTCAGGTCTAGGTTTCATAGCATCTTGGAAGAGAGGAGAGAACTCTTTAGGGTTTGAACTTCATGAACCCTATTAAATACTTAGATCTATCGATCAGTTGTATGCAACCTAAAGTACTACTCAATATCATCATGTATCACTCACAATAAAGGTTATGTCTAATGTGAAGTTAAGAGAACAACCGTATTGTCTCTAAGATGATCTCTCACGCAACTCAACAACACAAAGGCATTATAAACTGATACCCACAGTAATTATTAAGTCTAAATCTATATCTAGAGTCTAGAACCTAATATATGTACATCCTAGATCCGGATTTGAACCGTATATGTCAATAGCAACTAAAATCCAACATAAAGCAAGCAACCATCTATATTGATTTGGGAAATAAATAGTTTACAACACCATGATCAACAAATATACATACAATCAATGTTAACTTGCAAATAAACCCCAATAAATAGAGAATACAAAGAGAAGAGGAGATGATATCTAAACATCTCTTGCGGTGTCAATCGCGATTGATGAGAAATCTGACTTTCAATCTTCAAGATGTAAGCTCCATTGTTGTTTTCTAAGCTCAAACGTCAAATAATAAAGTTGGTGGAGTTGGGAGTAAAAAAATACCAAAACCATAGCCTAAAAATATATTCTAAAACTATTTATACAAGTTTCAAAGTCGCAAAGGGAACTTAGCGTGCAACCTGCTGTTCCGAAAAAAAATCAACACTTGTTTTTGCCATAACTTGAGAAACGTAACTCCGATTTACGCACGGTTAAAAGCGTTGAAAAGCTTATTCAATGTTATATATAAAAATTACTAAATACCGACGAAATTTATGATTTTCCTCTTCTTTGTTTTGAGCCTTATTCTTTGATGAATTGCTTAAAATCACATTTTTGAAGTTGTGTTTTTGGCTCTTATTGCTCGGTGCTTCAACCATGTATGAATACCTACAAAATAAATGAAAAGCTATCAAACGATACAATATTTACATGAAAACATGATTATACTAGTATTTACACAAAAGTCGGGGTTTTACTTAATAATACACAAAAAACCGACTAATAAGTGTCACAAAATACCACTGAAAATAAACACATTTTGGCACTTATCACCCGCACTCATTTTTTTGCTGGGGGGAACAAGATTTTAGACTCATACTCTCAATAAAACTCGTCATTTCCCGCCCTTCTTTTGCAGGCTTTTGCGAGACAGGTCTAAACAGGGCGGACATGCCCGTTTGCCACCCCTAGTCACGAGCACTTCAGCATAACACACCACAAATCTCTTACTCTAACCATCAACTCTAATACACTAATGGATCATCATGAGGGGAAACATCCATATTGGGTCAAAGACTCATCTAAACAAGTGAGATAAACACCACATATTCACTCAAAATCTTAAAATATTAGATATATGGGTCCTCTAATAAAGTGTTTAACCTCCACTTTTTCAAACAATATGAAACTTCCAACTCACACTTGTTTCTTAACACAATTTATAAATAAACTCTAAAAATATCCAAAATCTATTTGGACTGCCTCCGCCACCTGACCTCTTTTTATCGCCACTATAGATGGCTAGCTTTTGCCAGACCGCCAGTGTAGACGGTCGTACTCCATTAGACCGCAATCACAGATGGCCAGACTCTACTAAACCACCTACACTCAAGACTAGAATCCACCATACCACCAGAGCGGAAGACCCGCTGTCGCTAGACCGCCTATATCTTGTTGAAAAAATTTGTCTTTATTAAATTATGCTTTATTTCTCTATTCCATTAGTTTTGCTGCAAATTTTAAGACATTTTACTACAACATGAAACACAAACGATTTGATAAAGACACTTGCTTTAGAAAATAATTTTATCAATTGGAATTAAATTCCAAGTTTGACAAATGGTGGTCAAACTGAAAGCAATCTAAACATATCAACATTTAACTTTGAGTTCAAAATAAAAATAATAAATAAGTTAAGGTACAATTTAGTCTTTGATATTCAAACTGAATGTAATTTAACTAGAATAACAATTTGTCTCATGTTTAACTTATTTCACAAGTAACTTTGAATTATCAACGTCTTTTTCAACTAGAGATTAGAATATTAAAAAAGTCATATATATGTAGTTGAATTTAACTTGTTGAGAAAGAAATCTGAGATGAGGAAATTAGAACAAGTTATATATTAAGTTGCTTTGGAAGTAACTTCACCCAAGTTAAACTTTGTTCAAAGTGCTAATGCCATTGAATTATATTAAATTGAAACTAAGCATACATAGTTGAACCTAGTGCAACTATGAACATAGGTCGACAATGCAACATACTGAGTACAAGTTGAACTTCTAAACTTATGGTGTAGAAGCAATTGATACTGATTACCCTAACAAATGATAATCTTGAGAACAGTAAATGATGAAATATATACATATGATGGTAGGTGATTGATAGTATTACGCAGTCTAGGCAGCAGGATCAACTTCATAGCGTTCGGATTCTGAAACGCGATTCTTGTATTTGCGGATGAAATCATCAGCTTTTCTGTTAATATTTGGCTCAGCAACACCCCAGTTACCTCTGTCTTCATCGCTAGGCCATGTCCTGCGCCCTGTATCATAGTCATAGTAACCTGCTCCACGCTTATTTTTAGATGTGAAGCATGAGAAAATAGAGAAGAAACCAGGTGAAGACTTGTTCTGCCTATTACCACCACCCATGGTGATTAATGGCTAAGTTTTTTTTGCTATGAATAACTGTCTTAGTTTTCAAATGACAGTGTAATATCACCTATTTATATATAAATGTAATAGTTGAGGAGGTTTGAATTTGTATAGTGTGAAAATGAGAATCTGATAAAGGAGTGGTGAGACATGCATAAAGGGTTCAAATCAAGCTGAGTTGGAAGGGTTGTAACAACTTTGTCAAGGCACTTTTTCTGTGCTCCGCTAGTTTCGTACGTGAAGCTTTAATAAATGAGGGATTTCTACCAATAACGCACGATTGTTGGTTCTTCTTTTGTACTTTTCTTCTCTTATGAAGATTCACGTTAATTATTAATAATTACCACTTTTCCACTTCTATTTCAAGCGCCTAAACTATGTGCACCATATTATAGTTTTGCACATACTTCATATTTAGATTAGACTTACGCCGAAAGATAGAATTTGATGAAAATGAGTAGGCTAGGTCAAAATATAGTCAATTATGGTTGTTCTGTCAATTCTGACGATCAACCTCTTTTTTTTTTTTAGAGTTCTTCTTTTCCAAAACTCGAATCTTCAGCACGATTGTTTTTATTACGTAGAATTCTAATTGATTCTTTTCTCTTGTCTCTTCGTTGATTCTCATTATTATTTATGTTATTCACCTGATTTGTTAAAGTTGTCATTGTAACGCCCTAATTTAATTAGGATTATTTTATTTAAAATAATTATATAAGATGATGCGTTTACTTGTGTCGATATATTTTATAATGTGATGTGATGTAATTTGAAAAAATTAGAGGTTGAGATGTAGAGGGGTATGACTAAAAGTGTAGAGAACAAGAGGTGATTAGAGAATACTAGTATTAATTAATTGTTATTAATAATATTTTTATTATTATTATATTACTATTGTTATTACTCTGAATAAAATAGTATTTATAATTTTAGTGATTAAATAATTAATTAAAGAGAATAAGAATATTTTTGGAATATATGTATTAGGGGTCTAAATTGTGTTATAAGAAAAACAAGAGTGAGAATTTGACAAAATAGATCGTATGTTGTACCCCAAAATTTGTCCTCTCACTTATCAAGAATTTGCTCACAAGATCTCATTTGGCTCAAGACTGCACTAGGGTTGATCAGCTCAAGACACTTCCTTAAGCACTGATGACCAAAATTAAGGTTTGAGATTGCACAAGGATATTTGAACTTTCAATGCTTCATATGACTTTCATGGATCATTATGGACCCCTAAGATTACTCATGTCAAGTTTCAAGCTTTGAATCACACTTTTGCTCAGTCAATTGAGCAGTTGACCTAAAAATCAGTTGTATTAGGGAAAAAGTCAACTATGACCAATTTACAGTCAAACTTCATAATTTTTTATCCACATCAACATTTTAAAATCATATGTATCATTTGATCAAGTTTGGACCATAATTCCTTAAGAAATTTGATCAAATCTTCAAAGGGCAAAATGGTCAAAATTAGGGTTTTGATTGGGAAAGGGAAATTTCTGATTTTCGACCTAGCAAATGATCAATTGGTTTAAGGCATGATCTCAAGAGTACAATTGCATCCTTTTGACCTAATGACATAGCTCAAAGCATTGCTCAAGTCCAATGGATTGACAGATGAATTTTCAGTCAACTGATCAAAAGTCAACTATATATTAAAAAGTCAAACTTTGACTTTTTGATCAAATTCAAATGCTTAAGATCATAATTCATTAAAGCATGTCAAAATATGAAACTTATTCATCAAGAAATCAAAAATTCAAGATTTCATTTTGAAAAGTTAAAATTTCCAAACAGAAATTTTTCCAAGTGTTGGAAATTCCTTATTTTTTCACAACTTTGAGCAAAATTTTCACCATGATACAAGATGATTCCAAAGAAACTTCCAACATGAAAGTTGTATATCTCCATGAAATCTACAAATTTTATTCATACAACTTCTCCTAAAAGTGCTTGGATCTTAAGTTATTAATTCATAAAGTCATGGTCATGAAACAAAAACACTTAGTGAAATTTTGCCTTAATTTGGTCAGGATTTTGACCTAACTTCATGGCACTTTTTCATATAGTTCCAAGGGAAATTTTCAAAAGTGATTCAAAGATGGATTGTAAAGAATATTACAATATTTCCAAAATGTCCAAGAACTCCTTGAGATCATTCTTGAGCAGGGAGAATCGAAGAGATGAAGTTAGGGTTTTATCACTTGAATTACAAGTCATTTTTTGATGAATACATCAACCAAATCCATACTAGGCTGCATAATCTTTGCTTTGCAGGCCTCAAACTTGTTTGTCACTCCATAATTAAATGTTTACACAGCTGTTAGGGCTTTGATCCAAGCAATTGAGCTATTATCCAAGTTGCATTTCCATTAATGGCACAATGTTAACATTGTCATTCTTGTAAAGCAAGCTTTTTGCATAAAGTTTATTATTGAGCCTCTAACTTGTTCCCTCTGATCACACTCCATCCACAAAGTCAGAAGAAAGCTTGTTTAAAGCATAACCACTATATGAATCAAGTACAAGGCATGGAAACTTGTTTTGTCATAAAAATCATATGTTGAACTTAAACATGTAAATTTGAATTTTGATCAACTAGAGCCCTCCAAACTTGTTGCTTATAAATATAATCACTATTTCTGAGCTAAGCGAAGAGTTTGAGCATCCTGAAACACTCCCAAATTCCCCCTAGCTAGAAATTGCACAAAAAACTCCATTGATACACAGTTCTAACCTTAAACTTGTATCTCTCATTTCTCTCGTGCGTTTTCCCTCAAATTCATTCCTAAAGTTTCCTTACATCAAATACAACTCATTCTCGTCCTTATTTCAGAACTGTAACACCATTTACCATAACCTCCATAACCAAAAAACAGAGTCTGCATCTTGACTTCTCCAGTCCATTTCAGCCACTCTCTAACCAAGCTAATCATTGCATTAGCTTCCTGGGACCTCAGTGGAGCTATTCTGATCATCACAACATCTTGAGAAGTGCTCATTTGCAGAACATGATTTCCAGTTTTGAGGTAAGTTATCTCAACTTTGAACTCTTCATACAAGCATTATTAATGTTTAATTTGTAAATGAAAATTGTAGACATCATTGTTCTGAAGCTAACCATGTCTTTAGATTTCATTTATATTGCTTGAGTAGTTAGAATTTTGAATCTGAACATCCTGGAAAAATTAGGTCAGAATTTGGTACCATTCAAAATTCATGTTCATTCTTGAGAATTAATTTAAGTTGTTTATATTTCTGGAATCGTGGTAAAATTTTACACAAGTTTCATTTATACTTTGTTGCAAATGGTTGAGAAATGAACAAGTTACAGTTGGTTTGACTGGAGGTTGAAGATGAAGTGTAAATCAGGGCACGTTTTGTATCATATATTATTGTTTTGCTTATGTTAACGGATGTATAGCCACCCAGTGGTAGAAGCGCGCGTCTGTAACCTTTGGGACCTGAGTTCGAACCCCAGTGGTATCCTTTTAGATTTTTCACATTTTTGCATTCTGACTTTCTATTTTTGGCAGGCGCCTAGGCCTCCCTTAGGCCTTTTGTTTTTTTCTTACTGTTAACCCCCCTGCAGGCTATTCACACCCATGACCCAGTTTTATTTTCTTTTCTTATTTTCATTTTATTTATTTTCTTAATTATTTTTCTAATACTAAAAAATCATAAAAAATATAAAAATACTAGATTTATATTTGGACATAGTTTATTTATTTTTTATCACACAAAAATTATTTTATTTTATTTATTTCACTAAATGTTTTATAAATTTAATTAAAATACTAGGTTTTATTTATTTTCTTTTACACCAATTAAATATATTATTTTAAAATATAAAAAAATATCAAAAATATTTTATAATACTATAGATTATTTTTAAGACAAAAATACCAAAAATATTCCTTTTATAAACTTAATTTCTTTTTAATCAATTAATAGATTTAGGGTTTTATTTAAAAAAAAATCTTGGTAAATTTAGGTTTTATTTTTAATTAATTATTTTCTTTTAATTAATTAGGTTAAAATAAATTCCCTTTTCCTAAAAAAATCAAACAAAATATCCATTTTCTTCACATTTGCATTCTTGTATATTTATTCATTATGTACATTATTTATTTCAATTCTTGTACAAATTCAATATGGTTGGAATAGATTAATTAGGTTTATTTTCTTGCAATCCCCATTTATAATTTGTACACCCCCTCCCACAAGTATTGTAATGGCGTAGTAATTTTAAATTCCGCAATTTATCGCTTTATATACAAATGCTAGTAATTAGGGTTTTGTATGGAAAGACTAAAACCAATCAAATAGAAAACCCTAATCATAGACAAAATCAAGCATGAAAAATAATACACTTGCACACAAGCACCCCCTAGGGTAAATCCACTTGGTTGCCTTTACAAAATGGCCATATTACGCATGTGAGGTATCTTACCAAAAACAAAGCAAAATACAAGATCATAGTCCCTCGATGACGCTATCTAAGTTGCCTTTCAAATAACCTTAGTCCCTAAAAGAGAATGCTAAGATACCTTGCAACATTTCTAATCATGGTTATACGATGACCCATACTCGTCCCGTTTACATCCAAAGATATTGTTACTTACCAAAACAATGGTAAGATAACAATGTCAAAGGAAAAAGAAAATGAACATGAAAGACTTTTTGAGTAGGTAGAATGCTCCTAATTAATTGCTCCATTTCAAAACAAAACATACTTGCCATTTTCAAAACAAACACCGACACTTTCAAACATCTTACAATCTTGAAAACATTTTCAAAAGATCAAACACTTTGTATACATTCTTACGAACGAGAATCGTTACAAAGTTTGCCTAAACAATGGCCTCTTTACAAAATAATTTCAAAAACCACACAAAGCATAATTTCAAACAAAAGCAAGTGATCTAGCAAGTAACTAAGAGCCTATGGAAAAACAAGGATGAAAAGGATGCTAATACCTTCCCTTTTCATAATCTACCCCCCGAACTCAAGAAATAACCTCAAAGGTCTTTCCTGTACTTTTTCACCTTTCCTTTTGGATAAAAGAAAAGTCAATGGCGACTCTTGCTAACCGCAATATTTGCAATCAAACGCAAAACACCCAAGTCAGTTCTCCCACTGTATCACATCGTAGAACGTGAAAAGGCAAGGAGAAGGGAAAAGTTAGGGCAAGAGGATTCCATAACTTTTTGGAAGATCAAAACTTTGAATTAAGGTAAGGGGGTGAATGGATTCTCTAATTGGTGATCTTACATGAGAGGGTAGTGAGGGTTCTTTTCCATCTTAGGTTGTTTTATATGATTGATGCATAATTTATTTGGTTTGATTGAATTGATGTGTTGTATATGATTATACATGGATCTGTGATGCTATGTTGTGATTGTTGTTGCATAAAACCCCAATCTAGAACCTATGAGTAATGAGAATTAGGATTTTGAGGATTTTGGATGAGGATTTGATGAAATATAAGATGAATAAAAATGCTCAAATGATGTATAATTGATGTAGTAACATAGGATTATAATAGATGATGAATTCCTATGATTAGATGATGTTTTAAGACCCAAAAGATAGTGAAATCGCAGAAAAATTCAGCACAGAATAACATGCGTCGACTCAAAGAAGTCATGCGTTGACTCATGCAGGTTCAAGACTCAGTATGCGTCGACTCATTGGATCGACCTTAGCACACTCGGAGCAGACAAAATACCTATGCGTCGACTCAAAGGGGGCATGTGTCGACTCAAGCAATCCAATTTTTGACAGATTTTTCTAAAGGCCGTAACTTGAGTTTCTGAACTCCACTTGAGGTGTCGTTCGAAACATTGGATAGCTAACATGATGAACTATATTTATAAGGAGTAAAATAAATATTTAGAAGTATAATTCTAGTAACTAAGTTAAAATAGGAATTATTCCCCGTTGTTTCACCGAAACAGTGGGTTGTTTTCTTGTGATGTTCTTTTGCTGATGATGCTGGTATGAGGCAGTGTTGGTGATTATGATGGGGATGATGTGGATGGTTTAAATTTCCATGGTGATGAAGGCTTATTCCTTTTTATTGTATTATTTCACATTGTTGCATGTTCATATTGCATGCATTCACGGATGAGGGCTTATGCCCTGATGTTATCCTGGATTGGCGTTGTGTTGAAGGCTTATGCTCTGTTATTTCCCAATTGGCATTGAGTTGAAGGCTTATGCCTTGATGGTACCACATGCATGTTGAGATAGGACTATTGCATTGCATAAACACTGAATTGATGTTGTATAATGTGATGATGGTTGTTTGTGATGAATTTTCTGTATGTTGTGATTTACTACTCCTTAGCATGTTTTATTTCACCGTGTAATTATTGAATGAAATTCTCACCTCTTTTGTGTTGTTGTGTCTGTACTCTTCGGGAGTACAGATAATTAGGTACCCGAGTAGTGCTTGAAGTGATGTTACCAGATCGAGTCTTAGGAGTCGCTCTGATATGTAACACGAGATTTGGTATTTTCATTATGTTTTGCATGATTTCAAATGTTGCACATTTTCTTTTAAACTTAAGATGTACTACGTATTGTGGACTTAAATTTTTGTTAAGGCTAGAATTACAATGAACTACTTTTATGTTGATTTTCCGCTTCTGAATAACCATTTTTTAATACACGAAGTAATAAATTATTTCGAGAACTTTATGGATTTTATGATTTATGTGGCATCCCATTGTGAACTCTGATGCATTTGTCGTATATTTCATTACAAATATTCATATGGGAAAATAGGATGTTACAGTCATCCGTTGAATCAAAATAGTTAGAGTCGTGGTAAAAGCCACGATAGTTCCCTTAAGTTTGGTTCTCGTCACCGATTGATCCGCCATGGTTGTCAAACAACGAAAAGAACAAGAGAAAATCTACTTTAATGCAAACTGACGCAGTCAGAAACATGAAGGAAATAATAAATACTAACCCTAGAACAAACACAAGTTTACAAGTGACAAACTTGTCAAATAAAACTAGAATCCACCAGAAAGAAGGAAATTATGAATTTTATTATAATGAAAGATAATCCTTACGATTGCGTTAAAGGTATTTAAATACATAAAACAAAGAAGTCATAATGGGCCTTTAATCCAAAACAGAATTAATTAAATAAAAATAAAATGCGAAAATAGAAAAATGTTTAGTTTGGGCCTGAAACAAACGGGGATGGTATAATAATAGTTATTCTGACATCGGACGCCAATATGCCAAAATAGTTATACTGACATCAGATGCCATACTTGCACGATTCCTATATACCTTTCCAGCGTGTGACTTCCTTTTTGATACACGCGGCCAACCTTCCTACATTATTTCCACCACAAATCGGCAAAAGTATGGCCACTGGAGCACCACCGGTAGAGCCCCGGGTAGCCCGATTGCTTCCATCCGACATGTTCAAGTGCTTAAATACCGCATATAAGCTGCCATTAAAGTCTCTACGCCATGCCCCGAGTCTAGTCATAGTATCGGAACCAATGGCGACACGATGAGAGGAAATGTGAAAGGAACAAATATCATAAGACTTGGAACCAATATACTTATTCTTATGGCACTTTCTCCTTTTTAGTTCCTTGTTGAGTTAAAAAAATGTAAAACCATAAAATAAAATAAGGGATAAGCTAAACCATGATTATTAGTGATTGAAATGATCAAACCATTTTAACGTTAAAAGAAAAAAATAGTAGTTCAAGTGTTGTAACTAGTTAAAAGGAGGGTGTAACTCGTTACAGCCTGGTGAAAAGCACTTCTAGAAGGGAAAAAGTAATTTTGAGTTGGATTTAACATGTTATGCATTCGCGCTACCCAGTTACACCTTATTGTTATTTTTTAGTTTGTATCATCCGTAAAAGGTTTATCATTTGTGTTAACCCGTTACAACCACGAGTTTTTTATTTTACTTGTAATTGGATTATGTGTTTTAGGTCCCAATCATTTAGGAACACTTGTATAAATGCCTTGGAGGCATCCTCATCATTAGTAATGCATTATATTATTCTCACCCTCAATTATCTCTCTCTCTAATTCTCTTCTCTCTCACTATCCATTTCTCCATATACTCCATAGTTTACCAATTATGTGATTGTATGTTCCAACATTTGGCATTAATAGCCTAGTATTGATCCATATTCACAGTGAGCAACATGAATTATGTCTCCAATGATAGATGTCGTAACCGATAAAAAATAAAAAATAAACGCATGTCGTAACCCTACTCGTTCAGAGACCTTAAGTTCGCGAGTTATTTAGACGAAAGGAATGTGTTAGGCATCCTTCATCTCTCTTATTCTCAAGGGACATCCTATTTTAGATTTAGAGGTAAATCAGGAATCTCTATTTAAAAGCATGTTATTATCAATTGCATAAGAAAATGATTATTTTTTTAATTAAGGGACTCGCCTTGGTTTTAACTGCGTATCTACATATCTCCTTGCGAAGAATCAGAGTCCAATTTCTTAATTCGTACGTGTTTGGTTAGTTATTATATGGGATTGTGTAAATGCTTCCGAGTTATCCTCGAACCTTGTCTGTGTTTGAAAATAGCGTAGTCGTAAATGTAATTTGCAGTTAATTTTGAAAATAAATCCACAATCCCTTTTTTTGAAATTTTCTTGGATTTGAAATTAACTTAGTAAAAATGTTAAGTTTGATTGGGTAGTTATATTAAATGCATGAGGTAATTTTGAAAATATTAGGATGAAATTGAAATTAGTAAAAACATAGTGTTTAACAATTTAACCAAAATCGTTAGTAATTTTTGTAAAATAGTTAGCGATTATTATAATCATATTATTTATTTATCAAGAATAAATCATATACTTATAATAATAGAAAATATTATTTTAATACAAAAATGAAAAAAAGTTGTGAAAAGAAAAAAAATGCCCAAAACCAAATACCTAAATAAGTAAGTATAATGGGTAAATAAATTAAATAAAAATTATTTATATAAGACGGGGGGTGTAAATTGTTCTACGTAGTAAAACAGGAGGTGCAAAAGGCAGAGGCCAAGCCCAAGGTTCATATTGGAGCCCAATAGCAAGGGGAGGTGTGAATTATAGTTAAAGTAGTGATTTTGGGGGTATTACTAGCGCTGGGCCTAGCCCAAATAACTTGTTTGGTCCATCTGGATATTATGTGGGTCGGTCCCAGGAGTTACGGTGCACTAAAGAGATTTGAAATGTTTAATTCAGATCAAAGGACCACTAGAGATTAACTCTGGGGCATTGATCTGAAGTATTGCAAATGAAGAGACAAAATCTAAAGTTGACTGAGGGAGTGTGATAACACGTGGGTATGGAACAAGCAGACAAGATAAATATTTGATTTTGTTCCCATTTTCTCTCTTTCTCCGTCTCTCTCTAGCCCCATTATCCACTTATACAAAATTTCTACAGAGAGAGGTTATGATCTCTCTCTAAATTTATGTTGGCCGGAAATCGCCCCACCCCTCTAACCACCGTAAGCCACCACAACACCACCTCGATCTCTAGTTTTTCAATTGACATTCAACCGAAAACTTTAAAGCTTCATCTGAACCATCGTCCCAAACCCAGATCTTCATCCCTTCAACCCAGATTCTAGGACCCTAACCTAGCTCCAGCGTGGGCGGCCGCCATGGCCTCCGTGGAGATGCAAGTTCATTTAGAACTTCATCTGTTTTTTCCATCAACCCTATGAACCCTGGTGAACCCTTAGAACCATAAATTAAAACCCTTAGAACCCCAACAATTTAGAAAGAACCATAACCCTAAATAGGATGAACCCTAACCCTAAGTTAGAACCTTAACCCTAAGTATGAACCCTAAACCCCAAATTTCCCATAAATCAACAATTTTTAACACCAATTAAATGCCAAACAAACATCAACAGTAATAATCAATCAACCATAAGCTAAGTTCTTGGCTTACCTCTCCTTTCCATGAAACTTCTTGCAATCTGATTTCTGCTCTGTATTTCTCCGATCTCTCTCTTATAATCTCCTTCTGTTTCTACTTGCAGGTACAACGATGGAAGTTTTAGATCGAAGGGGTTAGGGCTCTAATGATGAACCCTAATCCTTTTTTGGATGAAGAGCTTTACGAAGGGTTTGGGGGATGCGTAAATATAAATAATTGCAAAAGGGTTTTTCTCCAATTTTTGTTGTCCTCAATTTTGTCTTAGGGTTAGGTTTTTATAGGCTTAGGAATAGATTTAATTAGGAAATAGAATTAGGCGATTTGGAGTTTGTTGGCTCCTAAATTCGACACCCTTGTTTTGTTATCAATATAGACCAATAATTATGAGTCAGAAGAGTTTCCTACATAAGAAGGCTTCGACCAACTGATCATGTCGAAGGCTCGTCAAAGATTGACAAGATACTTAGAGGAATTCCTTTAAGTGGGAATCTTGATGTCTTCGACGTCGAAGGAACCTCTCGACAAAGGTACCTGATGCCCAAGGTCGAACGGTTTGAGATTTGAATTGTTGGAGGGAAAACGGTTCCCAGTAGTTACCAAGTGCAACATGCCAAGAACAGAAGCGTCGAAGGCTGTGAGCGTGCCATGTGGAGTCATCTCGAAGTAACGTAACTGCCCAGCGGTTACTTAGGATTTGTTTTAGTATAAATACTAGTTGTTCACATAGTTTTCGCGTGTGTTCATCATCTTATACAAGTCACTCATTTAGATTCAAGTACCCAGCGTGAGCAAAAGAATCATTGAGAATGTATGTGTGAAACACCATTTAAATTAATCAAAGTCTTTTATATTCAAGCAATTTATCGCTTTTCATTTACTTATCTCTGTCGAAGCCTTTTACTTAACGCTTTTATTTATTCTATCAAGCTTTTCTTCATGCAATTTACTTAAAAGTGTCTTTACTTTACTGGCATTAATCACCATTAGGATTAGTCAAACTCCAGAAAATCAACCATGTCTTAGGATCAATCTGATCGATCCTGCTAGTCACCAAATAAGTAACCTTTTGGAAGATCAGCGGTTGTTTACTAATTTCCACGGTAAACAAATTGGCACACCTGGTGGGACCTTGTGTTGATTTTTACGATTAACCATTTTATATAAAATATCCTCCTTTTTCGAGAGTATTGCATGTTATTGAGAAGTGGTAGAATATACACCAATGAAACCAATACTAGGAGAAGAAGTGAAGAGATGGCGAATCCGCCAAACAGTGGTGAAATCCCACAAACAAACGTGGGAGCAACGGTTATCCCAACCGTAAGTGAAGTGGTGACCGCTGGTTCAACACCAGCAGTAACGGTTACACAAACGGACCATTACCTCCATTTACTGGCCCCAGAATGCCTCTGGGAACTGCCCCACCAAGGGGAAACCAAGGAACTAGGCCATATGTTCCCCCAGGTTTTTCGACAGTTGGTTTAAATCGAGAACCACTCTATGGCATGCCAACTTCTGAATTGGCTAGCCTGACGAATGTTGCCTCCACTTTTTCAGACCCTTTAGTGAGCGCCTCTTCGCCACTCCAAGGCTCTGGGGTTGGTATGGCGAACAAGGGTAGGACCCAACTCTTAGGAGGAACGTCCCAAGTAATGCATGGCCTTACGAATGCCTCGACAACAGTCTTGAGGCAGCAAATGGACGAAAGCAACCACGATATGGTTCAAATGTTGGCACAAACTTTAAGCACAGTGCTAAATCCTATAATACAAAATACCACCCAGTCGAATCAGCAAATGACAGCACAAATGGCGCGTCTGGCTGACTTTTTTGGAGTACCCCAACCTATTCGACAGCCCCAAAGGGCACAGATAAAGGGAAACCAAGGTATACTTCTAGAGGAAGAAACCACTATTAATCAAGTCCAGCAGCCTGTCGAAGAAAACCTTAGGGTACGAATGGAACAACCCGGGGTCGAAGAGCCTAGAGCCATAGCCCCGGAAGTAAGGATGGTTAATAGAAACGAAAACACTGACGAAGTAGTTCAGCAGATCCAATACCAGAATATTGGTTTGGAAAATAACTTGACAGCCATGATTGAAAGAATCATGATGCAAAATAGGATGAATACGAGCTTCCGTAGGCCCAACTTTACATCCCCGCTGTCAGAATATGTGTTACAAACGGACTTGCCTCCTAGATGCAAAGTCCCTAAGTTCACTAAATTTTCAGAGGACACGACAGAATCCACTGTCGAACATGTGGCAAGATACTTGATCGAAGCAGGAGAGATTTCAAACAATGAGAACCTGAGGATTAAGTATTTCCCAAGTTCCCTAACAAAGAATGCGTTTACTTGGTTCACAACTCTTCCCCCCAATTAGATCCACCATTGGACCCAGTTGGAGAGATTGTTCCATGAGCAATTCTACATGGGACAAACCAAGATAAGCCTGAAAGAGTTGGCCAGTGTAAAGAGGCGATTCACTGAACCTATAGACGAATATCTAAATAGGTTTAGGTTGCTCAAGGCAAGATGCTTTACGCAAGTGCCAGAACATGAGTTAGTCGAAATAGCCGCAGGAGGTCTAGATTACTCCATTAGGAAGAAATTAGACACTCAATACCTGAGAGACATGGCCCAATTGGCCGATAGGGGTCGACAGGTAGAACGCCTTAAAGCTGAAAAAGCCAGGGCGACAAAGACTTATAAAAGAGAAAGGATAGCGTATGTCGAAAAAGAGAAAGGATAGCGTATGTCGAAATGGACGATGAAGATCCAGAAACATTCGACGAACCTATAACCGTCGAAGAAAGTGAGGTCAATTTAGCTGAGTTAAAACAAGGGCCACCATACTCTTGCAAACTACTGGTCCCCTCAAATGGAAAAAACCCCACTAGTCCTGAAAGGGCCAATGATAGGTTCCCTAAAAAGACTTACAGTTTTGATATTACAAAATGTGATGAAATTTTTGACTTACTTGTAAAATATGGCCAAATGATAATACCCCCAGGGGTAAAAGTGCCTCCTCTTGATCAAAGAAAGAAAAGAGGCTTTTGTAAATATCATAATTTTCTGGGCCATAAAACATCTCAATGTTTTCTTTTCAGGGATCTCGTACAAAATGCTATCGAAGAAGGGAGGTTGAAGTTCACTGATAAGACCCCCATGACTGTGGATTCTAATCCTTTGCAGGCTGAAGCCCACTATGCTGAACCTTCAGAGGTGAATGTGATCGAGGCTTCCAGGAGTCAGGTGAAAAGGCCAGGAATAACTATGGTCGAAGTCACCAAAGATCATATCAACATGCCAATCTTTGGCAGTTTTTCTGGGAATCTTTCTAGAAACACAATCAAAGCAGTCAAAGAAGCTGCTGAAGGCCCAAACCTGGAGACAGGTGGAGCCTCAAAATCTGGAGCTAAACCCATTTCCTACTTAGCTGCAGCGCAAGGCCAGACAGAAGACCTGGAGGCCCAAATGAAGCAGATGACTCTTGCTACTAAAGACATCATGAATGTCAACATGGTCGAAATCTCTCAATCGAAAGTTTCAGAGGAGGCCATGAGGCAAGAGCAAGCAAACAGAACGGCTTTCCCTCGGGAAAACGAAAATCTGGCAGATTTCCTGCAACGATGCCAGAAGAAGAAGTCGGAAGTAATGTTGTGTCCTCGATGCAGATCTATTTTTGACAAGAAAGCTGCTGAACACATCGAAGGTGTGAGAGCAGAAAATAAAAGAAGGGAAGTTGTTGATGTTTGACATGACCCCAGAAGAACTTACCAAAAGGGTTCAAATCAAGAAAAGAGGCCACTAACTTTTAGGCCTCCAACCAATGTGCCAGTTGATACGTGGCTCAAAACATCGAGTCGAAAGAGACCGAGCGAAGAAAGGTGGAATTCCTTCGAAGTTCCAAGAGGTTCATCTTTGACACTCAAGAAAGAACCTCATGTTGCTGCCTCCAAAGTGACCCAGGTATCAAGTCACTACAAGGGAAAGAATCCAATGTCTCAATCCCAATGGAGAAGATACCAAAGGCGGTGCAAGGCTGAGAGGGAAGCTGTCAACGAACCAAAGCCAGAGTCAAGTTCAAATGTCCCACAGCGAAAGCAAAGAAAGCCTTTGGAAAGGGAACCGGTGACCAATAGACTGGTATGGCCTAACCAAGGCGAAGTTGGTGACAAAGATGGATTTGAGTCTGATGAAACCCTAGATATCATGGTGAATGTAGTCTCAGTTTTGCCAAGAGAGTTCAACCGCCGAATGGAGGTCGAATCGAACGACTGGGAAGTCGAACAGGAAATGGCCAAGCATAGGCCAGTGTGCTACTTCGTCATGGATAATGGTTGTACTGAAGAGCAAAATGGTTTCTTTGAACCACCTACTGAGGCGATGAAAAGTCACCTCAAGCCTTTGTTCATAAGGGCAAAACTCGAAGAAGCCACTGTAAATAAGATCTTGGTGGACTGTGGGGCAACCATCAACATAATCCCCCACTTCATGCTAAGGAAAATAGGCAAGAGTGATGAAAACATTAAGCCTCATAACATGGTCCTGTCGAGTTATCAAGGCGGAATAGGGACCACTATGGGTGTGATCCAACTAGACCTCAAAGTAGGATCCATCCTTCGACCAACTATGTTTATGGTCATATCGGCTAAACCAAATTATAATCTATTGTTGGGCCGAGAATGGATACATGGTGTTGGAGCAGTACCATCATCAATGCACCAAAGGTTAATATTATGGCGTCCTGATGGAATTGTGAGAATATAGAAGCAGATCAGAGCTACTACTTGGGTGAAGTAAATCACCTAGAGAGAGCTGACTTCGACAAAAAATTGGCTCACATTGGGCCATGCCCAGCACCTGACTTCGACATGGCGCCAGCGCCAAATGCTTTTTGTTCCTTGTACCTGCACCCTGATCATGGGTTTCAATGGGACAAAGAAGACTTGTCCCACATTAATTTCAGTGGGCTAACTGAAATCCAGCCAACTGGTTGGGGAAGTGAATTCAATGATAATGACTTAGTCACAAGCACTACAGCGAATTTCGACTTACGTAGCCGAAACAAGGATGATAGCGGCTCTCGAAGCCAAAGTAAAATAGATGGCCACCCAGGCCAACGACCAAGAGCTACCTTCTGCAGGTCCGAGAAAAGATTTCGACCCAGAACCACCAGATATAGGCCCTGGAAAAGATTTCGACCCAGAACCACCAGATATAGGCCCTGGAAAAGATTTCGACCCAGAACCACCAGATATAGGCCCTGGAAAACATTTCGACCCAGAACCTCCTGATATCATGACAGAAGGAATGCAGGAGCAAAGGCTCGACGCCATCTATGACGATGAGCCTTTGGGATTCGAAAAGGATCCCCTGGCGAACAACATCAAAATGTTAGCACAGGATCCTTTAGAAGAAATCAACTTGGGCGAAGGGTTAGAGAAAAGGCCAACTTGCATCAGCGCCAAAATAGACCCAGAGCTCAGGGTTGAAGTGATCCAGTTACTAAAGGAGTTCAAGGACTGCTTTGCATGGGATTATGACGAGATGCCTGGTCTCGACAGAGGATTGGTAGAACTTCAGTCGCCAATCAAACCTGGAAAAAAGCCAGTCAAGCAAAGTCCAAGACGCTTCGCTCCAGAAATACTGTCGAAGATCAAAACGGAAGTCGAAAGACTGCTGAAGTGCAAATTCATACGAGCTACGAGGTATGTCGAATGGATTGCAAACATTGTTCCAGTAATTAAGAAAAATGGTACGTTGAGGGTATGCATAGATTTCAGAGATTTGAATGCTGCAACACCCAAAGATGAATATCCTATGCCGGTAGCGGAAATGCTAGTCGATTATGCCGCTGGCCATGAGTACCTGAGCATGCTCGATGGTTACTCAGGGTACAATCAAATTTTCATTGCTGAAGAAGATGTGTCGAAAACAGCTTTTCGATGCCCCGGGGCTTTAGGCACTTACGAATGGGTAGTGATGCCTTTTGGCCTAAAAAACGCTGGGGCAACATATCAGCGAGCGATGAACTCTATCTTCCATGATTTTATTAACACTTTTATGCAAGTATATATTGATGATATTGTTGTAAAATCTGTTTCCAGGAAGAACCATATAGACCACCTTCGACAATCATTTGAGAGAATGAGAGAACATGGTCTAAAAATGAACCCTTTGAAGTGTGCGTTCTGTGTAAAAGCTGGAGATTTCTTGGGCTTCGCCGTCCACAAGAAAGGAATCGAAATCAACCAGAACAAGACAAAGGAAATCTTGGAAGCGAAAGCACCAACGAACAAGAAGGAACTGCAATCTCTGCTGGGCAAGATAAATTTCTTAAGGAAATTTATATCTAACCTAAGTGGAAAAGCTCAAGCCTTCTCACCCTTACTTCGATTGAATAAGGAAGGATTCGAGTGGGGGCAAGAGCAACAGGAAGCCTTCGACAAGATCAAAGGGTACCTCACCAAGCCGCCTATTTTGGTGCCTCCTTGTAGCAATAGGAGTATGAGATTGTACATAGCTGCATCCGACAAAACTTTGGGAAGCATGTTAGCCCAGGAAGATGAAAATGGAGTCGAAAGACCCATTTACTATCTTAGCAGAGTTTTGAACGATGCAGAAACTAGATATAGCGAAGTTGAAAAATTATGTCTATGTCTTTATTTCTCTTGTACAAAGCTCAAACAATATATAAAACCAGTTGATGTGTATGTTTCGTCTCATTTTGATGTTTTCAAATACATGTTGTCGAAACCCATCTTGCACAACCAAATTGGCAAGTGGGCGCTAGCATTAACTGAGTATTTATTGACCTTTATGCCTCTCAAGGCAGTAAAAGGACAAGTGGTAGCAGACTTTATAGTCGACCACTCAATTCAGGTTAAAAATATAAATTACGTGGAGATAGAACCCTGGAAATTCTACTTCGATGGTTCCATCCATAAAGATGGAACAGGAGTAGGGGTCTTAATTATTTCTCTAGAGAAAATTCCAACAACATTCAAGTACAAGATAGAAGGTACTTGTTCGAACAATGAGGCTGAGTACGAAGCTCTAATTACTGGCCTTGAGATATTGTTGGAATTGGGGGAAACTCGAGTCGAAATAATAGGAGACTCAGAGTTAGTCATCAAGCAAGTCACAAAAGAGTATAAATGCATAAGAGAAAATCTTATTATGTACTTTGTGATAACAAATCGTTTATTGAAAAAATTCGAAGTGGTTAACATTCGACACATACCTAGATTGGAAAATCAAGTAGCCAATGATTTGGCACAGAATGCATCTGGGTACAAATTTCAAAAACCAGATTACAAAGAGCAATTGAAGTTCGAGAAAAAATAAAAGTAACCAGCCTGTCTCCAACAGATTTGGAATCGACAAGACTAGGGTATGCTGATCAAAGGAACTTTGAAATTTCGTTCATAGATAATTTGTCGGAGCAAGATTGGAGGAAACCCATTGTAGATTATCTACAAAATCTAGCAGCTTTGAGAGAACGAAAAATAAAATATAGGGCGTTGAGTTACGTACTCATGGGTAATGAGTTGTTAAAAAAGACGCCTGAAGGGGTATTGCTAAAGTGATTAGGCGAAACTGAAGCATACATAGCCCTTTCGACTATGCATGCTGGAGCATGTGGGGCTCACCAAGTAGGCCATAAGATGAAATGGTTGTTGTTTCGACAAGGACTATACTGGCCCACTATCTTGAAAGATTGTGTTGGGTTCGCGAAGGGTTGCCAGGAATGTCAAGTCCATACGGGAATCCAACATGTACCAGCAAGCGAACTTCACTCAATAGTGAAACCTTGGCCTTTTAGAGGATGGGCGTTGGATCTTATTGGAGAGATTCGACCAGCATCATCAAAGAGCCAGAAGTATATACTGGTAGGCATTGATTATTTCACTAAATGGATCGAAACTATCCCTTTAGTCAATGCAGACCAAGAAAATGTCATTGAATTTATTCAAAAGAACATTATCTACATATTTGGAATCCCTGAGACTATAACAACTGATCAAGGGTCAGTGTTTACTGGTCGAAATATGTAGGAATTCGCTCAAGAAACAGGCTTTAGACTCATAACATCAATACCTTATTATGCACAAGCAAATGGTCAAGTCGAAGCAGCGAATAAAATAGTGATTGGCCTGATAAAAAAGCATGTAGGAAAGAAGCCAAAAAATTGGCATAAGACGTTAGACCAGATCTTGTGGGCTTGTCGAACGTCCCCAAAAGAAGCCACAGGTACAACACCATATCGGCTAACTTTCAGTCATGACGCAGTACTGCCAGCAGAAATTTGTCTTCAATCAGCGAGGGTTCAGAGACATCAAGATATTCCCTCTGAGGTTTATTGGTATATGATGTTAGACGAACTAGTAGATTTAGACGAAGAAATACTACGAGCTCTCGACCTACTGAGAATTCAGAAGAAAAGAGTGGAAGACTCTTACAATAAGAAAGTAAAACCTAAGGCATTCTTGCCTGGAGAATTAGTTTGGAAGGTGATTCTCCCCATGGATCGAAGAGATTGAAGCATGGGAAAATGGTCACCCAAGTGGCAAGGACCGTTCAGAATTATCCAAATTTTTTCCGGTGGGGCTTATGAGGTCGAAGAGTTAAGCGAAGATAAAAGACTCTTGAGAGTAAATGGCAAATATTTAAAAAAAAATATAAACCTATGCTCCAAGAGATCAAAATAAATAACAGTTAATGACTAAGTTAACCATAAATCCAAAATGGAAAATGATATATTGATTAACCAAAATGGTTACATTGTATTACAAAAATTATAGTACATGGTCAATGAGGTGCTGAGCAAATTAGAAAGGGATGGAAGCTTTAAGTCGAAGATATTTGGCTCGCTGCAACTCCAGCCATTTGTTACACAAGGCATTCGCCTGAGAAAGTCTGGCAATATGATCATCTAGGGCTTGGGCCCTTTCAGCGAACTCTAGGCCTCGAGTAACTTCATCTTGGCTCTCTGCATCCGAAACAGTCGAAAGGAGTTCCTCTTTGCGCTTAGTCTTAGCGTTTAATCTGGCCTCCAACTCCTCGATCTGCGCCCTTATAGAGGCGTTATCTTGATCCATGGCTTTGATTTCCTACTGCTTTAACGTCTTCTGTTTCGACAATTCTGCAATTCGAGAAGTCGATTCAGCTACTTCAGTCCAAGCAGAAGAGCTCTTGCCATGCAGTATTTCGAGTTGGCTGTTGAACCCCCTTCGACGATTATAGTCCGCAGAGACTTGGTCAATAATGGAGTATAACTCCAAGATGAAGCTGGAAATTTCTGGAGAAATAACAAGAAAATCAACTGCACCCAAGACAGCTCCCAAACAAGACTGGGCAGTAGGATCCCCCTCCAAAGCCTTCATCAGATCCTTCTTGAAGAACTGAGCTTTGACTTTCTTCAAGACCTCATCGAGAGGAGAAGTCGAAGTAGACTTCCCTGATGCAGTAGAAGCATCATGGCTAGGGTCAGATGAATTCTCCCTGCTCTCAATGATGGCATTCAGGTAGCCAATTGGATCATTTTGCTTCAAAAGGGCCAAGTCTTCTTTAGACCTGGGCTTTGTCGAGGTGATCATTTATGCAGCAGTGGTGGTTTGGGGCTGAGTTTGTTAGCAGCATCAGCATCAACATGACCCTCTCCATCATGTTGCTCTTCTGTCTCATTGACCACTTGAGCTTCCTCCTGGTGTTGTTCCTCTGTTTTAGCAAGGACTTCATCATCCACCAGTTCCTCCTCTCGTTGTCTGCTATGGTTAGCAGAGTCTTGTGGCTCTGAAGTTTGATTTACTTTGTTAGCAGAACCAACGAAAGAAGAAGGATGGTGAATGGGTTCCCCTGCGCTGTTTACAAAGGAGTCAGAACCTTCGACAGGATGCCCAGTTGGTGCTGAAGTTCCAGCTGTCTCCTGAAAATAGAAGAGAAAAAATATTCTGATTAGGGAGATACACAATCGAAGGTGATCATCGACACCTAAGTTAAAAGTGGTCGAAGGCACTACCTGTGAAGGAACTTCAGCCCCAGGGCTAGAGTTGTCACTCTCAACGGGTTTGCTGAGCAAGACGTTTAGCTCCTCCTCCGTGGGCTCTTCGGTGATCACAAGAGGTGGCCTGGGTTTATTCCCTGCGACCTTGATTCTGATCGTAGGTCGAGGATCAGGAGCAGGGGCAGTCTTCTTCACCTTTCTCCGTTTGAGAGGAACAGGGGGAGATTCGTCCTTATCGCCACTCGAAGATTCGACTGTTAATGCAGGTCGCTTCTTAGGCGCAGGTTCCTGAAAGCCCCAAAAGGAGTTGGTTTAGAACGCAGCATTGAAAAGCAGGATGTTTAAAACCAGCAGGAAACAAGAAAAATTTTGTTACCTGTGCTGGAGGTTTTGTAGAGGGACCTCCACCCTGATGGCTGTCTGTGGCTTTCTTTGCCACAGGTTTCGAACAACTGAAAGAAGACACGTTCACAAGTTATAATTGACAGCTATAGGTCGAAATGGAAAGACAAATATAATTTGAAGAGGGAACGTACATTTCTTTATTTTGTCGAGAACCAAGACGAAGGACTTCTGGAGTTCGTCTACAAAGTCCTTTTCGTCGAAGAACTCTTCGACATAATATCTATTCCACCAGTCTTCAAAAGATGGTGAACAGAGGAAGTTGAGTTGGTAGTCGAACAATGATAGTACGGTCCGACCAACGTACCTACCAATATGCTTGGTAGCAGCATCCTCAGTGTAATCATTACAAAAGTACAACACTGATTTCTCCCTAGGGTAAATGGGAGAAGGAAGCGATTGGATAATGCCAAATTGTCGAGAGACAAGATTCGGCTGGTAAGCGATCAGGCTCAGATGATTCTTTGAACTCTTGAAGTGCAATGGCATTATCCTGGGAGTGAGAAACGCTTCCCACAGTGTTGTGTGCTCTTCGAGGTGAGGATCCTCTGATGACTTAGGATGGGGTCTGGTGAACCACCCTGGACCAAACTTTCGACTGGCGAAAGGAGCCATGGTCGAGGTAAATTCCTTCCTCCCTGCAAACATCTGAACGAAGTTTGCAAAGGTCTTTTGGAGTTCCAGCCCATCCTCAGCGGGAGTCAATAAGGCAAGCCTGGTGCCTTCGACACGCCTTCTGGCTATCTCAGGAGCCTTTTCGTTTATTTGAGCCTTCTGGGGTAGAAAAGACTCAAAAGTGGCGTTTAGCCATAGTTGTAGTAGCCAGAAGGGTCCAGCAAGCAGCAAGCTGGCTCTATTTTCTATTATTTTTAATTGAGTCACTCCACTGCTTATTGACTCATATAGGTTCGCCAGTATTAATTTGGCCAAACAGATTTTTTGACCGTGATGAAGCTGAGTAGCAAGGGTGACCATTTTCTTCGTCACCTGTAGGGATTTCGTGCAGAACACGAAGCGTGACAGCCAAAGGGCTAGAAACGCAATGTGCTCCACATTCGTCACCCCAGCTGTCGATTTATCATGGTAGTGGTTGGTGTAGGTGGTATAAGTGGGTTTGGTAGCTGAAAACCCAATCTGGTCTTCAGACATTTCCTCTGGGTCGAAGTAATCCCCAGTTGGTCGAAGACCAGTAATAGCAGCCACGTTGAAGAGAGTGGGTGTTACCATTCCACAAGGCAGGTGGAAGGTGAAGTAAGTATAGTCCCAAAATAGCAAAGAAGCTACCAGCATTTCAGGACAATAGTTGAGACCAGTTTTGGACAGCATGACTAGGTCATAAATCCCCATGCCCTTCCAAATCGAAGCCTGGCACTTCTCCATCTTGTCGAGCCAAGCGTTGTATTCTGGTGTAAGGTTAGGGCTAGACCTAAAAGCCCTAACCCCCCTGTTAAAGAACCTAAGATCTATTTTTTCTTTTGCAGGATCTTCGGTATCATCTGTCGCCTTCTTGGAGCACTCAATGGGCTTGAGTGCCTCATGCACGGGGAAGAAACCCTTGATTTTCGTTGGGTCAGCAATGCATGCAAATAGAGGACCGGACATGGCGAAAACCTGGTTAGAATATCCAACAGGAATTAGCAGTTGAGAAGAACAAGTTTCACGCTCAGCATCTCCCATGTGGTCGGGAACCCTTCGCATTCCCATGGAGTTAACTATTGGAGCGGTTGAAAAGATTTCCGGTTGAGTAGTTTTAGAGGGGGTGCTAGATCTGGGGACATTGTAAGAACGAGAACCTGAAGCCATTTTTTGGTTTGAGATGAAGATGGATGAAGAACAAAGGTTTCTGGGTTTGGAGAGGAAGAAGCAAAGGTTTGCTTGCAGGAATTTTTGTTCGACTTAAGGCTTGGATGAAGGCAAGCGTAAAGAGTCCAACAAGGGGCACTTAGCGCTATTTATAGTGATTGGAAAATCACAAGACTCGAGGTCATTTAATGTCTCAGACAAGAGTGGGGCACATGGCGCTCATTTGGTGATGTAGTCGTTCTGAAGAACGAAAACGGTGCAGCGTGCGTCCTTGATTTCGGGAAATAGTCATGATGACAATATGTGAAAGGAAATCAGGCGTGCCAAGCGCCTTACTGAAGTAACGTCTTGGGAACAGGTGAAATGATGACTTTTTGAGATTGTCAGTTGGTTGGTAGGAGACGAAAAGCGCACAAACTAATTTGTGGCTGAGAGTGAAGGACAGGTGTCGAATGGAATATCAAAGAATGCCTTTTCCTTTTAGCGTTGGAATAAGACATTCTTGGGGGGTAATTTGTTGGCTCCTAAATTCGACACCTTTGTTTTGTTATCAATATAGACCATTAATTATGAGTCAGAAGAGTTTCCTACATAAGAAGGCTTCGACCAACTGATCATGTCGAAGGCTCATCAAAGATTGACAAGATACTTAGAGGAATTCCTTTAAGTGGGAATCTTGTTGTCTTCGACGTCGAAGGAACCTCTCGACAAAGGTACCTGATGCCCAAGGTCGAACGGTTTGAAATTTGAATTGTTGGAGGTAAAACGGTTCCCAGTAGTTACCAAGTGCAACGTGCCGAGAACAGAAGCGTCGAAGGCTGTGAGCATGCCATGTGGCGTCATATCGAAGCAGCGTAACTGCCCAGCGGTTACTTAGGATTTGTTTTAGTATAAATACTAGTTGTTCACGTAGTTTTCGCGTGTGCTCATCATCTTATACAAGTCACTCATTTAGATTCATGTACCCAGCGTGAGCGAAAGAATCATTGAGAATGTATGTGTGAAACACCATTTAAATTAATCAAAGTCTTTTATATTCAAGCAATTTATTGCTTTTCATTTACTTATCTCCGTCGAAGCCTTTTACTTAACGCTTTTATTTATTCTATCAAACTTTTCTTCATGCAATTTACTTAAAAGTGTCTTTACTTTACTGGCATTAATCACCATTAGGATTAGTCAAACTCCAGAAAATCAACCATGTCTTAGGATCAATCTGATTGATCTTGCTAGTCACCAAATAAGTAACCTTTTGGAAGATCAGCGGTTGTTTACTAATTTCCACAGTAAACACAGTTATAAATCAATTAGGAGTTGATTGGATCTGTTTGTAATATCTGATTGATTTAGACTGATTCAGATTTTGTGTTGATTTTAGAATTAGGTTTCTGTAATTGTAATGCATTTTGTATGAATTTGTATGTAGATTCAATAAATCATCAATAAAGATTTGATTTGCAATCTCAGATTCTGTTATGATTTCATTTGTCGCGTTTTGATTTGGCCTTTCTATTTTACTTAGGGAAGAAGGATAATGAGCACCGTTTGGGACAAAGGGTTTAGAGCCCTAATTACTACTCTAGTCAAAATCTCCTCAATAGTTAATAAAGTAATAATTAAAATAAAATAATTAATAATAAATTATAAATAAATGAATAACAAGTTAAAAATGATGTGGAGGTCTTGACCACCGGTCAACAAGATCAGTACACAATACTTTTAATACAATTTATTTTATAATTGATATTTAGACAATAAAAGAGTAATATATTTCTTTAAAATAGATAAAGACAAGCCAATTAAACATATCATTTTATAAAATACACCCACTTTTTTGAATAATACCTCAAAGATCTTACAATGTAGGTTTAGTAATAATAAAAATGATGTTAAAGTTTGACCCAAATGAGCATATTTTATCCTAAATGATAAATCTACAAAACATTTTTTAGAGAGATGTTTCTAAATACTTAATCAAAATAGAAAGTGGTAAGGATACATTTGAAATGACATACTTCTAAAAAAATAAATTGAAAATTTTATAATACTAAATGTTAATGTGAAAAGAAAAGAAATGAAATGCCAGTTAGTTCACATATTGGGAGTAAAATAAGTAAAATAAAATTTGACTGTCAGCATTAAAGCGGGCAAGTTTGGGGTATGAAAACTGCTCCTATTTAATTACTCTTCGATTGAGGGTGTGAGAATACGAAGTTCTTACACAATCAGATCAGAGGGTTTTTAAATATTAGAAGACCCTGTTATTTGACCAAAAGAAAAAAAAGGATAAACTGTATGATAAACCAAAAAGTAGACAAACAAGGAAGTCGCTGTTAACTCACCAATGCCTAGAGCACGAACATAAATGACCTATATATGATGATGCAAATAACTCGTCAACACCTAGAATAAGTAATCACAGATTTCTTGTATTTACCAAAACCTATGGGGTAAATAACACAAGTTTGATAACTCATTGTCGCTTCGAGACTAACACAATGAACTATATAAAAAATTTAACATATTTACCAAAACCTAGGGATAAATAATGCAAATTTTAAAATTAAATAACTTATTGCTGCTTCGAGACTAATGTAACGAGTCATATCACAAATATCACATATTTACCACAACCTAGGGGGTAAATAACACGAGTTTGATAATTCATTTTCGCTTCGAGACTAACACAATAAATTATATCGCAGATTCTCATACATCTACCATAACCTAGGGGGTACATAATACAAGTTTTGAAAAATAACTTACTAATGTCCCGGGACTAACATAGTAAGCTACATCGTAGATTTGCAACATTTATCACAACCTAGGGTATAAACGACACGTTTTTGAAAATAGATAACTTATTGCTGCTTCAAGACTAATGCAACAAGTTATATCGCATGTTATGCATATCTACCACAACCTAGGGGATAGAAAATGCGGGAATCAACTCTATTTATTCCAGGGGACTAGTCTAATAGAGTTTAGTCTGGTAACAAACTAGCTAAAGCTTTGAGACTAACATAGCGAATTTTAATGCAGACTTGCATATTTATCATAACATAGGGGGATAAATGATGCGAGTTTGATGTTTGAATTTGAAAGTAGAATATTTGAATAACTAGGTCTTAGGTATGATTCACAGATATGTTGTATAGTGTAATTCTTGGTTTGCAGTACCTTTAAGTGTTATATGTATTCTCTACTGAGGTATTTTGTAATATGCTAAGATTCGAATGTTCAATTCGCACAGATGATTTAGCTGATGGTAGGCCTTAAAGTATTTTGCAGTAGTCTTGGCTATGGAGTTTGAAATGCAATGCATAATTGACATGTATATGTATGATGCTCAATGGAAATTACTGATATGCTTATGATGCCCAAAGTTATTGGCATGTATTTGTATGTATATGCACCAAATATTTGTGAATTCTTTAGATAATTTTTTTCTTTTAGACCATAGGATTCTTTGAGCCACTGACCTCCCAATGTTGTCTGTTGGTTACAGTATCTCCAAGTTAATTTGTATTATGATATATTGCGGTGAACAATGTCAATATGACATTGATAATTGTATCATAGGCACATGCGTAGGCGTGCGCGTAGGCATGGATATCTTTTGATGTTCTTCTACCAAAGTGCTTTTTGATGTTTTGTCAATGCTTGTTATTTGTTTTGTCAAATCCCCAAAATAATTTTGACACGGTGTTTATAAGAAATAATCGTAGTATTTTTCAAACTAGTTAGAAAAAATAAAAACACGATTGAAACAAATTTGTAAAATTAATTTCTTTATTAATGAAAATGCCTTTGAATAGGCTCGAATACAAGATGCAATTCCTAGGAAGAGGTAATTACAAGAAATTTAAAAAAATTAAAGATGGAAATGAAAATGATAATTGATACTGCTATTTCTCTAATGTCTTTTGATAACTCCAATCTCCTTGCTTCTGAGTAGGATGATTTAGATAAATCCATCCCCTTCGTGGTCATAGTAATGAATTCTTGAACCGCAATCTTTTTGTTCATTTTTTGAATAATATCCCTAACTTTTACTTGGATCTCCCTTTCGGGTTTTCAATCCACCGGGTCCCTAATTTTTGTCTGAATCACCTTTTAGGGTTTTCAATCGACTGGGACACCCCTTTTTGCCTAAGTCGCCCATTTAGGTTTTCGACTTAGCGGGCCTTTTATACATAGTATTTTTTGACTGAGTGGGAGTTCAGTAGATGTAGTAGTTCTTTCTCATCCATTGTTGTGAGGATAAGAGATCCTCCAGAGAATGTTGTTTTAACCACATATGAACCTTCGTAGTTAGGTGTCCATTTACCACGAGAATCTAGGCGAGGTAGCTGAATCTTGTTGAGGACCAGATCCCCTTCTTTGAATACTCGAGCACAAACATTTTTATCGAAGGCTTTCTTCATTCTCTTTTAGTACAATTGACCATGAAACATAGTTGTTAAGCATTTTTCTTCAATGAGGTTGAACTGATCAAGTCACGTTTGGACCCGATCTAATTCTTCAAGCTTGTTTTCCATTAGAACTTGTAGTGATGGAATCTCTATTTCAACAGGGAGTACAACCTCCATGCCATAAAAAAGAGAGAAATGAGTTGCACCTATCGAAGTACGCACGGAGGTACGATCACCATACAGAGCGTCGTAAAAACTCATAGGGATGTTTAACCCCCTTGGCCAATTGATAACCCTAGACTTAAAATAAGGGGAAAACTCTAACGCTAGGGTTATGTCCCCAACAGAGTCGCCAACTTTTATAACCACAAAAAATAAAAATAAAAAGAATCGCCACCATTAATTTTTATCCTAAGGACAGGAAAAAAACAGATAACCCTAATCATTTAGAGATTCTAAGTTCACGAGTTGGTTAGACGAAGGGAAGGTGTTAGGCACCCTTCATCTTCCTTGTTCTCAAGGGGCATCCTATTTTAGGTTTAGGGGTAAATCGAGAATTTCTATTTAAAAGCATGTTATTATCAATTGCATAAGAAAATGTTTAGTTTTTTAATTAAGAGACTCGCCTTGGTTTTAACCTCATGCCTACGCATCTCCTTTGGAAGAATCAGAGTCCAATTTCGTAGTTCATATGTGTTTGGTTAGTTTTTTTATGGAATTGTATAAGTGCTTTCGATTTATCCTTGAACCTTGTCTGTGTTTGAAAATAGTGTTGTCGTAAACGTAGTTCGGAGTTAATTTTGAAAATTAATTCACAATCCCTTTTTTTGACATGTTCTTGGATTTGAAATTAAGTTAGTAAAAATGTTAAGTTTAATTGGTTAGTTATATTAAATTAATGAGGTAATTTTCAAAATATTAGGATGAAATTGAAATTAGTAAAAACAGAGTGTTTAACAATTTAAACAAAATGGTTAGTAATTGTTTAGAAAATAGTTAGTGATTATTATAATTATATTATTTATCTATCAAGATTAAATCATATATTTATAATAATAGAAAATATTATTTAAATGCAAAAGTGAAGAAAAGTGAAATTAAAAAGAAAGCTCAAAACTAAATACCTAAATAAGTAAATATAATGGGTAAATAAATTAAATAAACTAAATTAAATAAATAAATTAAATAAATTATTCAAATAACATGGGGGGTGTAAATTGTTCAACATAGTAAAATAGGAGGTGAAAAAAGCAAAGCCCAAGCCCAAGGTTTAGATTGGAGCCCAATAGCAAGGGGAGGTGTGAGTTATAGTTAAAGTAGTGATTTTGGGGGGTGTTACTAGCGTTGGGCCTAGCCCAAATAACTTGTATGGTATGTCTGGACATTATGTCGGACGGTCCCCGGAGTTATGGTGTGCTAAAGAAATTGGAAACATTTGATTCAAATCAAAGGGCCACCAGAGATTAACTCTGGGGCATTGATCTGAAGTATTGCAAACGAAGAGACAAGATCTAAAGTTGACTAAGGGAGCATGATAACATGCGGGTATGGAACAAGTAGAGAAGATATATATTCACTTTTATTCTTATTTTACCATTTTACCCTCTTTCTCCTTATCTCTCTTACCCCATTCTCGACTTATACAAAATTTATAGAGAGAGAGGCTCTAACCTCTCTCTAAATTTTCATTGGCCAAAAACTGCTCCACCCTTCTAACCACCGTAAACCACCACCAACACCACCCTGATCTCTATTTTTTCGGTAACATTCAACTGTAAACTTCAAACCTTCTTCTAAACCATCGTCCCAAAACCCGATCTTCATCCCTTCAACCAAGATTCTAGAACCCTAACCTAGCTCTACCGTGGGTGGCCGTCATGGTCTCCGTGTAGATGCAAGTTTGTTTAAAACTTCATCTATTTTTTCCAGTAACCCTATGAACTCTAACGAACCCTTAGAACCATAGCTTCAAACCCTTAGAACCCTAGAAATTTAGGAAGAACCCTAACCCTAATTAGGATAAACCCTAACCCTAAGTTAGAACCCTAACCCTAACTATGAACCCTAACCCTAACTATGAACCCTAAACCCTAAGTTTCCCAAAAACGGACAATTTTAAACACCAATTAAACACCAAACAAACATCAACAGTAATAATCAATCAACCCTAAGCTGAGTTATCGACTTACCTCTCATTGCCGTAAAACTTGCAATTTGATTTTCGCTCTGTATTTCCCTGATCTCCCTCTTCTAATCTCCTTCTCCTTCTACTTGTAGGTACATCATGGAGGTTTTACCTCAAAGCGGTTATGGTTATAATGATGAACCTAATCCTTTTCTGGATGAAGAGCATTACTGAGGGTTTAGGGGATACACAACAACAAACAATTGAAAATGGTTTTTCTCCAATTTTTTCCGTCCTCAATTTTGTCTTAGGGTTAGGTTTTTATAGGCTTAAGAATAGATTTAATTAGGAAATAAAATTAGGTTATTTGCAGTGATAAATTAATTAGGAGTTTATTGGATCTGTTTGTAATATCTGATTGATTTAGATGGATTCACATTTTGTGTTGATTTCAGAATTAGGTTTCTATAATTGTAATGCATTTTGTACAAATTTATATGTATAAGGATAACGAGTGTCGTTTTAGATAAAAGGGTTTGAAAAATGGTACACACGAAGAAACATACTTACCACTAAACTACGACAATAACATAAACATGAGACAAAAATTATACCAAATATTCTAAAACAATGCTAGTTCACAAATGAATCACACCTAGCAAACACAATCATCGATAGATGAAAAACACACAAAAATTGGTTATTTTCACTCATCCAACGATCTTGCAAACAATAGACTAAATTACGCATTCATCCAAAAATTTACATTAAGCAAGAATCTCAAGGGCTTTTCAAGGTTATAGCATGGTCGGGTGAACAAACAAGGGATAATTTTAAAGGCTAACCGAAACAAAAACTTTCCTAAACCTAAGGGAGTGATCAATTCACCAAAGTTTCAAACAATAGAATTTCAATCAAACTTCTTCTTCATCCCAAGTGTTACACCAAACACACATCACTTATTAACACAACATTATTTCAAACTCTTTTTGTTTTTCTTTTTCAAAGTTTTTTTTCAATTTTTTTCTTTTTTTCTTTTTCTTTTCTTTCTTTTTCACTTTTTTTTCTTTTTCTTTCTTTCTCAGCCTCATAGCAATTACAACATAAATACCTAATAATTTTTCTCCCCAACTTGAATTAAACCATACATTAAAGTGAATACTCCCTACTATGTAAGGAAAGATAAAAATTCAATCCAAAACAATGATTGAGGGTTCAAGAAAACAACGAATCAATATCCCTGCAAAAAGGGAAACTAAATACTCATAGACAAGCATTTAGTAAATAAAACATGGATATCGACAAAAAGCTCAAAGGGGTTATTAATGATCACACACTCATAAGGTAAATTGACTATTTGGCCAAGGTAGTTATGCTCAAAATGGAAGGAAAAAAATGTCTTGATCATTTTCATGCTTTCATACAACCAAAACAAACAAAATATTAAGCATAATAAAATCCAGTTAAAACAAGAGGTGTGGTCTCCACCATATGTGAACAATGGAAAGCTACCTCACAAAAAGGGTAGGAACTAAAGTGATTCACAAATGAAAAAGTATACAAAAGAATGAATGACATAAAAATTGTAAAAAGTCTAAGTATCATGAATATGCTAAAGTATAGAAAACGATAAACACATACCTCGAACGTGTACAAAAACTTAACAAAATCATTACCATGCATTCGCAAGTCGAAACTTTCAAATTTGGAAAATCACCAAAAGCGACCTCAAGCTATCGAACCAAAATTGGAGTCCAAACAACAATCAAAAGAATTAGAAAAATAATACTCCTACAAAATTTCAATGTACAAAATTTACAATATATACAACGAACAAAACTCCTCAAGATAAACACGAAAAGCTTTCGGAAAACACAAATTGACATAACAAAACAAATACAAATAACGATATGAAAACTGGGTGAAAATGAATTAACAAGTTGAAAAGTGAAGATTTGAAATTCAGAACATTTCTTTGTTTCAACTTGTTAAAACACAAATCACCATACACATAAACAAATACAAACAAACATGCTTGTTTTACGTCGTAAGCTCAACGTCATTATTGTGTGAGATAGAAACCTCCTCTCGTCATGCATTGGTATTGTCACACCGCACAAACCTAAAGAAACTTTCATAATAATCACACAACAAACGTTACGAAAACAAGATAATTCACAACAATACGTGAAAAATCATATATGCACAAATATCATATACAAGTTAATGTACAATTTCTATACAACATATACATTAATTACAAAAATCAAAAACAAAGAAACTATCACAATGCAAAACAATAAACACCAATCCCCGACAACGGCGCCATTTTGTTGTTGCGGCAAGCAAAAAGAAAGTTATTAATTTACTAGATGATATTTAGGTTATATCGCATCGTATCCACATAGATTGGTCTATTGAAATACCGTTTGAAAATTCTCTCGTTAATGAGTTTGGTTTTTGAATTGGTAAAACATAAAAACATAAAAGTAATTATGAACAGGAAAGAATTCATTCTCTAGAGAGAAGAAACTTATTAAGCATGCATATAATCTACTTCTCACAAACTTAAACTTATCGACCTGTTACACTTAACCTACAATACTCCTCAGAGTCATCTAGTATCACTCACTCTCTAAGTTATTTCTAACACAAAGTAGAGATAATTATTATATCATCTCGGTGACGATCTCTTAGACAACCTCAACAACATAGCAGGCATCCATATTAATCGTATCGACGATCTCTCAACTGACACAACCAACACGGAAGCATTAAGCTTCGACACCCATAAAGATTGTTAGTTCTAAATCTATCTCTAGAATCCACAAACTAACATATAATCATCCTAGATAAAGATTTGAGCAATATATATTTACAAAAACCCAAACCCCGAGCACAGAGCAAAAATCTAAGATAACAATCGACACGGATTTGTAAAGCAAATTTAATATAACTCCATGGACAACAAATATACATGATTTCAAAGTAAAATCATATACAAAACCCAACCAAAGAGAAATACACAAAGAGGAAGAGAAATGAACCAAAAATCACCCGGTTTGTCAGTGCCGATTGATAATCAATCCACCCCGGATCATCTGTATACAAGCTCTAAAGTTGTTTTCTAAGCTCTCTCTACCAAAAAATGAAGTTTTGATGAGTTGAGAATAAATACCCAAAAACATAACCTAAAAAATGTTTTTTTTCCGCTTTTAACGTAATTCTATCTGGGAACTGCGTTAAGCAGCAAAATCCCGCTAAGCGCGCTCTACTATTGAAACAACCGGATAAACAGTCATCTGATAAAATATCAATGAAGTCGCCATCGAACGTTTTTTATCCCAAAAGAGGGGAAAGGTAAACATAAAGAAAACCTGAGAAGGGAGAACTCACGATCTTGCGATTGAGAGATCGGGTAAGGGAGTCTGTTACACGAGGGAAAGGTATTAGCACCCCACACGCTGTAGTACTCTATGATATCAACTCTTATTTTTTATCTTATGGGTGCGTCTAAACTATGCTTACTATTTACTGCTGAGGAAGAGTGCATGCAAAAGAAATGAGAAAAGAATGTAGGGAAAATAAAGTTGTACTCACTTGGGCCCTACCCCAATGCGTATGTATCGTTTTTAAGGAATCAAAGCTACCTTAGTTTGGCTAACATGTTTTTGTTTATTTTGTGTTTTTTATGAACAATGTTAATTTTTCCTTCTGTTGTAGCTCGACCTTTGGAGACTCACGCGTTGGCACATAATTAAATCAATCATGTCCTTACCAGAAAAGGGTTTTTAGAGAAAAGGTGCTTGGGCGCACAAAAAGGTTTGAATTGGTTTGTATTTTGTTACCTTGAAGAAGGGCTTAGGTATGATTAACATGTTTTAGGTTTGCTAAGAAAAAGATTTTAGTTTTAGATGCAAAGATGCAAAGCAGGAAGAAAATAGTCTAAGGGAGACTAGCCTATTTCTAACCTTATTCTATCATACAATGGTGGCCATATAATTTGGATTAACAAAAGGGAAACCTCTACCTAATATTAGCATGTATGGTTTGCAACCTAAGGTCCAACTTGCATCCGAAAGGAGCAAGCACGTCCTAAGGGAACATGGTATGTACAAGGATAAAACAAGCAAGCTCGAAACACATAAAATAATAAGGAAAAGAAACAAAATTCTTTAGTCAAAGGGAGTGTATCACCCGAGACAAACAAGCGGGAGTGAGATGAAAAAGAAAAATGTGATGTCCAAAGCGACTGAACATCTAAATAAGATATAGGAGATCGAGGTAGGCGACAGAAGGCAATATGAACAATCACGGAGTATTAGTATCAGCCAATGCGAACTCCTGACAAAGCGTGGGGGTTCGATTGTGGAACCCTTCCCCACTTGACGACTCGATACACATGAGAAGGAACAACTCCGAAGCATCGTGGTGCATCACAAGCTAAGGATGACATGAACGTAATTGCAGGGGTTGATTACTAACCCTCCCCGCTTGTCTCCTTTTAAGGACTTATCATCTGTACATATGTGGACACAAATATAAACGCACCTGCAGAATACCTACTCAAAGGTGGGGTTTTAAACAAACCACACACAGGTAGCAAACAGAATGCAAATAATGCGGAATTGCCCTAAACGGGTATTTAAATAAACCAGAGGCATTCCTGACATGATCAGCAACAAAGAACCCCGTCATACATCTCTATTCCTATTTCTCATGGCAACAGAAAGCAGTAAAATCCTACTTCTCATGATATCTAGAAAAGCAGTAAAGAAGTACAATAAAGCATATAAATGAGGAATAAAATGATGTTGCGATGATACCGAATGGAGAAGGTCCATTTCCTTTCAAAACCACGTAAGCAAAGAGAAAACTCTACCAAAAGCCTTGATGGAATTCCTTGAGAAAAAATATGCTCTTAATTTAAATCGAAACTTCTTGAAATCTTCACCAGAGTTTCCTCGAAACTTCTTGATATTCTTCAACAATTATTTACCGATCAATTAAAATCAATCACAAGGATTCTACAAGGAAAAATAAAATCAAGACAGCCAGGAGGTGTAAACTGCAAGCAGTGATATGGAATAACGATCAAAAATACTTCACCAAGCCCATACTAAAAAATCCACCAGAGGCCTTTTTGTTACCAAAGGTATCCAACTGGATCCCAAAAACCATGGGCTCAACCATGTTATCTTCGGCTCAGATAAAAAAAATTAAAATAATAAATAATAAAAAAATTTGAAAGAGGGATTAGGTTTGAGAAGCATTGTGGCCCTTCAAATTCAGCGTTAGAGCCTTTTCTCAACGTGAACGACGATCGTCCCTTCTTCGATGATCCCCGTCATGTTTTATCCATCTACGAACTCCACGTCTCTACTCAACTCAATATTCACTCTACATTCATAAATGGTGTCGTTTATAAGTCAACAACCTCTCTGATCGGTATGGATCACTCGCCGTAAAATCCCCACTCGTCGTAGCTCCGTTCTTCTTCTCACCAAGCCTTTTTTTCTCAGACCTCCGCTTTGTCTTTATTGTGGACTCGCTTTAATCGTTTTCTCCGGTTTGTTTCACACTTCGCTCATTGCCTCAGTATGACACCGCCTTCGCATTCGCTACCATCGTCCTTCCATCATGGCTTCAGTGAGGTTTCCCTCTGTATTTTCTATCCCTGATCTGGTTCGCCTCTTGCGGCTCACCATAATGTCATCTCCTTCGATTAGAATCCCTTCCTCCGGAGAAGATGCTCATTCAACCTCGAGAATTCACGTAGAAAACTAGAATTACAAGTATGCATCTTATTCGTACTTTTCTTCTTCTTTTATGATTCACTTATACTTAAACGTTTGTGCGATTTTTGTTGATGTCGCTGCAATTGCAGATTTAATGAAAATATATGACGAAGCTGCAAGAGACGCAATGATGATGTTGATGTCGTTGCAGCAAGCTTGCAGAGAGATCAACTAATTGAAGGTTGAATTTGAGGTTGTTGATGTGTAGAGATGTGTGAAGATGATTGAGGAGAGTGAAGGAACTTCTTGCAGAAAAAAGGTAAGGTGAAATTTCCTGATTGAAGTTGCAGAAGTGAGAGATGAATCGCGAAGTAGATAAAGATTGGAGATTAGAGGGTGATCATGGAGAGAGGGTAGCAGAGAGAGTTTTTCTTCTCATTATTTTCTGGTGAGTTTTGTAACTTTTCTGTTAGCAATTTGTTATCTCCTTTCCTCTTCTCCCGTTGAAAGTTATACCTCTCTCTTCTTCTGTTACATTTTGTTGAATTCTCTGCTGGAAGTTTGTTGTAGAATTGGTTAGAAGGTTATGGTTAGAAAAATTATGTTAGGGAATGTTAGTTACAGTTGATAGTAACAAATTGGTTAGAAGAAGTTCTGTTGGGAAACTGTTTATAGGTTGGTCGGAAATCGGTTAGCAATTAGTTTTTATAATTCTGTTAGTGAACTCTGTTTTTGACAGTTAAGAGAGGGGTTAAGGGTAATTGCAGGCTAAAGCAGTTAGGATATGGTTAGAGGTTTAAAATTCTGTTACGGTAACTTTTAACAGTCAGTTACAGGTTAGAAAATTTTGTTTTAGACTGTTGTAACTTCTTCTCTCTTTTTTTTCCTGTTTTTCATGGTTCCCTTATCCTGGTATTCTGAACTACCTTTGTAGTGAATTAATTTCATCTGGTCTGAAGCATTTCCTGATTTTCTGACATGTTTCTTTTGTATTTTCTTATTTATCTAGAAGCTAAACAATAATCTGTGAGAGCTTTAAGTGGGGACTGCTTTGGATTTCTGAATTAGAGTTGAATTGCTGATTGGTTAATTTCCGGGCCGCTTTTGTGTGAATTGCTATGGGTAGAAAGCAATTGGTACATGGTCATAGTGGCAAAGCATGGTTCATGGATATGAAGGAAAAGCATGGTTCATGGTTATAAAGGCAAAGCATGGTTCATGGTTACAAATGAGTGAAGATTCAAAACATGTCATGAAGATGAAGATTAACGGTGCATAGGTTTAGGATAATGGTTTTTTTTTGGTAAAATTTGTAATCCTTCCCATTGATGTAATGTAATAGTGTCAAATGATGTAATAGTAACCGAACTTGTATTTATGTGATTTTGTAATATTTGGAACTTGGATGAATTTTAATGAGATCTTGGTATTTGATTTTTGATATATTATGCTGTTCCGAAACTTGAATCCAAAAACTCCATTAGAAGCTTGCATCAATTTTACATGCCACACTTGCAATTTTAAGAGACTTCAATCTCCATGTTCTAGTCTCAAATTATCACTAACTTGCCTTTGAAGCAAACTCATAGTTGAAGAATCATGCACAAAACTTTGAGTTTGAGTTACTTAGACTTTGAATTAAACTCGACCTTTGAATTATCCCTTGAACGTATCATTGCGCTTTAATTATCCCTAAATGACTGAATGATCATTATTATAAGCACTTAAACCCTTAACTCAGAATCTTAATCCTTCATAGTAAGCATTGAGTATATGGCTTAAAGTAATTTAGAATGAAATCAAAAGAATCTCATAACACAAGTAAACCAAGCATTCAGATGAAATATCTTGCATTAAGATATCCACGAACCTTAATTTTCCATGGATGGGATCCTCTGAAGATATCATTGCCTTGTGTTGCATATTAAAACTTCTTAAACCAAAACCCTAGTATACCATAAGTACACTAAGATCTCTCCATGTCTTATGCTTTTTTAATCATTAGTTGAATCCTAAACTGGTAACCTATAGGGGACCTTGTAGGACGAATTATGTAGTAAGCAATCACAACCACCTTATATGTTGAAGAACACAACAAGAATATTGAGGAAGTGGAGCTCCAGATGATGTGAGCATGCCTTGGAATTTGATATTAGGAAGAGGAGAATAACCCCATAGCTTGGTGATACAGAAATCCATGAATTGAAACCCTAGCTTCAAACAAAACCTGATCAATGAAAAACCTAGTTGATTTAAACATGAGTGAAGATAAGAGCTTAAAAGCATATAGAGACCCTAATTCCTCAATATCTTTGATCACATGCCATGTTTTATTGATTAATTAATGAATGATATGTTAGATGACCTAATGGGGGGTATGCAGATGAAATGAGAATTGCATAAGATAGATGAAAATGGAAGGGTAGGACAAATATGGGGTATTACAGCTGCCCTTATTTAATTGTCTTAAACCTAAAAGTACGATTGGCGCGTGCCTTTCGGACGTTCGAGGTAGAAGATGATTAAATACCAATGCCAAAAATTTGTTCTGGGATAAAGTGTGAGTATTTATTTACCTTTTGTGATATCTGTTGGGGAAATAATTTCTTATTTTTGGTGACAAGGGTTTATGGATGAACCTGGAAGGTGATTGCTCATAAAATGGAAACGGTGCCGAAATGGGGTTTAGAAACCGATACGAAGAGTATTTGAAAACTGACACGACGAGTGTTTAGAAGTTGACACGATGAGTGTTTAGAAATCGATACGACGAGTGTTAGTAGGCAGCATGATGGCAATGCAAGGACAGAGAAGACTTGTAACATGGTGTGATACCAATACAAGGAAGAGATCGAGCTTATAACGTATCATGATGCCAATACAAGGTAGAGATCAGACTTGTAACGTATCATGATGCCAATACAAGGAAGAGATCAAACTTGTAACGTAGCATGATGCCAATACAAGGGAGAGATCAAACTTATAACGTATCGTGATTCTAATACAAGGAAAGTATAACACGGGCGGGTGTTCAAATCGATACAGACAAGTATCAAAGAAAGAAGATAGGGACGAGTATAAAGAAAATGTTCAACACGGACGAGTGTTTGAATCAATACAGACGAGTATCAAAAGAAGATACAGACGAGTATCAAGAAGATGTTCAACACATACGAGTGTTTGAATCAATATGGATGAGTATCGAAAGAGGATACAAACGAGTATCAAGGAGATTAAACACGGAAGAGTGTTTAAATCAATTCTGACGAGTATTGAAAGTAGATACTGACGAGTATCAAGGAAAGGTTAAACACAGACGAGTGTTTGAATCAATACGGACGAGTATTGAAAGAAGATGTAGACGAGTATCAAGGAAACGTTAAACACAGACGAGTGTTTGAATCAATACAAATGGGTATTGAAAGAAGATACAAACGAGTATCAAGGAAAGGTTAAACACATACGAGTGTTTGAATCAATACGGATGGGTATTGAAAGAAGATACAGACAAGTATCAAGGAAAGGTTAAACACGGACAAGTGTTTGAATCAATACGAACGAGTATTGAAAGAAGATACAGATCAATATCAAGGAAAGATTTAACACTGGCGAATGTTGGAATCAATAAGGATGAGTATTAAAAGAAGATGCGGACGAGTATCAAGGAAATGTTTAACAAGGAAGAGTGTTTGAATCAATACAGATGGTATTGAAAGAATATACAGATAAGTATCAAGGAAAGATTTAACACATATGAGTATTTGGGAAATTAACACGGACGAGTGTTTAGGAAACCGACACAAACGAGTGTTAGAAGATTGAATTATTTTCCAGACAGGAACTGGCTACCAGACGAGAACTGGGTTTAGAATTGATCTTTAGATGGAAACTGGGTTTATAATGACAAGGTGTATTGATTTTGCTTGGGATTCAGGGTACAAGGTACTGGCACCGTTAAGTGGGCATTGTGAAGGTGAAGGATGTTAGTTGAAGGTTTGGGGTGATATCCTCCTGTGGTTGAATGATTCAGGTGTTTTGTGTAAGGCACCTGATCTAGCTTATGCTTCGTATGCATGTTTGAATTTCTTTTGCCACAAAGATCAATTTTGATGGATTATCTATGCGCTTTTGAAGATGCAATGTTATGCGATGAGAGCTATATGCAATGCAAAGATGTAAACTTCATGGGGATAGGTGAAGGCTCATTAGGAAATGTTGCTCATCACTAGGGATGCCATTACATTTCAGCGTTGGAAACCTGCAGTACCAAAGAACATTAAGGATACGGATAAGAATTTGCACTGGGGAAATCTGAAGTGAAAGATTATTGGTGACTCTGCTGTAGATTGAATTGCTGACGAAGCGAGTCTTCAAGTACGCCAATGAATTATGAATTGTGTTGTTGGGGAAGAGATAATATGTCCTGAATTTCCAATGCCTTGAACAGTTGAGAGGATGGTAGAATTGAATATGCCGAAGAATGGATATCGAACACCATGTGAATCTCTTCGAATACATGGCCCAAGTTTACGCCACACTGGGGAATTACCGAATTACCTCTTGAATTACTCGGGGATAAAAGATGGGCATGGACACCTGCGAATGCCCCGGTTCAGCTTCACTAGGGATGCACTTGATTAACTCCATTGGGGATGCACTTGATTAACTCCACTGGGAATTCACTTGTGCATACCAAGTCAAACGGAAACTCCGAACTTTCTTAATTCACTTGGGGAATCAGGTTTGAAATTGTCTGTAGTAGATGAAGGCAACTTCGTACGCTGGCTAGGTCTGGGTGACCGTTATGACGCTTTTAGCTTGATTTTTCTCGTACAACATAATTGGCTTAAACAACTTTGCAAGTACGGATGAGGAATGCCCATGTATGGATTTCTGAAAGAATATGTGCTGAATAGAAGACCAGAATATTCGTGTCACAATATGATATGAGGTGGCCAACCCAAATGTCTTGAGTCACGGAATAAACTGCTCTTGATTACAACTTTCTTGGAGAGATTTGTCGAATCTCGACGTAACTGCCCCAGGTTGAATGAATTATGAATAGATTTATCAATGTGATAGCCCCTGATTGATGGAAACTTGCATAGATTTATCAACATGATAGCCTCTGATTGATAGCTTTGAGGGAATACCCTAGATTTGGATGATCTCAAAGAGATAGACTCTCGACTTGATTGCCCCAGATTGGCGGAATATGCTAACTTCATCCCTAAAGGGTACATAGACTATGAAGCACCAAGATGCTTTCTCTTGACAGAATCACTGGTTAACTTTCCCCTGGATAAGTCATATCTCTTGTGGAAGCTGACTCTTGCTTCAACAGAGTATTCAAGCCTCTCTTCACTTATAAGATTGAGCTCTTTACCAATTGTTCATTGTGTAAACTTACTTGATGCCTGTGATCGGTGGATCTGGAACTGACTGTTTAACGCTGGTTCGCGAAATGTCGCGGAAGCAAGAGTCGCCACCGTCTTTTATTTTCTCCAAATGGAAAGGACAAAAGCACAGAAAAATTCCTTAAAGAGATTGCTCTCGGTTCGGGAGGTAGGTTATAGAAAGGGAAGATATTAGCACCCTTTCTATCCATGGTTATCCATGGGCTCTTAGATACTTGCTCATTTGTGTTTTCAAAAATGGTTTGTTTGCTTTTCAATTGTGGGTTTTAAAAAAGTTCTTTGAAAATTTCAGTTCGACTCTTGTATCGGTCCTCAAGAGTGTTTGGAAAATTGCTTTCGAAAGCTTTTTGAAAAGGTGTCGGTGTGAAAAGTGTGATCGGTGGATCTGGAACTGACTGTTTAACGCTGGTTCGCGAAATGTCGCGGAAGCAAGAGTCGCCACCGTCTTTTATTTTCTCCAAATGGAAAGGACAAAAGCACAGAAAAATTCCTTAAAGAGATTGCTCTCGGTTCGGGAGGTAGGTTATAGAAAGGGAAGGTATTAGCACCCTTTCTATCCATGGTTATCCATGGGCTCTTAGATACTTGCTCATTTGTGTTTTCAAAAATGGTTTGTTTGCTTTTCAATTGTGGGTTTTAAAAAAGTTCTTTGAAAATTTCAGTTCGACTCTTGTATCGGTCCTCAAGAGTGTTTGAAAAATTGCTTTCGAAAGCTTTTTGAAAAGGTGTCGGTGTGAAGAGTATTTTTGATTTATTTTTGAATTTAGAGCAAGTATCTACGAGAACCTACCTACCCTAAGGAATTCGTCTGTGTAAGTGTCCTTTAAAGTAGTACCATCCCACCATTGAGAGGTAGGTAGCACCACCGTTGGAGGTGTTCGGGTCGATTCGAGGTTCGGGACATGATGATCACCAGAGCGATGGGAAGACACCTTAGAAGCTACCCTCATGCCAGGTTCCCGGATCATGAGGACTTACTAAGACATCCTCTACTCGACGATCACCTTTCGAGGCAAGGCAACAATGAGGCGTACCCTAGGGGTGGTGTGTGATTTGTGTGTCAGATTCATTTATTTTTGTCTTGTTCATGTCAAAGTGATCTATGCGTTTGTTTTTATTTTAGGCCATTCATTCTTGCATGCATTTATTTAACAGTTAAAAGAGCGCGGAAAGGTAAAATTCTAAACTATTACAAAGGCGCGGGTCCACATCGCCAAAATTAAAATCCAGGACCCGATTTGACGGAAAGTAAATAAAGGTAAAGTGCGAGAAATTAAGTTTACAAGGCTTTGGGAGAGTTACATAAATATTTAAAAGAAGGAAATAAATAAAATATGCGAAATTAAATCGAATCGAGGGCGTTGGACCCTTTTGCAAAAATTAAAATTACATAAATTAATTAATTAAGAAAAGAAATTGTTTTTGTTTTTTGGTATTTTTATGTATTTTAAGATTTAATAGAAAAAATTAATTGCAATTAAACGCTAACCCTAATTCTATTTTATTTTAATTTATTTAAGAAAATATTGAATTTTTTAACCTAAATTAAACCCTAATTAATTTACATGCAAATTTGATTATGAGAATAAATAAATTAAATAATATTATTATGAAAAAGAAAAATTAAAAAGGAATAAAACATTAATTAAACCTAGTTCTACATTTTTTAGATTTTTATTATGAAAAGAATTAAAATTGCAACGTAATTTAAAACTAAATAGTTTACATGCATTTATTTACAAGAAATATAAAAATAAAATATTTATTATATTTTTTATCTTTTCTGATTTTTATGAATTTTTTTTATATTTTGTAGAAATAATTAATTAAATAAAAACAATAAAGAAAATAAAATAATAATTAAAAATATAGAGAATTTGCAAACCAGGGGGGGTGGTAGTCCCCAAAGTGGAGGTGTAGCCCATGAATTTGAGCCCAATGACCTTCAGGTCCATTGACTTTTCCAGACACCATGTGGCACCTTTGACCAGGGTCTACCATATGCCTTAAATCTGAACCTTTTGATTGATGTAACCAACGCGTGGATGACTGGATCTTGGGAGTGTATGGTGCGCTCCACCTTTGAAACTGCATAGGAATATGTATTGCAAAATAATATGGAAATTAACGTAGACCTGGGACTCGAACCCAGGTCATGAGGGTTAACATCACTACACTTTGCCAGCTGAGCCAGTTTACGCATTTGATATATTAATAACGCATAAATAATATAAAAGAAAGAAACGTTAGTGGCCACAAACGCGCGCGAATTTTAAACCTGCCAATCGTTGGCAGCCACGACGTCATCGTCTTCACCATCCCTGAAATACAAAAACATGAGGCAACGGTTTTATACACGTTTTCTTAGGCATGCTACCAGAAAATAGCGAATAGGTCTAGAGGGTCCATAAATTAGGCGCGAGCATGGCATCTTCTTCGTCCAGCCATGATGATTCTAATGGTGGTGGTTTTGAGGGCTAATTTTTCCCCATTACAAAAGCCCTAATTTTGAGGTCCTGCAAACCCTAGAACATAAACATGGCATAATCGCGTACACAGCATAAAAATGCAATTAATCATATTGGTTAGCTTCAGAACTTCATAATGAACCTGAATCAAGTATTAGAAATTACAAAAGATGCGTAAATCATGATGCACGATTATGAATTTTTTTTGAAACAGTTTGAACCCTGTATACCGATTCTTGGAGTTTGAGTGAATGTTTTTGATTGGAATATGTTCAGTAATCTCCAAGGAAGCTATTGGAATAAAAATTCTGCCTTGAATCGCTTTGAAAGGGAGTTTTCACAATTAACTTTTTAAGAGAAAATTTCAAGTTTGGTTATGGCTTTGTTGAGCTGCTGCGCGTGTCTATTGATTAGGGTTTCCTTTAGGCTTATGTACTGAGTGCATTAGGTCAAAAAACTTGCTCCAAATCTCTTGCCATCATGGTTTTGAAGATTTGATTTTTCACCATGATTTTCATATCTTTTTCCATGCAATTTTGTGTCAATTAGGATCCAATCAAACCAAATCTTCCCATATTTGAATGTGCACGAATTATTGAGTCTAAAACATGTGCAAAAAGATTTGTTAGGTTAAGTTAAGTATTTTTCACATATTTAATTGATTTAAGTGAATTAATATAAATAAAAATTCAAATAAATAAATAAAAAATGAATAAAAACTTCCCTTTGGGCCAAGTGGTCGTGCACATGCCATGGATGATGAATTATGGAGGAAAAATGGGCCCATTAGCAATTTTAGGTCATTTGAAGTAATGTTGACTTTTCAAAATATCCAAAAATTTCCCAACTTCCACAAGGCATAACTTGCTCAATATTTAAGTTTTTCTCATGTTCTTGGACACTTTGGAAAGGTCTTTGAGTCCTCTATTCAATGTCTTTGGTCCCATGTTAGTTTGATTTACCAATCTCAAGTTATGGCCTTTGACTTAAAGTCCCTTTTTGTTGACTTTTGAAAATGACCTATAATGTTGAAATTGATAACTTTTTGTGAGAGCATTTCTTGGACTTGAAGTATGAAGATGAGTTGTAGGAAATGTCTTTCTCTTCAAAATGAGCTTTGGATGGAATTTTTCTGATAATCCATGTGAAAGTTATGCCCTGGTCAATTTCAGTTGACTTTTTCAGCTGTCCAAATAAGGAAACTTTTTGCATCTTGATGATTCTTGAGCCAAATTTTGAGAATCATGATCAAGCATTGATCAAATGATGTTTGTGGCTTCAAAATGATATGTTGACCAAAAATTTGAACTTTTGACTGTCAAATGACCATTTTGCCCCTACAGTTGACTGTAGTGCAATTAGGGTTTTTGACTGTGCAATTTTGTACTGAATGCCTTGAAACTTGATATGAGGATACTTGACCATATTTGTAGGCATGTGAGACTTGATTGGGCCTTTTCAAACTTCATTTTCTTGATCAGAACACAAACCCTAATCTTGACTATATAGGGGACCTTTGCACTGTGCAACCCTTGGGGAATCTTGAGACTTGATTTGGCAATTTCTTGAAGAATATGGGAGGGCAAATTTTGGGGTACAACAGTTGCCCCTGTTCAATCTTCTTAGACCTGAGGATGCAGAATGGGTGACGTGCCTTTCGTAATCCGAAGGTAGAAGATGATTGAACACTAGAGTGCCCAGAAATTTGCGCTCACGTAGTAGCAGTGTGGTGGAATGGGCTTATAGATGCCATTTAGAGGTCGATGAATAGGATGATGGGCTTATAGATGCCATCTGGATGTTGATCGCGTAAGAGATTCCTTAGCGAGAACCTGCATACCTGCAAAAGAAAAGAAGAGTACCTGACACGTTGCAAGAACTGGTTTTCAGATGCTTGGCATAGATATGTCCTGACTGGTTACAGGAGCTGAGTCTGGAGCTTCAAAAGATGATGAATGAACCAGGGATGGTTACTACCTTAGTATGAATGGTAAGAGAACCCTGGGCGACTTTAACTTCAACAACGCTCGTTGAGAAAAATCTTAGCGGGAATTACCATCTTTGTAGTATCGGGAAGAGAACCATAGGCAATTATAATCTGAAAGGGAATTGTCACCTCACTCACCGCCGGAGAGGGAACTATCTGGAAAGGAATTATCACCTCACTCACCGTCAGAGAGGGAACCATAAGAGATTATCACCTCACTCACCGTCGGAGAGGGAAACATCTGAAAAGGACTTACCACCTCACTCACCGTCGGAGAGGGAACCATAGGAGATTATCACCTCACTCACCGTCGGAGAGGGAAACATCTGAAAAGGACTTACCACCTCACTCACCGTTGGAGAGGGAACCATAGGAGATTATCACCTCACTCACCGTCGGAGAGGGAAACATCTGAAAAGGACTTACCACCTCACTCACCATCGGAGAGGGAACCATAGGAGATTATCACCTCACTCACCGTCGGAGAGGGAAACATCTGAAAAGGACTTACCACCTCACTCACCGTCGGAGAGGGAACCATAGGAGATTATCACCTCACTCACCGTCGGAGAGGGAAACATCTGAAAAGGACTTACCACCTCACTCACCGTCGGAGAGGGAACCATAGGAGATTATCACCTCACTCACCGTCGGAGAGGGAAACATCTAAAAAGGACTTACCACCTCACTCACCGTCGGAGAGGGAACCATAGGAGACTATCACCTCACTCACCGTCGGAGAGGGAAACATCTGAAAAGGACTTACCACCTCACTCACCGTCGGAGAGGGAACCATAGGAGACTATCACCTCACTCACCGTCGGAGAGGGAAACATCTGAAAAGGACTTACCACCTCACTCACCGTCGGAGAGGGAACCATAGGAGATTATCACCTCACTCACCGTCGGAGAGGGAAACATCTGAAAAGGACTTACCACCTCACTCACCGTCGGAGAGGGAACCATAGGAGATTATCACCTCAGTCACCGTCGGAGAGGGAAACATCTGAAAAGGTCTTACCACCTCACTCACCGTCGGAGAGGGAACCATAGGAGACTATCACCTCACTCACCGTCGGAGAGGGAAACATCTGAAAAGGAATTACCACCTCACTCACCGTCGGAGAGGGAACCATAGGAGACTATCACCTCACTCACCGTCGGAGAGGGAAACCTCTGAAAAGGACTTACCTCCCCACTCACCGTCGGAGAGGGAACCATAGGAGACTATCACCTCACTCGCCGTCGGAGAGGGAAACATCTGAAAAGGACTTACCACCTCACTCACCGTCGGAGAGGGAACCATAAGAGACTACCACCTCACTCACCGTCGGAGAGGGAAACATTTGAAAAAGACTTACCACCTCACTCACCGTCGGAGAGGGAACCATAGGAGACTATCACCTCACTCACCGTCGGAGAGGGAAACATCTGAAAAGGACTTACCACCTCACTCACCGTCGGAGAGGGAACCATAGGAGACTATCACCTCACTCACCGTCGGAGAGGGAAACATCTGAAAAGGACTTACCACCTCACTCACCGTCGGAGAGGGAACCATCTGAAGATTATAATCTTAAAGAAAACTCTAAAATGGAAATCTCATGCACCGTCGGAGAGAGAACCAATAGGAAACTATAATCTGGAATAACTTCTGCTGAGTCTTTATCAGAAAAATCTGTTGGGAGTCGATTTAGCTGGGCTAGAGAAGGCCTTGAAATATGTTTGAGAATTTTAACTGCATCTTTCCTGAAAGGTAGAGGTCAGTCGTATGCAATGCATGATATGGATCAAGCAATGATGTTCTCAACATAAATGAGATTTGTATGACATAATGCGTCTATGCATGCCATAATGATATATGTGATGTTTTATGAATGTATGTTGTTGTCTAGGAAAGTAAGTCCTTGACGGATGCCGGGAAGTCGTATCCTGGGCTGATGTTGAAGAATAAGCTTTTGCTTTCGCTGGGGATGATAACTGCAAGAATACCGGTAGAAGATGACTCCGTTGCGGAATAAACTTGGCAAATGGAAGATTCTGCGGGGAGAACAAGATACTCTAGCGACCATGCTGGGAAGCAGTACTCTGTGGGAAGAGGGATGCCTTGCTGAGTGTTGATAATAATTTGCTGGGGATACCCTTGTTGTTAGAAGTGTTGATAGACTTCGCTGGGGATAAGAAGGCTTCGTTGACGACGCTCTTTCCGTGGCTTTTGGCTGAGGATAACCCAGTTATATCCTGTTAAGGAAATAACTCTTTAAATCAAGCCAGACGACGTGTTCGTGCTCTGCGAGGGATAAGCTTCCAGAATCTACTGGGGATAAGCTCGCTGCTTGGGGAAGATGAATTCCAAATTTCCTGGGGGAATTGGATTGGACTCTCTTGGGGAAGTTTTGAACTATGTCGGGGAAGCGATTCCTTTGAATATTTGATATACCGCCGGGGAACAATCTTTGGACCAAGACTGCCGGGGATGCTTGTTATGAATATATGTATTGCTGCTGGGGGAATGTTGATATCTGCTGGAGGATACCCAACTTCCTTGAGATTTGATAACTTTGCTTGGAGAAGAATGCACTGAATGCTGACTTACTCTCTGGGGAATTAAGATGCCTGGTTATGTTCTTTAGTTGAACCTACCTTGGTACCTTAGAGGACAGAACAATTAGATTGCTTTTAGACAACTCCTTATTGCCCCTGTTTCTGAGGTGGGAGAGGAAGACCTAATAGGTGCTAATAGCTTGTTGATGGACAAACTTTTCTTCTGATAGGCAGGTGACAAGATGACAAGACATAATCGTACGCTTTGATCCCTAATTTTTGCCTGGACCGCCCTTTCGGGTTTTCGGTCCACCGGGATACCCATTTTTGCCCAAGCCGCCTTTTCAGGTTTTCGACTTGCCGGGTGTACAGATTTTTCATTTTCATCCCTTATTTTTGCCCGAACCCTTTTGGTTCGCCGGGAAGCCCTTATTTTTGCCTAGGTACGTCAACCTAGCGGGTCTTTGATTTTGCGTAGTATTTTTCTTTGACTATGTCCACGTTCTCAGGATGTAGGGAGTTGCCCCTATTAGCAGTGTTTGCCATGCCACCACAAGGGATTTGATCAGGCAAGATTCGTTGTTGGACTGCCCCAAGTAACTCAAGCGGAGATCTGCCCCAGGCTATTTGGCCTTTGAGAGATTCTCCGAATCTTGATTGGACTGCCCCAGATAATAGACCATGATTATATCATGCCCCTCGATTGGAAGTGCTTCTGTTCATTAGGCCTTCATCGTGCGAATTTCCCTGCTGTTCAAACAAAAAGTCATATGCAAACAAAGTTATGTCAAAAATGCAAAGCTTATGTCTGTCTTGAAGATTTTGAAAATGCATTCTTTTTCATAAAACAAATGAATGTTTGTAAAACGTGATGTCAACTCCGTTTTTACCGTAGGCCTTAAGGAGTCAGGATACCTTTCGTAACAGTATGCTTTCGAACTAACCCATGCTTCAGCTAGGACTTTTAAGGGTTATAACGTGGCCTGGTTCACGGTTTAAGAAACAAAGGATAAAGGCTCAAATTATTTGTACCCACCTGTTCTTCGTGATGTTCTTCAAACCTAAACTCAGTTGATCATGCGTTAGACCTTGTTCGAGTCTTTGCCCTGCTGTTCCAATGATGGTTCAGATATTGATGATTTATTCTGAATAGGCAGTCATTTTTGTTTTTGTTGAGGGTTTGTGAGACCTCTTTCTTTTTGATTATCCCTATATTTTTTTTGCCTGAACTGTTTCCTTTTTTGGAATTACAGTCAGCGGGATGCCCCAGTTTTATAAGTCTCCTTCATGGGCTTTGACTTAATGGGCTTTTTTTATTTTGAGAGATATAATGACTGCCTGTCTTTATGATTATTCGGAATCATCACTGGCTTTCTTTGTTTTGTAAGGACCTCTTTGGTGCCATTCGTTATGCCCTTGGATCAACTGAGAGAACTACCCTGCCCCAGGTTATGATAAAGGGTTTTAAATTTCGAAAAGAGAAACTCCTACTTCTTTGGCTCGGATGGGTTGACGAGGGATTATCTTCCTTATTACTCCAGTGTTTAGGAATTGAAACAATGCCAGTACCTCATCAGCGGGGTCTGTTCAAAAGCATACTGTAATGATCGCGGTATCGTTTTCGTCATCCTCCCTCAAGAGGCTTAGAATTATTGATTGAGAGTTGATCATCAGAAAAAATATGAAAATAATTTGCGTATAGTGAATACGAATATATTGATTCAAAATAGACATAAGCGATGCATTAATGAAATAACAATGTTTTAACAATGAGTAAATGTTTGAACAAAAGAAGGAACAACACAACTTGAACATTCGAATGAACAAAAGTTTTCAGTCTTAGCCATGTTTTGGCAAGGGAGCAGTGATCACGTTGGGAGTCTCGGCAGGCTCGAACTCGATCTCTTTAGCGTCGATCATGTTCTGAATCTTGTACTTCAGTGCCCAACAATCCTCAGTATCGTGCCCCGGGCTACCAGAATGGTAAGCGCACCTTGCTTCTGGGTTGTAACTTGGAGAGGAGGTCTTTGGATTTGCAGGAGGGTTGATCACCGTAATCAGGTTCATCCTTAACATGTGCTGTAAAGCTCGTGACCATGGCATGTTGATGTTGGTGAATTGTCTCTTAGGCTCGTCCGACCTATTCTGATCAACCCGCTGTTCTTGGCGAGGTCGTTGTTGGACCTGTGAAGTAGTAGCAACTCGGAGAGGTCTATTCATTGGACCCGACCTTTGCCTTCTTGGAAGTTGTTCCATGACCTGGTCCCTGATTTGGGCTGGTTGCTTCATGCCTTGAGGAAGCTGACTGATCATGGCTCTCAGCTCTCCTTGCTCCTGAGCTAAACCTCGAATGAGTGCCCTTTGCCCCAGCATCTGGGCTTTCAGTGTGTCTACCTCAGCTTGTAGACGTTTCAGCTGTTCGTCCTTGTCATCTTCAGGACTCTTTCTGATCAGATTCCCCATGAGGAGTGTCCTCAGCTCTTCCTGCCCCTTGGATAGGCTTAGGAAGATCTCCTTGAACTGAGTCTCTTGAGTGTGAAGGTCCCGGTTATCTTGTTGGGAAGCCATTGCTGAAATAAACAGTGACGAAGGTAAGTGACCTGCAACAAGTGTACCTGTAATGCAATGATATGTATGATATGCATGCAATGTTTTCAAGGACCTCGCAGGGTAAACAAGAAGATTGTTAGCATTTGGGATCCGGTAGCTTGATTGAAGGAAACCCATGTTATTGAGGATTCTTCTTTAAGGGTCAAAGGCTCACCATATCCAGTGGGTCATAGCCCCTGACTTTAGTCATCATGTCTGGTTTTGATTTCCAAACAACCTTGGTTAAGGGAACCTTCTTCAAGAGTCAAAGCTCACCATGTCGAGTGGGTCATAGCCTCTGACAACTTTGGCTAGAGGAAAATAAATCCTCTTTGCCCCTTGCTAGATGTTTGATTTGTCATGACCTGCATCACAAGCCCTTGAGATCCTTGAAATGGGTTAGGATGTATGCAATGGTATGATGTCATGATGCATGGGGTAATGTAGGTAACCCTGTCATGAGTCCCAATTAAGGACTGCAAACCAAAACCTGCAAGAAACTCAAGTAAAACCTGTCATGAGTCCTAATTAAGGACTATAAACAAAACCTGCACGAAACTTAGTAAACCCTGTCATGTGTCCCAATTAAGGACCAAAACAAAACCTGCAAGCAGTTCATGTGTCAGATAAAGCATGCAAGTAGTCAAGTACGAAGGCACACAAGTCACACAAGAGAAGCCCTTAGAGTTTAGGCCAGCATGAGGTCTAGGTATTACCCTCTTTCAGTTTGTTGGTTCATACCTGTCCTATCAAAGTAACCGGGTTCTTAGAGGATCCCAATATCATTGACTACCCTCAATCGGTCATAACTCCAGCATCGCAATCTTTTCTTGCGGCCAGAACCATCACGAGAGTTTAGCCTCAATGGGCGTAGCATACTGCTACTGTTCTAATGGCCAAGTTGGGTCATTTAAGGTTCTAAGGTCTGTTGGTGTTTAATGACTCCTTGGAAGACCCATATTCTCCCCGTTTCAACACGAGGGATATCGGTAAAGACCAAGGCGCCACACCAACGTAGCCACTGCTTCACCCATGTCGGTATACGCCGGACAGGTCCCTCACAGCTTATGCTACCTAAACAGGGTATCCCCAGATCCGGGTTAGGATCTATGTAACTCCGATGCAACCCACAATAGTAAAGCAAGCAAATCAATACAATTGAAAACACAGTTATGAACTAGCCCTAAGGTACACCTCACTTTAAGTTTGGTCCCCAGCAGAGTCGCCAGTTCTGTGATCGGTGGATCTGGAACTGACTGTTTAACGCTGGTTCGCGAAATGTCGCGGAAGCAAGAGTCGCCACCGTCTTTTATTTTCTCCAAATGGAAAGGACAAAAGCACAGAAAAATTCCTTAAAGAGATTGCTCTCGGTTCGGGAGGTAGGTTATAGAAAGGGAAGGTATTAGCACCCTTTCTATCCATGGTTATCCATGGGCTCTTAGATACTTGCTCATTTGTGTTTTCAAAAATGGTTTGTTTGCTTTTCAATTGTGGGTTTTAAAAAAGTTCTTTGAAAATTTCAGTTCGACTCTTGTATCGGTCCTCAATAGTGTTTGAAAAATTGCTTTCGAAAGCTTTTTGAAAAGGTGTTGGTGTGAAAAGTATTTTTGATTTATTTTTGAATTTAGAGCAAGTATCTACGAGAACCTACCTACCCTAAGGAATTCGTCTGTGTAAGTGTCCTTTAAAGTAGTGCCATCCCACCATTGTGAGGTAGGTAGCACCACCGTTGGAGGTGTTCGGGTCGATTCGAGGTTCGGGACATGATGATCACCAGAGCGATGGGAAGACACCTTAGAAGCTACCCTCATGCCAGGTTCCCGGATCATGAGGACTTACTAAGACATCCTCTACTCGACGATCACCTTTCGAGGCAAGGCAACAGTGAGGCGTACCCTAGGGGTGGTGTGTGATTTGTGTGTCAGATTCATTTATTTTTGTCTTGTTCATGTCAAAGTGATCTATGCGTTTGTTTTTATTTTAGGCCATTCATTCTTGCATGCATTTATTTAACAGTTAAAAGAGCGCGGAAAGGTAAAATTCTAAACTATTACAAAGGCGCGGGTCCACATCGCCAAAATTAAAATCCAGGACCCGATTTGACGGAAAGTAAATAAAGGTAAAGTGCGAGAAATTAAGTTTACAAGGCTTTGGGAGAGTTACATAAATATTTAAAAGAAGGAAATAAATAAAATATGCGAAATTAAATCGAAACGAGGGCGTTGGACCCTTTTGCAAAAATTAAAATTACATAAATTAATTAATTAAGAAAAGAAATTGTTTTTGTTTTTTGGTATTTTTATGTATTTTAAGATTTAATAGAAAAAATTAATTGCAATTAAACGCTAACCCTAATTCTATTTTATTTTAATTTATTTAAGAAAATATTGAATTTTTTAACCTAAATTAAACCCTAATTAATTTACATGCAAATTTGATTATGAGAATAAATAAATTAAATAATATTATTATGAAAAAGAAAAATTAAAAAGGAATAAAACATTAATTAAACCTAGTTCTACATTTTTTAGATTTTTATTATGAAAAGAATTAAAATTGCAACCAAATTTAAAACTAAATAATTTACATGCATTTATTTACAAGAAATATAAAAATAAAATATTTATTATATTTTTTATCTTTTCTGATTTTTATGCATTTTTTTTTATATTTTGTAGAAATAATTAATTAAATAAAAACAATAAAGAAAATAAAATAATAATTAAAAATATAGAGAATTTGCAAACCAGGGGGGGTGGTAGTCCCCAAAGTGGAGGTGTAGCCCATGAATTTGAGCCCAATGACCTTCAGGTCCATTGACTTTTCCAGACACCATGTGGCACCTTTGACCAGGGTCTACCATATGCCTTAAATCTGAACCTTTTGATTGATGTAACCAACGCGTGGATGACTGGATCTTGGGAGTGTATGGTGCGCTCCACCTTTGAAACTGCATAGGAATATGTATTGCAAAATAATATGGAAATTAACGTAGACCTGGGACTCGAACCCAGGTCATGAGGGTTAACATCACTACACTTTGCCAGCTAAGCCAGTTTACGCATTCGATATATTAATAACGCATAAATAATATAAAAGAAAGAAACGTTAGTGGCCACAAACGCGCGCAAATTTTAAACCTGCCAATCGTTGGCATCCACGACGTCATCGTCTTCACCATCCCTGAAATACAAAAACATGAGGCAACGGTTTTATACACGTTTTCTTAGGCATGCTACCAGAAAATAGCGAATAGGTCTAGAGGGTCCATAAATTAGGCGCGAGCATGGCATCTTCTTCGTCCAGCCATGATGATTCTAATGGTGGTGGTTTTGAGGGCTAATTTTTCCCCATTACAAAAGCCCTAATTTTGAGGTCCTGCAAACCCTAGAACATAAACATGGCATAATCGCGTACACAGCATAAAAATGCAATTAATCATATTGGTTAGCTTCAGAACTTCATAATGAACCTGAATCAAGTATTAGAAATTACAAAAGATGCGTAAATCATGATGCACGATTATGAATTTTTTTTGAAACAGTTTGAACCCTGTATACCGAGTCTTGGAGTTTGAGTGAATGTTTTTGATTGGAATATGTTCAGTAATCTCCAAGGAAGCTATTGGAATAAAAATTCTGCCTTGAATCGCTTTGAAAGGGAGTTTTCAGAATTGACTTTTTAAGAGAAAATTTCAAGTTTGGTTATGGCTTTGTTGAGCTGCTGCGCGTGTCTATTGATTAGGGTTTCCTTTAGGCTTATGTACTGAGTGCATTAGGTCAAAAAACTTGCTCCAAATCTCTTGCCATCATGGTTTTGAAGATTTGATTTTTCACCATGATTTTCATATCTTTTTCCATGCAATTTTGTGTCAATTAGGATCCAATCAAACCAAATCTTCCCATATTTGAATGTGCACGAATTATTGAGTCTAAAACATGTGCAAATAGATTTGTTAGGTTAAGTTAAGTTTTTTTCACATATTTAATTGATTTAAGTGAATTAATATAAATAAAAATTCAAATAAATAAATAAAAAATGAATAAAAACTTCCCTTTGGGCCAAGTGGTCGTGCACATGCCATGGATGATGAATTATGGAGGAAAAATGGGCCCATTAGCAATTTTAGGTCATTTGAAGTAATGTTGACTTTTCAAAATATCCAAAAATTTCCCAACTTCCACAAGGCATAACTTGCTCAATTTTTAAGATTTTCTCATGTTCTTGGACATTTTTGAAAGGTATTTGATTCCTCTAACCAATGTCTTTGGTCCCATGTCATTTTGATTTACCAATCTCAAGTTATGGCCTTTGACTTAAAGTCCCTTTTTGTTGACTTTTGAAAATGACCTATAATGTTGAAATTGATAACTTTTTGTGAGAGCATTTCTTGGACTTGAAGTATGAAGATGAGTTGTAGGAAATGTCTTTCTCTTCAAAATGAGCTTTGGATGGAATTTTTCTGATAATCCATGTGAAAGTTATGCCCTGGTCAATTTCAGTTGACTTTTTCAGCTGTCCAAATAAGGAAACTTTTTGCATCTTGATGATTCTTGAGCCAAATTTTGAGAATCATGATCAAGCATTGATCAAATGATGTTTGTGGCTTCAAAATGATATGTTGACCAAAAATTTGAACTTTTGACTGTCAAATGACCATTTTTCCCCTACAGTTGACTGTAGTGCAATTAGGGTTTTTGAGTGTGCAATTTTGTACTGAATGCCTTGAAACTTGATATGAGGATACTTGACTATATTTGTAGGCATGTGAGACTTGATTGGGCCTTTGCAAACTTCATTTTCTTGATCAGAACACAAACCCTAATCTTGACTGTATAGGGGACCTTTGCACTGTGCAACCCTTGGGGAATCTTGAGACTTGATTTGGCAATTTCTTGAAGAATATGGGAGGGCAAATTTTGGGGTACAACAATGCCAATCAGTTATTTTGTATGCAGAAGAAGGTTTATTATGAGAACGATAATTCTAATGCAACATATATGTAAGTCTTGAAGTTTGAAAAACTTTGAGTGAAAATGATGTCACAACTCTGTTGTGAACTAGTAACTAGCTAGAGAGCAACATTTGTAAATTCTTTTTTATGAAATATAATGCAAGCATATGAGCCAACACAGATATTCAAACATACCTCTTAGGAGTCAGTTAAACGTTATCTCGTTGTAGCACGTTATTGAATTGACCCATGTTTTAGTTAGGACTTTGAAAGGGTTGTAACGTGGCCTGGTTCATGGTTTTAGAAAAAAGGATTTAAGGCTTAAAATTATTTGGTGCCCACCCATTCTTCATGATGTTATCCATTTCTATGTTCAGTTGACCTAATGCAAGCATTCATCTCTCGAGAAGAGTTTGCAATGTTTGAGGAACCACTGAGGCCTCTTGGACACAACAATTACTAACTTTTGATTTTGGTGTCTAATCACATGACCTTGTTCTCTCGATAAGGGTTTTTTATTGGTAATCCTTTTCTCTCCTTTTAGGCCTTTCAATTTCTTTCTTGATTTTCCTAGATAAATTCTTTTGAATCTCAATTTGGAAGTCCAGCAGGATGCCCCAACTTTTGCCTAAGCGACTTGTTTTCAAGTTTCAACTTAGCGGAGCTTTTTGTTTCTTTCTTATTCATATTTTACATTTTGAACAGGTCGTTGATCTTTATGCCATTTCTGATTTGTTGGATGTGATCGTGACTGTCTGATTCTTTTGTAGATGAGGGATAGCCATTGTTGTATCGTCATCCGTTGATCTCCGGAAGTGCGAGAGATACCTATTGGGATATCATTAGTTGATGTACGTTGCTGATAGATGAGGGTTAACCAATGTGGTTTTGCCTTTCCTCAACCTTTTGATGGATAACCATTGTTGTATCCTTGGATGCACACTCTTGATGAGTCCTGAACGCTTGATCATATTAAGTGAACACTACCCGCCCCAGGGTTAAATTGAGGATTTTTTCTGAACAAAAAAGAAACTCCTACTTCGAAGGCTCGGAAGGTTTAACGAGGGCCTATCTCCCTTATATCTTTGGTGTTTAGAAATTGAAACAAGGCATTTACATCGTCAGCACGGTCTTACTCAAAAGCATACCAACCAGAGATTTTTTCGTTTTTAGATTATCGTCATCCTCCCTCCAATCTTTACCTAAGCATAAGACTTTGAAACTTTACATCAATATGCAATTAAAACATTTAAATAGTGATAAAATAATGGATGAATAAAAATGAAAAGAACACTTCAAGACAAGCATACTTATTGCATTAAGATTTTCATTCAAAAATAGAAAAGTTTCTACATGCAAGCAATGTTTAAAAAAACAAGCAAGAATGAAAATTAAAATGGAGTAATGAAACCAATGATGTCCATCATTGAGGAGACTTGACTCCACATGTACTTATTGATTCTGACGACTTTCTGTAGTCTTGATGCTTGAGTAGGCGAGAGAATCCCCCTTCTGATCTGATGTGAACACAATAGTCTTTGCATTGATCCTGTCTTGGACCATGTCTTTGAATGACATACCATCTTCAATTGAATGGTCATGTGCCCTAGAATATATGTGTAGAAAGTTATTTTAGGAGAGTGAATGGATGCCTTACCAAGCTAGTCGGTATAAATTTCATCACCAATCATATTACGCCACAAAGAAATAATACAGTTCATCTTCTATCAAAACAACAGAGACATCCAACTGGCGAAAAAGAGTCAAGCAGTTGGCCAAATAGGAATTGGAATTTTGAAAGAGATGCAAGACAGTTGCTGGACTTTATACTTAGACCCCTTTACAGTCTTTCGACATTGAAACTGGGTGCCCCAACATAGGAGACACATCTAGCATGTGTATCACAATCAAAAGAGATGTTTGTGGGAGGAAGACCCCAAAGTTCATAGCTGGAAATAACAGGATGTAATGCATTGGGCTTGTATCATCATGCTCATCAGGCTTATTTTGTTTTTGCTTAAAAGCCTAGCCAAATGAATTCACTAGGGGAACAAAGACTGGATGTTGTCGAACAGATCAGGGAACACAAAGCTGTGGAGAGTGCCCCTGATTGAATAGTCAGATGCCTTGTTGTGGTAACCATATCTGACATTGGTATCATGATCTGAAAGGGAATTTATAGACAGTACTGAGGTACGAGGTCTAACCCAATAGTAAATGGGAACCATCTGCTGATAATATGTTCCAAGAACTCAAGATTGTGTAGCACTCCTTAGTTGAAAGCGTTCCCCCAAAAGATGAGAAGAAGAGAGAACCTCTATTGCGACAATAGGTGAAAGATTGTTGACATCATCATCAGAGCTTCCATGACACGGTTCATCTGAGTCTTCAATCAATTATCTTCCTTCTCAAAGAATTTTTTACCACGAGCCACAGTATACAACGCGGAGTTATTCCATAACTGATCTTTGAGCATATGAGCAAGAAATTCAGTTGGACATCTTAAGAGAACACCAGACTTGAATGATAATTCCTCGTCTTCGAGTACTTGTTATGAATGCATGAATATGCATGGGTTGCATGAATGGATTCCATGCCATGTTCTGTCATTTCCAAGGAATTTACATGCTATGATTTTGATTTTACGCAAGTAAGGGATGGAAAATTTCAACACAAGGCTTACAAATATGATTCCCTGGGAATAACATAACATGTATGTTAGGCATGTGGTTAACCATGTTATGCATGCAGATACATGGGATCAAAGGTCCATCATTCCTAAATATGATTTCGGCACTATTCTGAATCATATGAATATCACCAGATCAAAAGTCTGGTATAGCTTTCGCACATATAAGAACCAAGTACCATGTAGATCTTCCATTGTATGGGATCAAGGCTTCTAGAACCGGATACTGTTGAGCATTTTTTGAACATGCTGAGAATACCAAAATCGAAGGCTTGAATGAACCTCCAAATAAACAAGTCAAGAACTCATAAAATAAATTCGAGAACCATATGGTCACCAACAGAAATCCAGACTATAAACATTAGAACCAATAGTCCCTGATTGAGTATAGTCATTGTCTTAGTATAGTCACCATTTGAACATGAGTAACCATTTGAACATAGTCACCATCTGTACCTGTTATAATGATTCCCTCCCCATTCATGGGTGAAGACCAGGTTAGGGTAAGGCAATGGTAACTCAAAATCACGGGTTTGCTTGAGAGTACTATCATTGTACACCTACATGATGATAATACCACCTTATTAAAACTTTATTTGAGCATGGACGACACAATTGTATAGGTTAATCTACATCCCCTATCTGTCGTGTTCCAATATATTCCTAAAGTTCCTATGGTTGTCACTTGGCCTGGGTATTGGGCCTTTTACCTCTTGTAACACCCACCCAATAAGAAGTAGATCAAGTACATCAGTAGTATATGGAAAATAGTAAAATGCAATGCATACATATGCTCAGGTAATCATGTATGAATGAATAAATTGAAAGCATAAAAATAAAAACCCAAAGAAAGGAAACAAGAGCTAGGAGTGACTCCAGGATGGACCATCATTTCGTCGACCTTTCCTAGTGAAGTCATCTGCTGAAACAACCGGCTGAACAGTCATCTAATAAAATATCAATAAAGTCTCCATCGAACATTTTTTATCCTATAAGAGGGGAAAGGTAAACATCGAGAAAACTTGAGAAGGGAGAAGTCACGGTCTTACAACTGAGAGATCGGTAAGGGAGTCTGTTACGCGAGGGGAAGGTATTAGCACCCCCACACACCCATAGTACTCTACAGTATCCGCTTTTGTTGTCTATCTTATGGGTGTGTCTAAACTATTCTTACTATTTACTACTGAGGAAGAATGCATGAAAACAAAATGAGAAAAGAATGTAGGGAAAATAAAGTTGTACTCGCTTGGGCACTACCCCAATGCCTACGTATCCTTTTTAAGGAATCAGACCTACTGTAGATAGGCTAACATGTTTTTTTTATTTATTTTTTTATGAACAATGTCAATTCTGCCTTCTTCCGCAGCTCGACCTTTGGAGACTCATACGTTGGCACAGAAGTAAATCAATCATGTCCTTACATGAAAAGGGTTTTTAGAGAAAAGGTGCTTGGGCGCACAGAAAGGTTTGAATTGGTTTGTATTTTTTTACCTTGAAGAAGGGTTTAATTATGATTAGCATGTTTTAGGTTTGCTAAGAAATAGGTTTTAGTTTTAGATGCAAAGATGCAAAAAGGTAAGAAAATAGTCTAAATGGAGACTAGCCTATTTCTAACCTAATGTTATCATACAATGGTGGTCCTATGATTTGGATTAACAAAAGGGAAACCTCTACCTAATGTTAGTATGCATGGTTTGCAACCTAAGGTCCAACTTGCATCCGAAATTAGCAAGCACATCCTAAGGGATCATGGTATGTACACGGATAAAACAAGCAAGCTTGAAAGAGCACACACAAAAAAGAATAAGGAAAAGAAACGAAATGCTTTAGTCAAGGGGAGCGTATCTCCCGAGACAAACAAGCGGGCATGAGATGAAAAAGCAAAATGTGATGTCCAAAGTGAATGAACATCTAACCAAGATATAGGAGATCGATGTAGCAATATGAACAATCACAGAGTATCAACATCAACCAATGCGAACTCCTGACAAAGTGTGGGGGTTTAATTGTAGAACCCTTCCCCACTTGACGATTAGATACACATGAGCAGGCACAACTATGAAGCTTCGTGGTGCGTCACGAACTAAGGCTGACACTAATGAAATTACGGGGGTTGATTACTAACCCTCCCCCACTTGCCCGCTTTTGAGGACTTATTATCTGTATATATGCGAGCACAAATACCTACTCAAAGGTAGGGTTTTAAACAAACCACACACAGGTAGCAAACAGAATGCACACAATGCAGAATTGTCCTAAACGGGTCTTTAAATAAACCAGATGGGTTCCTGACATGATCAGCAATAGCGACCCCCGTCATACATCTCTATTCCTACTTCTCAGGGAATCAGAAAGCAGTAAAATCCTACTTCTCATGATATCTAGAAAAGCAGTAAAGAAGTACAATAAAGCGCCTAAATGACGAATAAAACAAAGTTGTGATGATACCGAAAGTAGAAGGTTCGTTGACTCTTCAAAACCATGCAAGCAAAGAGAAAACTCTACCAAAAGCCTCCATGAAATTCCTTGAAAAAAATATGCTCTTAATTTACCTCGAAAATTCTTGATATCTTCACCCGAGTTTCCTTGAAACTTCTTGATATTCTTCAACAATTATTTACCGATCAATTAAAATCAATCACAAGGATTCTACAAGGAAGAATAAAATTAAGACAACCAGGAGGTGCAAACTGCAAGCAGTGATATTGAATAGCGATAAAAAATACTGCACCAAGCACATACTAACAAATCCACCAGAGGCCTTTATTTTACCAAAGGTATCCAACCGGATCACAAAAACCATGGGCTAATCCATGTTATCTTCGGCCCATATCCAATTATATACTAGCAAAAAAACCTTAAGCATCATTCCCTTTATTAATTTCAAAAATATTAAAATAATAAATAATAAAAAAATTTGAAAGAAGGATTAGGTTTGAGAAGCATTGTGGCCCTTCAACTTTAGCGTGAGAGCCTCTTCTCAACGTGAACATAGATCGTCCCTTCTTCGACGATCTCCTCGTCTCTGCTCAACTCAATCTTCACTCTACTTCCGTAAATGGTGTCGTTCATAAGTCAACAGCCTCTCTGATCGGTGTGGATCGCTCACCGTAAATTACCCACTCGTCGTAGCTCTGTTCTTCTTCTTCTTCTTCTTCTCACCAAGCCTTTTTTATCAGACCTCCGATTTGTCTTTATTGTGGACTCGTTTCAATCTTCATCTCCGGTCCATTTCACACTTTGTTCATCGCCTTAGTACGACACCACCATCATGTTCGCTACCATCGTCCTTCCGTCATGGCTTTAGTGCGGTTTCCCTTTGTATTTGCTATCCCTGATCTGATTCACCTGTCGCGACTCAACACAACATCATCTACTTCGATTCGAATTCCTTCCGCCGAAAAAGATGCTCATTCAACCTTGACGATTCGAGTAGAAAACAAGAATTGCGCGCATGGATCTTCGTCGTACTTTTCTTCTTCTTTTCCAATTCATTTCTTCTTCAATATTTGTGAGATTTTTATTGATGTCGCCGCACTTGCATATTTGATGAAACTATATGACGAAGATGCAAGAGACGCGATGATGATGCTGATGTCATTGCGGAAAGCTTACAGAGATATCAGAGAATTGAAGGCTGGAGTTGCGGTTGTTTATCTGCAGAGATGCATGAGGATGATGAAGATGATTGAAGAGAGTGAAGGAACTTCTTGTAGAGAAAAGGTGAGGTGAACTTTCCTGATTGAAGTTGCATATGTGAGAGATGAATGGCGAAGCAGATAAATATTGGAGATTAGAGGGTGATCATGGAGAGAGGGTACCAAAGAGAGTTTTTCTTCTCGTTATTTTCTAATGAGTTTTGTAAATTTTCTGTTAGCAATCGGTTATCTCGCTTCCTCTTCTTCCGTTGATATTTATACCTCTCTCTTCTTCTATTACGTTCTATTGAATTCTCTGCTGGAAGAATGTTGTAGAATTGGTTAGAAAAATTATGTTTGGGAATGTTAGTTATAGTTGATAGTAACAAATTGGTTAGAAGAAGTTCTATTGGGAAATTGGTTATAGGTTTGTTGGAAATCGATTAGCAATTAGTTTTTATAATTCTGTTAGTGAACTCTGTTTTTGACAGTTAAGAGAGGCGTTAAGGGTAGTTGCATGCTAAAGCGATTAGGATATGGTTAGAGGTTTAAAATTCTATTACGATAATTTTTAGGAGTCAGTTACAGGTTAGAAAATTCGGTTTTGGACTGCTGTAACTTCTTCTCTCTTTTTTTTCCTGTTTTTCATGGTTCCCTTATCCTGGTATTCTGAACTACCTTTGTAGTCAATTAATTTCATCTGGTCTGAAGCATTTCCTGATTTTCTGACATGTTTCTTTTGTATTTTCTTATTTATGTTTAAGCTAAATAGGAAGCTGTGAGAGCTTTAGGTAGGGACTTCTTTGGATTTCTGAATTAGAGCTGAATTGCTGATTGGTTAATGGCATGGCTGCTTTTGTGTGAATTGCTACGGGTACAATGAAATTGGTACATGGTCATAATGGCAAAGCATGGTTCATGGTTATGAAGGAAAAGCATAGTTCACGGTTATAAAGGCAAAGCATGGTTCATGGTTACAAATGAGTGAAGATTCAAAACATGTCATAAAGATGAAGATGAACGACGCATAGGTTTAGGACATTATTTTTTTTTGTTTGTGAAATTTGTAATCCTTCCCGTTGATGTAATGTAATAGTGCCAAATGATATAATAGTAACCGAACATGTATTTATGTGATTTTGTAATATTTGGAACTTGGATGAATTTTAATGAGATATTGGTATTAACTATTTTATATATTATTCTTTTCCGAAACTTGAATCTAAAAACTCCATTAGAAGCTTGCATCAATTTTACACGCCATGCTTGCAATTTTAAGAGACTTCAAACTCCATGTTCCAATCTCAAATTCTCACTAACTTGCTTTTGAAGCAAACTCATAGTTGAAGAATCATGCATAAAAGATTGCGTTTGAGTTACTTGGACTTTGAATCAAACTCGACCATTGAATTATCCCTTGAACATATCGTTGTGTTTGATTATCTCAAAATGACTGAATGATCATTATTATAATCACTTTAACCCTTAACTCAGAATCACAATCCTTCATAATAAGCATTGAGTCTATGGCTTAATGTAATTCAGAATAAACTGAAAAGAATCTCGTAACACAAGTAAACCAAGCATTCATATGAAATATCTTGCATTAAGATATCCATGAACCCTAATTTGCCATGGATGGGATCCTCTAAAAATACCGTTTCCTTGTGTTACATATTGAAACTTCTTGAACCAAAACCCTAGCATACCATAAGTACACTAAGATCTCTCCATGTCTTGTTCTTTTTAAATCATCAGTTAAATCCTGAACTGGTAGCCTTTAGGCGACCTTATAGGACGACTTATGTAGTAAGCAATCACAACCACCTTATATGTTGAAGAACGCAAGAAGAATATTGAGGAAGTGGAGCTCCAAATGATGTGAGCAAGCCCTGGAATTTGATATTAGGAAAAGGAGAATAACCCCATAGCTTGGTGATAAAAAAATCCATGAATTGAAACCCTAGCTTCAAACAAAACCTGATCGATGAAAGAACTAGTTGATTTAAACCTTAGTGAAGATAAGAGCTTAAAAGCATATAGAGACCATAATTCCTCAATATCTTTGATCACATGCCATGTTTTATTGATTAATGAATGAGTTATATGTTAGATGACTTAATGGGGGTAATGCAGATGAAATGAGAATTGCATAAGCCAGATGAAAATGGAAGGGCAGGACAAATTTGGGGTATTACAACTGTCATGAGAAAAAAATCAGCATTTTGTTTTCGCAATAACTTGAGAACCGTAACTCTGATTTACGCATGGTCAAAAACATTGGAAAGCTTATTAAATTATCTATCTAGAAATGCCTAAATATCAACCAAATAGATTATTTCTTATGATTTGATTTTGACTGTTATTCATTGACGATTTGCTCAAAACCGCACATTTGAAGCCATTTTTTCGATACTTTATTGCTCATGCTCCAAATATGCATCAATACCTATAAAGTAATTGAAAAACTATCAAACGGTACACAAATACACAAAAACTCGATTAAATATAATTTATACATAATTATACAAAAAACGAGGAATTATTCAACGATATTAACAACAAAAAGTCGATAAGTGCAACAAAAAAGTATATAGCTACAATTTGCACTTATCAATTCATGAAGAAAAAGTCTCAAATCATTAAAAGTGAAAAGTTGTCAAATTAGGGTTTTCTTAGGAGAAGTCAACTAAAATTTGACCAAGCATAACTTTCACATGCTTCATAATTTTTTCCCAACCAAAGCTCATTTTGAAGAAAATTTAATTCTCTAAAACTTTGCCTTTCTAAGCTCAAGTCAAAAAATTGCTTCATTTGAGAGATATGGACCAATACATTATAGGTCATTTTAAAACTCAACAAAAAGAAACTTTTTGTCAAGGCAATTTACATCAAGATAATATATTCAAATGCAAAAATGGTTGATATAGAGATTGTAGAGGACACCTTGGGCTTTCCAAAAAGTCTAAGATGACCTTCATATGATGAAAATTGAAGGAGTTATGACCAGTGCAAGTTGGGAAATTTTGAGCAAATGCATGAAGTTCAAATTGAAAAACTTAATATTTTAGGCTATTGGGCTATTATTTCAGAGTCCAAGCGTGTACTACACTCCTTATGCACCGCAATACTTGTTCATACACCTCCCTTTGATTTATTATATTTTAGTTTTGATTTTTTATTATTTTAAAAGTTAAAATAAGATAAAATAAGGCAAGGCTTTTAACACAAGTCCAATCCCATATTTTTTGACCTAATTCCTCTCTATATATTCTCCTTAATCCAGACACAAAAGCCACAAACCCTTATATAAATGTTGTATAAAAATAGACGGTGGAGATGGGAAAAGAAGTATTTTTTACAATTTTGAACCCGCCGCGGTTGCGAACTTTTTGTTCCTACATATCACCTTCCGTGCAATAGGGGATCATGATACTCATAGTTCACCTTTAAAAATTTTAAGACACAAGTGTGTTGGTTAATTTTAAGAGACGAGACATCATCGTCTTATCCGAGTGGAAGAATACACTTACTACCTAAAATTATGAGAAAGGAGAATTTGCTTCATCTCAAAATGCAGGATATGGCTTGTATTTTAAAATCAACAAAGCCTCGCTCAACACCCAAGTGGAAAATATCTCACTTCACTACATATCATAGAAATATAGTAGCTCGCATCACTACAAGGATTGACAAGAGTCTAATCTTTTGAGAAAAGTTTAAGGTAAAAAAGCCAAAGTGGCAAAATAGTTTGAATGAGATTGATTTACTTTTAGTCTTCTCACAAAAATGTCAAAGTATTATTAAGTTGTTTAAAGTTTGATTAAGAAAATGTTTTTGAAAATACATGGACCTAAGTCCAAGTTTATTACAAAAGTGGTTCTAGTTCAAAGAGATCTACTTCATGCCATCTTTTTGAAACTCATTAGAAGATTGATAAAATCAAAGCCTCTTAGAAACAAGTTTCATTTTCTTTTTATCAAGTATATCATTTATTTAAAAATCTCAAGGCAACAGTGAATGATCAATGATGTTTAAGTGATTCACTTTGACCAAAGCTTATAAAGATTCATTAGAGGATTGATAAGACCAAAACCTCCTAACAATGAATCTCAAGTTTATTGGATCAAAGGATTTAAATTAACATATTTGGGGTTACAAACATGTGTTGGGGTCACGAATGATCATTTCTCGAATCGGGACAAAATTTAGCGCTATGTTAAGCAATCGTAAGTGGACTTATATAGAAGTCGCACATATTTTGTGGCCGGTCAATAGAAATTTATGTGTCATTTGTTTGGAGAAATGATATGTATATCATCCTCCAACAACATGTGACACAATAAGAAGATGATAAGGTGAAGAGGGGAGGGATAATATTTAAAACACATTTGAACAAAAAAATTTAATCAGGCCATATTTAAAATCATTCATCCATTTTGGTGGAGTTAAACTCAACACCCAAGATCCAATGATGTTAATGAAGCTCAATGTTCAAAATCTCATAGTCCATGATCAACCAGAATATGTATAAAATAAAATTGTATTTTGAAACTAAGAAAAAAAGATTTTTAAAATGGTTTTTTTAAATAAAAATAAAAGGGGAAAATACCAACTATATTCAAAACTTTCAAGAAAAATTCAATGAGACCATAGAAAAATCAAAAATGAGCTCAAATATTTTTATAATTTTTTTTGGTAATTTTTTAAAGTTAGAAACTATTTTTAAACTAATTAAAACTACACAAATAAGTAGAAAAAAATAAAAAATAGTGGAAGTCATAGTAAAATTCTTAAAAAAATTCAGAAAATCAGAAACAATGAAAATGATATTGAAGAATTTTTCATAATTTAAAAATGCCAAAAAGAATTTTTAAGCAATTAAAAACAATTTATAACAAATAAAAAATCATAAAAAATTTCAAATCTGAAAATAAAATTATGCAAAATAAAAATAAAAAAGAGAATATTTGAAAAAAAATTTGTGAATTTTTTCATAATTTTTAAGTCAGAAATGAATTTTCTATGATTTTTTTAAAGTTTAAAACAATTAAAATATAAAAATAAAAAATAAAAATAAAGTGAAAAATATATGGAACAATGAATGAAAGTCAAAACGCGTTAGTAAGCTAATCCAATGGATAAGACGTATTGTACATATCATGGTATTTAATGAATAAATCATTGAATCAATTATTTAAATCAGATTTTGAAAAAAACAGATGGCACGTTATCATTGGTCATCTTCAACCTCCGGCCACATGAATTTGCAGGTCTCTGAAATGATAAAATTAAAGCTCGAGACCGGTACCATTCGCTTCGTCTCTTCTAGACGATTCCAATGGTACCCTCGCGAAAAATACATGTAAGGTGTAGCTCCGTCTTTTTGGAAGATAAGATTTGAAAAGGGATTTGAAAATTTATGGCCAAAACGCACTTCCAGTAAAAAACAAGGGTTGCGAATAGAATCAGGATGATGAGAGCTTTATTACAGTATCAAAGTTTGAGAGAATTGGTGAAGGAATCTACCTATTCAAGTTCAAATTCAGAGCTCTGAAACTTAACTTGGCTAGCACGATTTAGGAAGTCTTACAGCTTGATACATCTTATGTTAGCTTCAGTGAGGTTCAAGGATGATGAATTGACAAAGAAAATTGATTGAGGAAAGCTGTAAAAGCAAATTCGATGTTGCAGAAAAATGGGTTCAAGAGGAAGTTTGACAGGGTGATTCTGGCTTTCTAAGCTTGATAAAATTAAGGAGGTATGACCCTCTATTTATAGGGGAGCTAATGAAATGCTTAAGCGTGTGAAATGATGAAGTTTGGAGGGAAATTGTGTGAAGTTGCAAACATGAAAAGTGTGACTTCTATTTTTTCTCAAAACTCAACCAAAACTTGCGTTTCTTTGTGCTAATCACTTCTGGAAGTTCATTAAACATGATTAGAAGTAAAAACGTGCAAAAATTTTGTGTTTAGAAGTCAAATCAAGGATTTCAATTTTTGACTTTGGAGAAAAATTCAGTTTCAAGGTACCATATTCAAATCAATGGTGTGCACGATTTAGGAAACCTTGAGACTTAATTCTTGATGCATTGGAAAGATGAGATCACCAACTGTACAATGTGTAAAGAATGGAATCAAATGGATGCTTGAGCTGAAAGTTGTGATGAGTCAAAGTTGAGAAAAAGATGTTTACTTTTGTACTTAGAAAAGTCAAACATGGCCTTCCATTTGAAATTTGCTCTTGAACCAAAAAGATGGCATGAAGTAGATCTCTTGAATGACATTTTGAGACTTGAACCATTTAAAAAATCCAAAAATTGAGAAAGTTATGACTTAGTGAAGTTGGTGAAAATTCATGAGATGACCTATAATCTTTTGCATTATTAGGGCATCTCCATCCATTTTCAAGCTTAGCACATAAAAGAAGAGTTAAAGTTCACATATTTAATATACTTATGGAAAAGAATGGGCTCAAGGATATAATAATTGACCAAGTTATGATCTTTTGAAGTCACATAAGGGAATTTGATGGCTTATCTAGATGACTTGTAATATTTCTTAATCATTAGGTATCTTCCACACAAATTTTTATTGAAACTTTTGAAGTGAAGCATGTTTTTGGAATCACTCAAAAATACCAAAATATGAGCAAGATATAGCCCTTTTAAGTTCAAAACCCTAGCTCCTAGAGCAACAAAATGCCTTGGAAACTCTTTTCAATTTTGAAAAACCTTCTTGCACAAATACTTTTGTCATGTGAATAGAAGTTGTTAAGGATGATAATGAGAAACCATAGCAACTATAACTACTTCAAAATATTGAGAATTGAGAGAGGTATGAAATTGTGATCAAGAAATCAAGGACGTAGCCAATTAGGTTAAACTTCTTCAATCAACCCTTAGATCTTTGAACTATCTTTGACAACTTGAGGTATGATGAATCATAATAGACCTTTTCATGATATTACTTCAAGGCACCTTCAATGATGAAGCTTGAATATAAATGAAGCTTTGTTTAAGAAGACATGGAAATAAACTCATGAACCTGGAGATCAACTTGATGGAATGTGTTGTGCTTTCACCTATAATATCAACAATTAAGGCAAACATTAATTGTATTTATTAGTTAAAAATTAATCAATACAAAACATAGATGATCACAAAATACAAGTCTAGATGCTTGGGGATCCCTCATGAACAAAGCTAAATATAATGAGAATATCCAAACCCTAGTGTGATCTTGTTGTGATCGAGTTGATATGATATGATAGAGGAATCTTAGGGGGGAAATTGGGGTACAGTAGCTACCCTTATTTAAGTGTCTTCTATTCAGAGATGCGAAGGTTAAAATCCTCATGTCGATACGATTGAAGATACTTAAATATAAAACAAGCCCTATTTTTGGCCCTAAGATGCCATGCAATACTTATGATTATAAATGCAAATGAACAAATCCAAAAAATGACACAAGACACCCACGACGATGTAGTAAATAAAAACAGTGATCGAAAGAAAAAAACCCACCAGGAAATTAAATAACTGGTGAACAAGAGACCCAACTCTATTGGGGTAAAACCCTAAGAGGATATAAGGTGTTATCAACTCAAAGATTGAGGAGAGAAAGTAAAGGATAATCATGATCGATAGATGATTGTGAACTATCCACTCACTGAGGAGATAGCAAAAAAGTAACATCGATCCACCGAAGAAAGAAATGGCAAGATAATATTGGTAAGTACCAATATTAGAGTAGGTAAAAAATGATTAACATCAGTACTTACGACTGGGAACAAAAGAACTTCTTCAGAATAATGCGAATCTCAATGATGAACTATCTCCCATAATGACGAGACTACCATCCATCGGAAAAAGATCTCAACAACGAACTATCTCCCATAATGACAAGGCTACCATTTATTGGAGTAACAAAATCTCAGCAACAAACTACCCTCCATAATGACAAGGCTACCATTCATTGGAGTAACAAAATCTCAACAAAGAACTACCTTCCTGTGATACAGTGGGAGAACTGACTTGGTTGTTTTGCGTTTGATCGCAAATGTTGCGGTTAGCAAGAGTCACCATCGAATTTTCATTTATCCAAAAGGAATGGTGAAAAAAGCACAGGAAAGACTTTTGAGATTGTTTCTTGAGTTCAGGGGGGTAGATTATGAAAAGGGAAGGTATTGGCACCCTTTTCATCCATGGTTTTCCATGGGCTCTTAGTTACTCGCTAGATCACTTGCTTTTTGTTTTGAAATTGTGTTTGGTGTGGTTTTGAAATTATTTTGTAAAAGAGGCCATTGTTTTGGCAATAATTGTAATGATTCTCGTTCGTAAGAATGTATGCAAAGATGTTTGTCTTTTTTGAAAATGTTTTCAATGTTTGTAAGATGTTTGGAAATGTGTGTGTTTGTTTTGAAAATAGCAAGGATAGTTGTTCGAAAATAGAGCAAGTAACTAGAAGCAATCTACCTACTCAAATATCTTTCTTGTTCATTTTCTATTCCTTTGACATTGTTGTCTTACCATTGATTTGGTAAGTAACCCTATCTTTGGATATAAACGGGACGGGCGTGGGTCATCGTATAACCATGATTAGAAATATTGCAAAGTATCTTAGCATTTTTGAAGGACCAAGATCATTTTGTAAGGCAATTTTGAGTAGCGTCATCGAGGGACTATGATCTTATATTTGTTTGTTTTGCCAAGATACTTTGCATGCATAATAGTTGGACTATGATCTACATTGTTTATTCACAAATCATGGTCAATGGATGCCTGTATGAAGAGATAAAAGTTGGAGTTTTTACCTCTTTCAATTGAGATCGTGAATGGAGTTTGAGTGAGATTTATGAAGGCATGAAGACTGTTTGAGCTTGCTTGAACCTCCCTGAGTGTGTTCCAACCCTTACCTTGCTTTGAAAGTGTCTAAAACTCTCTATCCAAGTCAACCTGAAAGCTTGGAAAACAAAAATGGCAGATGAAGAAGGAGGAGTTACAGTGCAGGGATGATGGTCTGGATAACTTAGATATGAGGTAGGTAAAGTGTTTGAATGATTAAAACTTGAAACGCACGAGCAAATTGATGGATTTCTATGCTTGGACATAAACTGCAAGTTTTGACAGTTTTTTTGGTGATATGGAGTTTTGGAAAAGGTTTCAAGTCAGCTCTCCAACAGATCTTTGAGTTTCTAGGCTTTTTGCACACTTTCTTACTTTTGAAGTAAAGTGAAGGGACAAGTCTCCACATGCTTGTACTGGCCTTCTTGGAGTTGGTATAAGCTCTATACAAGTTGCTTTAGGTCTGTAGGACTTGTGTGTGCAGAAATAACAAGTCCAAGGCTCAAGAAATGAAAAAATGCATAAAGCATGCTTTTCTAAAATGGCAATGTTGCCTTTCTTCCTTAAATGGTTATTTTCTTGTACAATGCATTGAATGCTTGGTTGTAGGGCATGAAATCTTGTGCAATCCATTAATGGTGGAGTGACAAACGAGTTTGAGGCTTGAAAAGTGAAGATTGTACAACATTCTTGGGAACCTTTTGTGTCTACGTACCACCTTCCGTGCAATAGGGGATCAGGGTACTCATAGTTCACCTTTAAAAATTTTAAGACACAAGTGTGTTGTTAATTTTAAGAGACGAGACATCATTGTCTTATCCGAGTGGAAGAACACACTTACTACCCAAAATTATGAGGAAGGAGAATTTGTTTCATCTCAAAGTGGAGGATATGGCTTGGATTTTAAATTCAACAAAGCCTCGCTCAACACCCAAGTGAAAAATTTCTCACTTCACTACATATCGTAGAAGTACAGTAGCTCGCATCACTACTAGGATTGACAAGAGTCTAATCTTTTGAGAAAATTTTAAGGTAAAAAAGCCAAAGTGGAAAAATAGTTTGAATGAGATTGATTGACTTTTAGTCTTCTCACAAAAATGTCAAAGTATTATTAAGTTATTTAAAGTTTGATTAAGAAAATATTTTTGAAAATACATGGACCTAAGACCAAGTTTATTACGAAAGCGGTTCTAGTTCAAAAACAAGAAGAGTTTTCAAAAGGAGGGAGAAGATTTTTGAAATTAAAGAAGATGGGAAGAGATGAAGGGACTATCCTAATGTATAAGGTAAAAGCTAGGGAAAAGAATCATCTAAGTAACAAGTAGTCAACAATTTACACAATGAGTCAATGTAGAATTCACATCCTTTGGACTTGAAACCAAATAATAAAAGATAATAAACCTCCTAAGAAAACCAACCTTCAATTGCATTAAGTCTTCACAAAAATTGGGCAGAGTAACAACTGTACACAGATGAATTCCTGATCACAACCAAAGCATGTAATCACAATAACTTGCATACAAAGTAAACAAACAACCCAATGTCTTGGGGTAAACCCCAATAAATCCAGTCAAAATAACAGTTGAGGTCACAAGGTCTCAAGGTAGGTCAAGGTCTCTAATCCTAATTCCAAGAAGTCCACCACTTCATAATGCCAAGGATAGTAACCAAATAGTCCAAGTCACATTAAAGTTTTTTATGGTTCAAGTTGATTATTAATTATCTTTAAAAAGAAATGAAACAAAATCATTTGAGAAAAATAAAAATGACACAATACTAAATGCTCTAGTGAGCAAAATGAAAATAGCATGAAATGTAAATGCCAAAATAAATGTGCTTAAAGTAAAGAGCATAAAGTAAAGGTAAAAAATAAAGTCAATTGTTAGAAATTAGAGGTTAGCTAAATGACCATCTTCATATAGGAAAATCTATAATTTTCTTCTCAAGTTCTCAAACTTATGAACATCGAAGGCCTTAGTGAAGATGTCAGCCAGTTGTGATTCAGTGGCTACATGTTCTAAGGCAACAATCTTTTCTTCAACAAGCTCTCTTATGAAGTGATGACGGATATCAATATGTTTGGTCCTGCTGTGTTGAATGGGATTCTTTGATATGTTTATGGAACTTAGATTGTCACATAATAATGTCATGACATCTTGTTTGACATTGTATTCTGTTAACATTTGTTTCATCCAAACCAATTGAGAACAACTGCTTCCTGCAGCAATATACTCAGCCTCTGCAGTGGACAAAGAAACACAATTTTTCTTCTTACTGAACCAAGATATGATATTATTTCCCATAAAGAAGCATCCTCCTGATGTACTTTTTCTATCATCAGCACATCCTTCCCAATCAGCATCACAATAACCAATTAAGGCAGAACCATATCCATGAGAGTATAGCATACCATAGTCACTTTTCCCATTCACATGTTTAAGAATTCTCTTCACATGGTTGGCATGGCTAACTTTAGGATCAACTTGATATCTTGCACACACCCCTAAAATAAAGGAAATTTCAGGTCTACTAGCTGTGAGATATAGAAGGTTTCCTATCATACTTTTGTAAAGACTTTGATCCATACTTAGTCCTTTTTCATCTTTAGACAACCTCAGATGTGTGGGAGCAGGAGTTCTTTTGTGGCTGGAATTTTCCATCCCAAAATTCTTTACTATATTCTTGGCATACTTTCTCTGAGATAAAAATATGGAATCTTCCATTTTTTTAACTTGCACACCAAGAAAATAGGTCAATTCACCAAGAAGGCTCATCTCCAATTCTGACTGCATTTGTTTGACAAAATGTTGAACCATCTCATTTGACATCCCACCAAACACAATATCATCAACATAAATTTGTGTAATCATGATCTTCCCTTCTTCTTCCTTGACAAAAAGGGTTTTGTATATGTCACCTTTCTTGTATCCATTCTCACCATAAAATTTTGTCAACCTATCATACTAAGCTCTCAGAGCTTGCTATAATCCATACAGAGCTTTCTTCAGTTTGTAAACATGTTTAGGGAAACTTGGATCAACAAATCCCTTTGGTTGTTCCACATAGACTTCTTCATTCAGATAGCCATTTAAGAAGGCACTCTTTACATCCATTTGAAATAATTTAAATTTTAGTATGCATGTAACTCCCAATAGAAGTCTGATTGATTCAAGTCTGACCACAGGAGAAAAGGTTTCATAAAAGTCAACTCCTTCAATTTGAGTGTACCCTTGTGCAACTAACCTTTATTTGTTTCTAGTGACCACCCCCTTTTTCATCAGATTTATTCTTGTACACCCATTTAGTGACAATCACATTTGTCTCTTCAGGTTTTGGAACTAGATCCCAAACTTCATTTCTACTAGATTGTTCTAGCTCTTCCTGCATATCACTAATCCAGAAATCATTAGTTAGAACCTCTTTGACATTCTTAGGCTCAATTTTGGACACAAAGCAAGAGTTTGATATCCCATCTCTTGATCTGGTAGTAACTCCTTTATTTAGATCTCATATGATGAGCTCCTTAGGATAATCTCTTTGGTTTCTAATTGAAGGTCCTTTATTGAGATGACTAGGCTCAGGATCTTCTTGTGGTGGATTAGAATCAATACTTCTGTCATTTGATTCTGTTGGGATATCAGACAAAGATGTTCCAACATCTTCTGAGACATCTTCTTCAACATTCCATCCTCTATCATCAATAATAATATTTACTGACTCCATCATAACTTTGGTTCTAGAGTTAAAAACTCTATAAGCTATGATATTTATAGAGTAACCCAGGAATATTCCTTCATCGCTCTTGGGATCCATCTTCCTCTTTTGTTCATGATCAGCTAAGATGTAACATTTACTTCCAAAAATATGAAAGTATTTAACAGTTGGTTTTCTTCCCTTCCATATTTCATACAAGGTGGCTAAAGTGTCTTTCCTTAGAGTGACTCTGTTATGGATATATCATGCAATACTCATAGCTTCAGCCCAAAAATGGTAGGGTAACTTCTTAGCTTAAATCATGGATCTGGCAGATTCTTGAAGGGTTATGTTCTTGCGTTCCACAATCGCATTTTGTTGAGGAGTAATGGGAGAACAAAATTCATGGCTGATTCCTTCAGAAGAGAAAAAATCAGCAAATTTGTTGTTCTCAAATTCCTTTCCATGATCACTTCTAATTTTGATGACATGACTATCTTTTTCTCTTTGAAGTTTTTGACATAGATCTTTAAACACTTCAAAAGTTTCTGATTTTTATCTAAAACTTATCCATGTGTATCTAGAGAAGTCATATACAACAACATAAGCATACTTCTTTCCACCAAGACTTTCAACCTGCGTAGGTCCCATCAAGTCCATGTGAATAAGTTCCAAAACTTTTGATGTAGTAAGATGTTGGATCTTCTGATGTGACATCTTAGTCTGCTTTCTAATCTGCCAGTCACCACATACCCTTCCTTCTTCTATCTTGAGCTTAGGAATCCCTCTCACTGCTTCTCTAGATATAATTATTTTCATACCTTTCAGATGCAAGTGCCCCAATTTTTGATGCCATAGTTTAACTTCATTCTCTTTGGCTAAAACACATGTTGAGAAGAAGTTTAACTCTTGAGGAACCCATAGATAACAGTTGTCTTTATATCTGATTCCTCTCATGATAAATTCATTCTTCTCATTGCACACAAGACATTCTTCCTTGGTGAAGTTATCTTTGAATCCTTGATCACAAAATTGGCTTATATTTATCATGTTAGCTATTAACCCTTTAACAAGTAACACATCATCAATCTTAAGGACTCCTGAATAATCAAGCTTGCCAACACCTTTGATTTCACCTTTTTCTCCATCACAAATAGTCATATAACTGGTGGGATGAGATTTGACATCCACCAACAGATTCTTGACACCTGTCATGTGTCTAAAATAGCCACTATCAAAATACCAGTCATCTTTGGTTGATAGTCCGAGGGAGGTGTGAGCTATGAAACTAGAAAAATTAGACTTGGGAATCCACTGTTTCTTATTTTTTCTATTTTGTTCGTATCAGTTTTGGGAGGAGGAGTAGTCTTAGGATACCCATACAACTTGAAACAGAAGGGCCTTATATGACCAAGCCTTCCACAGTGATGACATCTCCAAGGCTGGGGATTCTCCTTGGTGTGATTAAAATTTTTCTTTCCATGATATCCTTTCTTGCCATGATGTTTAGACATTTGATTCGACATCCGTGGTTTAGACTTGGCATGAGTGGAATCTACTGAAGGTTCTTTAGAATTTGGTTCCTTTTTCTCATTAAAGCCTAGACCACTCTTGTCTCCTATCACTCTTTCTGCTTGAAGAATTTCATCTAAAGTGTTAGACCCATTATTCAACATTTTGAGATATTTGACCCTTATATCAAGTTTTCAATTTAAGGAGGTCACTTCACTTTCCAGTTTAGAAATAGTTTTTAAATGCTCTTCTCTTTCTTCCTTCAGCTGAGTTATGAGGATTTTCTATTTCTCCCCTTCAAGGCACACTTTTGCACTTCTGAGACACAATTCTTTGTATGAAGCAGCTAACTCATCAAAGGTTAGTTCCCCATCATTAGACTCTTCATCAGATACATATTTCCCTGTTAATGCTTTAACATACTTGTCAGATTCTTCAAGATCACTCTCTGAGTCCTCTTCAGACCAAGTAACAAACATATTTTTTTTGTTTCTTAAGATATGTAGGACATTCAACTCTAATGTGACCAAAGCCTTCACATTCATGACATTGTACTCCCTTCCCTTGAGTGGATATTTATTCAACCCTTTTTCTTCCAAACTCGTTTGACTTATGGATGTCAGATGAGATTTTCTTAACATTTGATATTTGGTTACCATATGTTCTTTTTATCACTTTGTTAGTCTAGCTTCCAAGCATAGATAAGGAATTTGATATTCCTCCGCCTGTATCCAGATCACAATCTTCCTCTTCATCTTCAGTATTTGATACAAAGGCTATGCTTTTGTTCTTCTTTTCAGATCTTTCATTAATGCTTAATTCAAATGTCAGAAGGGATCCAACAAGTTCACCCACTTTCATTTTGTCAATGATGCGAGCTTCTTCTATAGAAGTCACATTCATATCAAATCTCTTGTGAAGAGACCTGAGCATCTTTCTCACCAATTTGTCTTCGGGTATTTTCTCTCCTAAAGCACTGGACGCATTAGCAATTTCAAGAATGTTCATATGGAAGTCATTAATACTTTCATAATCCTTCATTCTCAAATTCTCAAATTTTGTGGTGAGCAACTAAAGTCTTGACATCTTAAGTTTGGATGTCCCTTCATGAGTAGATTCAAGAATTCCATATGCATCCTTAGCTATTTCACATGTGTTCACTAATCTAAAAATGTTCTTGTCAATTCCATTGAAAATAGCATTCAAGGCTTTAGAATTTCCAAGAGAAATTTGATCTTCTTCTTTAGACCAATCTTTTTCTGGTTTTAACTCATAAGTAGGTTCTCCATTTTCTCCCGATTTTACAGGGTGTTTCCATCCTTTTAAAATAAATTTCCAAGCCCAGCTGTCCAAAGACTTTAAAAAGGTAGCCATACATGGTTTCCAGTAGTCATAATTACTTCCATCCTGAATGGATGGTCTGTTCACAAATCCTCCTTCCTTGTCCATAGTACCAGAAAGTATCTTCCCTGGATCTCACCCAGATAAAGAGCAGGATGATTGCTCTGATACCAATTGAAATCATGGTATTAGATATATGATGTCGAATGAGATGTCATGACACAAATATATGAGGAACAAATTAAAGTGAAACAAAAATAAATGCAGTAAAAAACAAAAGGGATTGTTAACCCAGTTCAGTGTACAATACTCTGGGGGCTACAAAGTCAGGGACAAGTTCACTAAATAGTATCAATTCATAGACCGTCAGTAAACAACCAGTTTACGATCTAATCACTTAATCACTACTCATGCTATACTTCTACCTAAGACTCACCTAGGAATGAGGCAATCCTTAAATCCCTTCAATCACTTATAGTGAAGAAACAACAGAAATAATAAGTTTAAAAACTTCAATCATTCAATGCTTAAAAGCTTATAAATGATACACAATTAAAAATCCAAATAAAAACACAAGTATTAAATAAATACTAGAGTGTTTGACAATTAAAAGACTTAGACTTCTAAAATAGAAAGAAAGTATTCTTCTTCAAAAGTTGCAGTAGTCTGAATAAGGAAGCAGATCCTTATATATGCGCAGTAGTGGGCTTGCGCAGAAAATCAAATATTCAAATATTTTGAATATTTCCATGAAAACAGGACAAGATATAATCCATAAACATAATTCAAATAGAAAAATATTCCTCCATATTTTTCGCAGCCTATGAGTCACAAATCCTGAATTATGGTGCGCATGAAATCAGGAAACAGAAAACTTAAATTGATGTTGGGCTGAGTTCAGTTCAGGAGGCAGATGTCAAGATATCTGCTTTGACATCATTCAAAACATTTTTTCTTTAAATGTTAAGACATTTAGCAAAACATTATCAAGTCATTGTTTTACCAAAATTGCTGCCAACAAACACTTACAAATATTATCAATTCATAGACCCTCAGTAAACAACCAGTTTACAATCTAATCACTTAATCATTACCCGTGCTATACTTCTACCTAAGACACACCTAGGTATGAGGCCCTCCTCAAATCCCTTCAATCACTAACAGTGAAAAACAACAAAATTATTAAGTTTGAAAAACCTCAATCATTCAATACTTAAAGGCTTATGAATGATCCACAATTCAAAAATCAAATTACAACTCAAGTATTAAAATAATACTAGAGTGTATTACAATTAAAAGACTTAGACTTCTAAAATGCATAGAGTATATTTTTCTTCAAATGTTGCAGAGGTACGAATAAGGATGCAAGTCCTTATAAAGGCGCAACAGCTTATTTATGGGCTTAGGCTGAAAAAAATATTGCAATATTGAATATATATCCATGAAAATAGGCCAAGATATAATCCTTAAAGATAAGACAAATATAAAATATTCCTCCATATTTTTTGCAAGCTATAAACCATAAAACCTGAATAAGGCATGCTTAAAAACAGGAAACTTAAAATTTAAAAACATGTTCAGATCAACAGGCAGATGTTAAGACATCTGCTTTAACATCTTTCAAAATCAGTTGAGATGTTTTACTTCAAATGTCAAGACATTAAGCAAGACATTAATAAGGCAGTGTTTTACCAAAATTTCTACCAACAAACACTTACAAAAGCCTCTCAGTAACAAGTTTCATTTTCTTTTTGTCAAGTATATCATTTATTTAAAAATCTCATGGCAAGAATGAATGATCAACGATGTTTAAGTGATTCACTTTGACCAAAGCTTATGAAGATTCATTAGAGGATTGATAAGATCAAAGCCTCCTAACAATGAATCTCAAGGTTATTGGATCAAATGATTCAAATTAACATAATTGGGCTTACAAACATGGGTTTTGGCCACGAATGATCATTTCTCGAATCGGGACAAAATTTAGTGTTATGTTAAGCAATCGTAAGTGGACTTATATAGAAGTCGCACCTATTTTGAGGCCGGTCAATAGCAATTTATGTGTCATATGTTTGGAGAAATGATATGTATATCATCCTCTAACAACATGTGACACAATAAGAAGATGATAAGATGAAGAGGGGAGGGATAATATTTAAAACACATTTGAACAAAAAAATTTAATCAAGACATCATTAAAATCATCCATCCGTTTTGGTGGAGTTAAACTCAACACCCAAGATCCAATGATGTTAATGAAGCTCAATGATCAAAATCTCATAATCCAAGATCAACTAGGAATATATATAAAATAAAATTGTATTTTGAAAATAAGAAAAAAAATATTTTTAAAATGGTTTTTTTAAATAAAAATAAAAGGGGAAAATAACAAATATATTCAAAACATTCAAGAAAAAATCAATGAGACTATAGAAAATTCAGAAATGAGCCTAAATATTTTTATAAAATTTTTTGTAATTTTTTAAACTCAGAAACTATTTTTAAACTAATTAAAACTACACAAATAAGTAGAAAAAAGATCAAAAATAGTAGAAGTCAGAATAAAATTCTAAAAAAAATTTAGAAAATCGAAAACAATGAAAATGATATTGAAGAATTTTTTCAAAATTTAAAAATGCCCAAAAAGTGTTTTTAAGCAATTAAAAACATGTCAAAACAAAGAAAAAATCATAAACAATATCAAATCTGAAAATAAAATTAAGAAAAAATAAAAATCAGAAAAATAATTTTTGAAAATATTTTTGTGAATTTTTTCATAATTTTTAAGTCAGAAATGAATTTTCTATGATTTTTTTAAAGTTTAAAATAATTAAAATATAAAAATCAGAAATAAAAATAAAGTAAAGAATATATGGACCAATGGATGAAAGTCAAAACACATTAGTAAGTTAATCCAATGGATCAGACGCGCTGTGCATATCATGGTCTTTAATGAATAAATCATTGAATCAATTATTTAAATTAAATTTTGAGAAAAAAAAAACAGATGGCACGTTATCATTGGCTGAGAGATGACACGTTGGTCATCCTTAACCTCTAGCCACACGGATTTGCAGGTCTCTAAAATGGAAAAATTAGAGCTCGAGACTGGTACCATTCGCTTCGTCTCTTCAAGACGATTCCAATGGTACCCTCGCGAAAAAATTATGTAAGGTGTAGCTTAGTTGTTTTGGAAGGAAAGATTTGAAAAGGGATTTGAAAATTCATGGCCAAAACGCACTTCCATTTAAAAACAAATGTCGCGACTAGAATCAGGATGATGAGAGCTTTATTACAATATCAAAGTTTGAGAGAATTGGTGAAGGAATCTACCTATTGAAGTTCAAATTCAGAGCTATGAAACTTGACTTGGCTAGCACGATTTAGGAAATCTTAGAGCTTAATTCTTCTTCTGTTAGCTTCAGTGAGGTTCAAGGATGATGGATTCACAAAGAAAATGGATTGAGGAAAGTTGTAATAGCAAATTCGAAGTTGCAGAAAAGTGGGTTCATGAGGAAGTTTGATAGGGTGATTCTGGATTTCTAAGCTTTAGAAAATGAATGAGGTATGACTCTCTATTTATAGGGGAGCTAATGGAATTCTTAAGCGTGTGAAATGATAAAGTTTAGAGGGAAATTGTGTGAAGTTGCAAACATGAAAAGTGTGACTTCTATTTTGCTCAAAACTCAACCAGAACTTGTGTTTCAATTTGTTAATCACTTCTGGAAGTTCATTAAACATGATTAGAAGTAACAACGCATAGAAATTTTGTGTTTAGAAGCCAAATCAAGGATTTCAAATTCTGACTTTGGAGAAAACTTCAGTTTCAAGGTAGCATATTCAAATCAATGGTGTGCACGATTTAGGAAACCTTGAGACTTGGTTCTTGATGCATTGGAAATATGAGATCACCAACTTTACAATATGTAAAGAATGGAATCAAATAGATGCTTGAGTTGAAAGCTGTGATGAGTCAAAGTTGAGAAAAAGAGGTTGACTTTTGTACTTAGAAAATTTCTATGTTTTTTCTTTAAAGTGACCTATAATGTCTTGCATCCAAACATGGACTTCAATTTTAAATTTTCTCTTAACCCAAAAATATGGAATGAAGTAGACCTCCTAAATGACATTTTGAGACTTGAACCATTTAAAAACTCAAAGAATTGAGAAAGTTCTGACTATGTGAAGTTGGTGGAAATTCATGAGATGACCTATAATGTTTTGCATCCTTAGAGCATCTTCCATCCATTTTCAAGCTTAGAACATAAAAGAAGAGTTGAATATCACATCTTTAAGATCATTTTGGAAAAAGAATGGGCTCAAGGAGATACAAATTGACCAAGTTATGATCTTTTGAAGTCACATAAGGGAATTTGATGGCTTATCTAGAGGACTTGTAATCTTTCGTCAACATTAGGTATCTTATACACAAAAATTTCTTGAAAATTTTGTAGTGATTTGTTGATAACCCTTTGAAGAGAAGTATGTTTTTGGAATCACTCCAAAATACCAAAATATGAGCAAGATATAGCATTTTGAAGTTCAAAACCCTAGCTCCTAGAGCAACAAAATGCCTTGGAAACTCTTTTCAATTCTAACAAACCTTCTTGCACAAATACTTTTCTCATGATAATAGAAGTTGTTTAGGATGATAATGAGAAACTATAGAAACCATAACCACTTCCAAATATTTAGAATTGATGGAGGTGTGCACCTGTGATCAAGAAATCAAGGACTTAGCCAATTAGGTTAAACTTCTTCAATCAACCCTTACATCTTTGAAATATCTTTGACAACTTGAGGTATGATGAATCATAATAGACCTTGTCATGATATTACTTCAAATCACCTTCAATGATGAAGCTTGAATCTCAATGAAGCTTTGTTGAGGAAGACATGGAAATAAACTCACGAACCTGTAGATCAACTTGATGGAATGTTTTGTGATTTCACCTATAATATAAACAATTAGGGAAAACATTAATTGTATTTATTAATTAAAAATTAATAAATACAAAACATAGATGATCAAGAAATACAATTCAAGGTTCTTGGTGATCCCTCATGAACAAAGCTAAAGATAAGGAGAAGAACCCAACCATAGTGTGATCTTGTTGTGATTGAGTTGATATGATATGATAGAGGAATCTTAGGGGGGAAATTGGGGTACAACACTACCCCCAAACTTAATAATATCAAGGTCTTTCCTGTTCTTTTCACCCTTTCCTAATTGGATAAAAGAAAAGTCGGTGGCGACTCTTGCTATCCGCATATTTGTGATAAAACACAAATACAATTCAGTTCTCCCACCGTATTACAAAACTGGCGACTCTGCTGGGGAGTTTACTAAAAAGAGGGGTTACCTTATAGTTTAGATCACCTTTAAATGCTTTCCTTGTTTGCTTCGTATTCTTTACATTTTGGGCTTGGTCGGGATTACTTTTCTTGCAAAGATCCTATGCTCGGATCTGGGGACATTTTACGTAAGTAGAAATAGATCATGGAAACTATATGGTGTATACCGATATGGTTGAAGTAATGGCTAGTTTAGTGTGACACATTAGTTGGTACTGGTGTCCCTCAAGTCAGTCGGGGAGAACACTAGGCTGCCACGTGGTATCATAAGCACTAACTGACCATTAGAACCTTAATTGACCCAACTTAGCCATTAGGAGGTAGTGAGATAGATGGCTTTGGTGCAGTTTGAAGTTGGTTGATACTCGATGCTACGCTCATTGAGATTCGACTCTCGAGTTTTTTTTGGTGGCAAGTCAGTTGTTGTGCTAAATAAAACCTGTGGGAAAAAACAATGATATTGAGAACCCTAGAACCCGATTACTACTTTAGGACAGGTTGAGCCAACTAAGCTTCAATAGGGTACTCACCTATGAACCCATGCAAGACTTAAACCTAAGACTCTTTTGTGCTTCGTTTATGTTTGTTATATGTTCAAACATCATAGCAAAACATCATAACATCATATCATGACTAACCATTCCAAGGATCTAAGGGATTTATCTTTGTTGTAGGGTCATGGCTTCCAATCGCAGAAATACTACCCGAATAAACTTTGTATAGATACCTTTAAAGCTTGAGGTATTAGTCTCAAAAGTTCCTGACAATTCTCAATTCACCAAGAGACATGGTCATCTACTCAGTTTGGTTACTACCGGTTTCAAAGAAGACATGATAAGTGTTTTGTTCCAGTTATTTGATCCTAAACATCACATTGCATTTGCATTTGCATTTACATATCATGCATATCATCACATAACAAGAACTTTCTAGACATGTTTTCTCATCCTCTTTCTATTTATTTCAGTAAAAGATGGCATTCGAATAAACTGTGAAAGAACTTCAAGCTCAGAACGCTCAGTTTAAGCAAATGTTCTTGGACTTAGCTAATGGAAAAGCGAGTTAAAGACTCTCATCACAAAGGGGAATAAGAAGAAGACTCAAAAGCCAACAATCTTTCTTAATATGGGCAGAAGATTCAAAGGTCCGGTAAAAAGGGATCTAGATTCTTAGGTTCCCCTAAATGAAGATAATAACCAAGAAGAAGATGACAAGAGTGTGAAAGTTAAAGAGAATAAAAACTTGGTTCTGGCCAAGATTCTGATGAAGACTATTCTGCTGAACAGTATCCTCCCACTAATGACAGGTACAAGCAGCTAGAGGATCGTGTTAATGCTATGGAGATCCAAAAAGTTCCTAGGCTGGACTTTGAAGAGTTTGGTCTTATTTCGGGGGTTGTTATCCCTCACAAGTTCAAGGTTCCTACTTTTTCTAAATATGATGGTGTGTCTTGTCCTATGCTTCATCTGTGGTCTTATGTTCGGAAGATCCAACCCTATACTGCTGACAGAAAGTTATGAGTTCACTTCTTTCAAGAGAGTTTATCTAGGACACAACTTGAATGGTTATATCAGCTGGAAGGAACCAAAATCCACACTTGGGAAGACCTAGCTGCTGCTTTTTACAAGCAGTATCAATACAGTGTTGATCTTGCATTGACTCGTGTGCAGTTACAAAGTATGACCATGGGCTCTCATGAGGGGTTTAAAGAATATGCCCAAAAATGGAGAGATTTTGTCGGAAGGGTTCAACCTCCTCTATTTGATATGGAGTTGGTTGATATGTTCATGGGAGCTTTGACCAGGCGTTTCTTTAACCCTTTGATTAGAAGTTCCTCATCTGGTTTTACTGAGTTGATACTAACTGGGGAACACGTCGAAGGAGGAATTCGAAGTGCAAAGATTCAAGTGTTCGTGTCTTCAAGTGTTGTAAATAAGACATTCAGCGGAAAAAGGTAAACCAATGTTGTTTATGGCCTGAAGGGTCATGTTAGAAGTGACCGAAATCAGTCTGTAGGAGTGGTGCTAATATCCAATCATGCGTCTGTTCAACAACAACAACAACAGGGAAATCAATGTAGGTCAGACGCACCTAGAAGGCATTTTACCAAAATCAGCATGCCACTATCTCAGGCATTACAACATTTACTGAAAGCAGAACAAATTACTTTAAGGGATCCTCCTCAGATTCCCAACACCTCCTCTCCTCGATAAAATCCAAATTTGAAGTGTGCTTACCATTCCAATAGCCCTTGGAACAAAACCAATAATTGTTGGGCCTTGAAAAACAAAATTCAAGACATGATTGAGAATAAAGAGATTGAGTTCGATCCTTCCAAGACGTCAAATATAATTACTGCACCTATGTAGAAGCATGACAAAGGCATAAGTGTTATTGATGATGTTCTTTATGTTTCTACTGTAAGTGAATTGGCTACTCCCCTCATAATTATCAAGAAGAATTTTCTACAGGCCAGTATATTTCCGGGTTGCATTGAAAGATGTTACTACTGCACAACCCAACCCAATGGCTGCAAGTTGCTGGAAGAAGGTATTCAGCACCTAATGGATAATCACATAATTATGGTTGAGAAGATTCTTGTTGTACCCCAAAACTTGCCCTTCTATTTTCTTCAAGACATTCTTTCAAGGGTTTCTCAAATGCTCAAGAATCTCAAGAGTTAACCAATCAAAACATCCTCCTAAGCAAAAGGTCTACAACTAGGGTTTCATGCTTCTCAAGAAAGATTGGATTGCAAGGTACCCAGATGATTTCCATGGTTCTCCATAGTTCTTCATCAAGGTTCTTGTCAAGTTTCAAGTCTTGAATCACAAGTTTTCTTAGTCAATGGCTCAGATGATTGAAAATTAATTGTATTGGGTAAAAAGTAAACTTTGGTCAACATACAGTCAAACTTTAAGATTTTTGATCAACATCAACATTTTTAAGTGATCTTCATCATTTGATAATGGTTTGATCATGATTCCTCAAGGAAAGACCTCAAATCATCAAAAGTCAAGAATTGTCAAATTAGGGTTTCCTTAGGAGAAGTCAACTGAACTTTGATCAAGTATAACTTTCACATGCTTCATCAACTTTTCCCAAACCAAACCCCGTATTGAAAGAAATTCAATTCTCTACAACTTTGTTTTTATGATCAAGTCCAAAAATTGCTTCATTTGAAAGATATAAGCTAATACATTACAAGTCATTTCAAAAGTCAACAAAAAAACACTTTTTGTCAAGGCAAGTTACATCAAGATAAATTCTCCAAATGCAAAAATAATAAAAAGAGAAATTGTAGAGGACACCTTTATCTTTTCAAGAAGTCCAAGATCACCTTCAAAAATATTAAAATTGAGCAAGTTATGAGTTGCACAAGTTGAGAAATTTTGAGGAAATGCATGAAATGCAAAATGTGCAAACTTGAAATGTTGGACTTGTGACCTAACTTTTAGGACTTCAAACATGTCCATGACCTTGTGAAAGACCCATAATCTCACTCATACCTTGCCCTATATTTTCCTATTATTTTATTTATATTTTTTTTTATTCAAATGAATGCAAAATAAATGAAAAGAGGTTCAAGACAATTGGGCCAGGCGCATGGGTGATATCTTAAGGCCCAATACAACTCATTCCAGCCTGTTGAATCATACCATAAGTCCATAATGCCGTTAGATTCATGCCATTCTTGTTAATCTAATGCAGTGTTCTATATATGCACAACATTCAGATCTAGAGCACACACACGCAGCTGCCTCCAAAACCTAAAATTTGTTCACAAAATTTTCAAAAAAGTCAAGCTTCGAATATTAGTTTCCAGAAGTCTTCAACCCAAACTAGTGATCAAACCTCATTCTTGAGATCCCTAGGAAGTTTGTTCACGAATTCACCGGTGGTAAGGTTTTGGTTTGTTTTTGTATAATCAATTGCAGATCTATTTAACATCTTTTTGTGATATATTTGCATTCATAATTGAGTTCAGGACATGAACAAGCAATCACATGGTATTTTTGGCATCAGGATCACACACTACCATGTTTGAACCGAGCTAGGGTTTTCCCATCATATCTCACCCTACAACCCATTTCATCCTAAACTAATGATTGCAATGAATTTGTAGGCTATGATTTAGGGGGTATAGCCCCTTTTGATCTTTATTTTTGCAGGTTTATACAAGGTTTGAGATTTTGACTTGCTGGAGAAGACGACCGGAGCTAGGGCTCCATCGCTTCTCAGGCCATATAATTCATTCTTTCTTTTTATTATTTTTGTTTGATTAATGTACAAGATGAAATGACTGCCCCTGTGGCAAGCGAGTGTTTCTTAAGGCTTTGGAGGGCCAGGGCAGGGGTTCGATCCCTGCCTGTGGCATATATTTTTTCCCATTTTTCCTTGCAGATCCCATACAGATCAAGTTCATGCATGCACCATGCATCTCCAACCCTTTACCATCAGATCTCATTAAAGTCAAATTCAATGCATCAAACGCAGACCCCACCAAGCACCTTCAGGGAGCCTTCCTCATCATATCGAATGCAATTCATGGGCTCCTTGAAATGGGCCTATGGATTTTTATTTTAATTCACTATTTTCTTTTTTTTTTTAAATTACTTTCATTTAATCAGCAAAAATCATTAAAAAAAATAGATTTAGGTTTTTTGATTAATTGATTTAATATTTGTTAATTTAATTTAATCATATTATGATACGGTGGGATAACTGAATTTTGGGTTTTGTGTTTTTTTGCAAATGTTGCGGATAGCAAGAGTCACCACCGACTTTTCTTTTATCCAATAAAGGAAAGGGTGAAAAGAACAAGAAAGACCTTTTGAGAATTTTTTGAGTAAGAGGGGTAGGTTATGAAGAGGGAAAGGGTTAACACCCTTTTCATCCGTATTTTTCTACGCGCTCTTAATCTCAAGCTCACTTTTGGAAATTCTTTGTGCTTGTGTATGTTTAAAAATATTTTGAAAATGCCTAAGTGCGGCAATTTTGTAATGATTCTCGTATCGTTGAGAATGTATACAAAATGTTTGTTTTGAAAATATTGTGAAATAAAGTGTTGTTTTGTGGAAAGATGTTTTGTTTTGAAAAGTTTGTGAGCAAGCGACTAAGAGCGTTCTACCTACTCAAAGAAGTGTTTATTCTTTTCCTCCTCCTTTAGATGGTGTTACCCTATCATTTGATGTGAGGGACAGGCGCGGGTCATCGTACAATCATGGAAGGCAACTTGTATGGCGCTTTAGATATTTTCGTAAGGGACTAAGATCTTTTATCGAAGGCAGCATCAAAGGGTCATCGGGGGACTACGATCTTTTAACTGAGGGTCTTTACTAAAGCATCCCACATTCGAGGGACATGACTATTTTATCCGAAGACAACAAGTGAGGTTACCCTAATAGTGTGCTTGTGCGAAGTGTTTTGATTTCAATTAATTTATCTTGGATTTATGGTTATCTAGCATTTTATTTTAGATCTTGCCATACAATCCTATTAAACTAACAGAAATAAGGAAAGCGGTAAATTGTTGAAATTAAACATCCTACACTATTATAATGCTTAGTGAATGGGGGTACAAAGTTATGAATAGGGAGAAAATTAACGTAAACCCTATTTTATCTGTTACACCCCTTAACAGTTACATAATTATAAAAATAACGATGCGAAAAATAAAAAAATGCGCAGAGGTGGTGAAAAGGAAAAGAAATTTAAGACCTAAGAAATTCTAATATTTTTGGTGTTTTATTTAGAAAAATATTTTATAATGAAAAATAGTAAACCCTAATTCTAATTAATTTACAAACTAATTAATAAAGTAAAAGAAAGTCTGATTAAATTAAAATTTTTATTTATAAAAATTTAATTAATTAATTAAAAACCTAAATCTAATTTTTTTTTGGGATTTTTTAACGTGATCATAAAATAGATATAATAAATTAAGAGTGTACAAAAAATCATCTTAAAATGAGAAGTTTTGATTGGATAAAAATTGGTTGAAGTTTGTTAAAAAAAACTAAAGAAAAATAGTGTTAAAAAAAAGGTTTTGTGGCTATCAAGGCTTGAACTCAGGACCTTAGGGTCATAGTTCCAAAAGCACACCACTAGGCCACACACATGTAGTGTTAAAGGAGTGCCTTAGTGAAAATATATGTAAAACATGCTTCTGAAATCACAAAAAATAAAAAAAAATTACAAAATGGCAAAAGGGGGTTCACTATGGTTCGAACCCTCGCCCTTGTTGTGAAAGTGACATGAAACGCACGATGCTTGTCACTGGGGTGGTTGTTAAATCCATTCATTAATATAACAAGTAACAAATATATAATAAACCTGTTTTTTTTAAAAAATAGAACAATGGCACCATGACCATCATCTTCTTCCTCACGACTATAATTCCATCATCAAACATGTAACTTCTTCATTTCTCAATCAATTTGAAAATTGTAAACATCGAAATTGCTTAACTTTTGAAAAGGAATTCAAACATGTATTTTTTAAAAGCTTTAAATCAAAGTTTAGGACGAATTTTATTTGGTACCAAACTGAAACCCTAACATTTCAGAAAACTCAGTTTCAAAATTCTCATCACACAGTCAATTCAAGTGCAATGAAAGGACATGGATAGTTTTAGTAACATGATATCTACATTTTATCTTTAGAAAGTATATGCTAATGATGCTTGTATCATGATTTCAAAATTTCACAAAAATTACCTCTTGATTAAAAATCCAATGCCCTTTACACGATTTCCAGAAGTAATGTGACGCTTGCTTTGGCTTCCTGGGACTTTGGTGAGTGTGTTGTAACCTTTACTTTGCCTTTAAAGTGTATGGATTGGTCTACTCTAGTCCAGTTGCAAAGGGTGATATTTTAAAATGGTGGATGTGGATAATGGAGTTACAGCGGCGAAACAGGTGTTTAGATCACTTAGACATGATGTATATGAAGTGTTTGGATGATTTGTTTGGAAAAAAGTTGCAAGGTTTGAGAGATTCAAAGATTTGTAATTCAAAGCTCAAAATGGAGTTTTTAAGGCCAATTTGGATTTGGGAGAGTTTGAGTGGGTTTGAGGGCTAGTCCATTTGTGTTTTGGACTGCAAATGAACCCTATATTTATAGGCAAAGGTTAGAGTGATGGTGTTGGTTGCAATCTGAAGATGTCAAGTTATGGCTTGGTTGGAAGTGAAATATCAACTTATTGTGAAAATGGTGGTTTCAAGGATCAAGTACAAGTGTGATCTGATGTTTGTTGGGTGCAGGGAGGTTTCTCTTCTCTTTATGATGGAGTGTGATCAGAGGAAAAAACGAGGAGCTCGATGCATTAACTTTTGCAAAAAGCTTTCTTTATGTGAATGGCAATGGTGCCTTTGTGCCATTAATGGAAAATTATCTTGGATAAAGTTGAATAAAGTGGATAATAGCCATAACGCATGTGAAATCAACTGATTATGGAGAGATTTGTGGGTTTAGAGGCCTGAAAAGGGAGGTTATGTAGCAAGGTTATGAGATTTGGCTATATGTTCATCAAAGAAATCACCTCTAACTAAGCAAAAATGGCCAACTCTGTCTCTTCGAAACTCTCATTTCAAACATGATCTTTTTATGATCTTGGACATTTTGGAAAGCTTAGAGTATGATCTTCAACTTTCTTGTTGATAACTTTAGCTAAATCAATATGTAAGTTGGTGAAAATTGGCCAAGAAGTTGAGATGAAAAACTGATAAAAAATATTTCGAAGTGTTAGATAGAAAGTATCAGAACTTCATGGGCCCATATCTCTTAATCTAAGCACTTTTTGATGATCATCCCACATTAACAAAGTTGTAGAATTTATTAATCCTTACAACTTTCATGTTGAAAGTTTTCCTTGAATCAGTTTGTATCTTGAGGAAACTTGCTTGTGAAGTTAGGGTTTTCTAAGCACAAAATGCTTAAATTTTTTCTAAGTGTTTGACAGTCTTCAATTTTGACTTTTGTTGACTTTATTAATTCTTGATGATAAAGTTTGATAGTTTTGAATTTTTTTGATGATTCTTGATTTTTGAATTCCAATGTTGACCAAAAAGTCAAAGTTTGACTTTTGTGTGAATGTTAACTTTTTGTCAATTGATTCAATTCTTCAACTATCAATCACTTGTATCCTTGGAAATGTCTTGAGCCATGTAATTAGGTCAAGATGTTGTATTTGAGCCCTTGAGATCATGATTTAATCCATTAGGTCATGAACTAGGCCAGAAGTCAATGATCATCCATCTTCAATCAAAATCCTAATTTGGGAATTTTGGATCTTTAATGATTTGTGGGCTTTCCTTGAGGAATCGTGATCAACCCTTGATAAAATTATAAATATCACTTCAAAATGTTGATGTTGACAAAAAATCTTGAAATTTGACTGTATGTTGACCATAATTTACTTTTTACCTAATACAGTTGAGTTTCAATCTTCTGAGCCATTGATTGAGAAAACATGTGATGCAAGACTTGAAGCTTGACATAAGCATTATTTAGGACCCATTATGAACCATGTAAGTCATTTGAGAGTCTTGCAACCCAATTTTTCTAGTAAAGCACAAAATCCTAGTTGTAGACCCTTGCTTAGGAGGAGGTTTGACTAGTCAACTCTTGAGTAACTGTGAGTATTTGAGACCTTTGTGAGCATGTTTTGAAGAAAATGGGACGGAAAATTTTGGGGTACAACATCTTCCCATGTTCAATCTTCTTAAACCTGAAGAGTTAGATTCGTATGTCCACCATTCGTGACTTGAAGGTACAAGATGATTGAACACTTAAGTGCTTAGAAATTTGCACTCGCCGGTGCACGAAATAACTCCGCTGGTTGATTATACCGGGTACGGGCTTAAAGATGACATTTGGAGAGGAAAAATTGAGTCATTGTAGATGCGCTTATAGATGCCATCTAAAGTATTTGTTGCTAGAATTTAGACTAAGTCTACGCTCGACTTCAACTGGAAGAAGTATCAGAATAAATCTACACTTGATTTAATCTGAGCTAGAGGATGTCTATGCTTGTCTTTAACTGGGAGAAGTATCAGAATAAATTTACGCTCGATTTAATATAAGCTAGAGAAATTGAAGAAGTGAAAAATACAAGAAGGGAGGTTGAATTGTAAAACTTGAAATCAAATGCAGACAACACATTATTTTTATCCTGGTTCATTTGATCTCAAACTACTCCAGTCCACCCGTCAAGGTGATTTCGCCTCTCTCCAACGAGGTCTTAATCCACTATATTCAACTGAATACACAACTGCTTTAACAACTGTTAAAGCCTTCTTGAGTCTAACCACAGACCGGTTTATCTCAAGGAAATTCTTTTACAGATAAATGAACAAATGTGTGTTTGATGTTTTCTAGAAAAACTATATATCACAACTGTGATAATACACAATAATAAGCTTGGATAATACTAGATTGCTAGAGCTATAGAGTAAGCACTTGATAACTTTAGCAAAACGGGATGAGTGAGAACGAAAAGATGATTGGCTTATGCGTATGTGCGTATTGGAGAATTAACCATTTCTTTTCTCACAGATTTATTTAAATAGCCTTGGAATAGATACGTTGCTGTCCATAAATCCATTTCAATGCTCATAACGTTATTTCCTTTTTGAGAAGATCTTTGTCTTGGAATAAAGCCGTTGGTAATTAATCTGCCTTGAATGCAGTAACGTTGACACTTCAGAATGTTCTGCATAATGAAAATCAGAGTGTTCTTCGCTTTAGCTTATTCTGACGCTTTTGAGTGCTGATGACATGGTTAGAATCTTGATCAGAGTCAGAGTATGTTTTGTGCAGATTCTGTTCATCAGACTTCAGCGTAGCACATGTTTGATCTTCTGATCTGACATATCTTCTGATATTGATGTTGATACTGATATTCTGATGCTGATTCCATCAGAGTTTCTGTAAATACAAAGCATAATTTTGAGTACCATATATGTCTTATATAAATTTCATAATTCATTTAATCTTGTACTTTGTTATCATCAAAACTCTAACTGAGGGTTGTAGAATCAAACTATGTTCTAACAATCTCCCCCTTTTTGATGATGACAAAAACCAGATTTTTTCAATTAAAATAAGGTGATGAAAAGTATCAGAGTTTAAGGAAAGAGAGGAAACAATATCAGATATAATCAATTAATGAATAGAAGGTATCAGAGATAAGAAGATAAGGAATAAAAAGTATCAGATTAATGAAAAGAAAAACTCCCCCTGAGTTAATTATTCCCTTTGATTCCTTGAGACCATGAGCATCAGAGCTTTACTTTATCAGAGTTCATCAGATTCTTGTACCTGTAAGCTTTTCAGAACAAATAGATTCAAATATATAAGAATGTTTGAATGTTTGAGACTTTTTTCTCAGTAATCCGTTATTGAAAAATATCATTCTTTCTCCCCCTTTTTGTCAGTTATCAAAAAGCACGAATAATCAGAGTTAAAATGATCAGAGCAAAAAGACGGTTGTATTAAAAAAAACAGAAGCAATGATAGTTTAGAACAAGTAAAAATATTACAGACAAACATGTAAAGAAAACAAGGAAAACACAGGAAAATTTTAAGAAGAAGGAGGAAGTCGTGTGAACAGAGCTTCCAACAGCTCTTGATTTGCTCGCTGGTTTCCTGTTGCTTAGATACCATGTTTGCTATAGAGTCAATCTTGATATCCTGCTTGTCCATCCGTTCATTCATCAGCATGCCAGACCTTTTCAAGTCCTCCAGAGCCTGCCTGTCAAGAGATGAAGTTTGAGGATCTTCAGATACAGGCTGCTTCTCAGAGGTTTCTGTAGTTTCTTCTGCTTGCCCCAGGTCTTCAGCTTGAATTGTCTGTTCTTCTGCAGGTTGAACTTTAGATGCTAGACGCTTTTCATACCAAGGCGCAATGTCCAGATGGAGAACTTCTTCCTTCAGCAGCTTGCTCAGAACTGGACCTTCCATTTCCTTCAGCAGATTGCTGAAGTTCTGTTGAGCCTGTCCATAGCTCTGGTCTTACAACTTGAAGGTTTCAGCGCAAAGCCATCTTCTGAATTAAGTCCAGAGGAGATCTGATACAGCAGGATCAACCACTTCCAGACTTGCTTGTTTCAAAGAAGTGATCCACTTCTGCATATCTGTTTCAAAGTTCAAAATGTTGGAACCAACATCTGGTTGTTTCGGTTTAGGGATGGTTGTTTTCTGGTTTATTGCAGCAAGGCGTTCAAAGACTGTTAGATCAATGACTGTCTTACTGTGGTTTTCTATATTTTTCTTAGGTGAGGGAGTGAGAGAGTCAGAAATAACGATTGGACTTGATGGGGTGTTTGCTGGAGTTGTTTCTGGTGAAGAGGGAAGTTGAGACATATTGACAGTGGTACCACAGGGAAATTGAATGGCCAAAGGTTTTGGTTCAGGAGATTCAGAGGTTTGAGCCTCAGAGGTTTGAGTCTCAGGTTGTGGAGAATGTTCATGTTGAGGAGAGGGTGGATTAATATCTGGTTGAGGAGATGAAGGTTGTGGGATTTCTGGTTCTGGTATTGGAGAGAGTGGAGTTTCTGGTATTGGTGAGAGTGGAATGTCAGGTTGTGGTGAGATGGGAATTTCTGGTTGTGGATTTGGATTGTCTGTTTCGGGAGAGGAAGAGTGTTGGTCAATATCAGAAAGAACTTAAGCAAGTTCTGGTTCTGGTATGGTTGCAATGTTTGGATTTTGTGTTTTGGAGCGGGATCTTCTGAGGGTTAATGACTCAGAAGGGTCAAAGTCAATGTCAAAATCTTGAAAGTTTTGAGGTGTTAGGATATCAGATGTAGTTGGAGTTGGAGTAGGAATAGATGTGGAAACAGCAGTTGAATCTAAAACAGATACAGAAACAGGATTACCTCTTTTCTTTGGAGTCTGTTGAGATGATCCTTCTGGAGCAGCTTTTCTCTTCTTTGTCTTCTTCAGAACAACCTCTGGTGCCTTCTGCTGAAGATCTTGAATATTCAGATTAGGTGCTGTACCATCAGCTTTACAAGCATCCAAATATCTCAGAATGATTTGAGGCTTAGAGTCAATTTTTGAGAACATAGGGAAGTCGTCCAGAAGGACTCTTCTGCTGGAGATTTCAGCAAAAGGAGTGACGCTGGGCTCCTTCTTAATGTTCTCTATCAGCTTCATTTTCTTAAGATTTTTGGCATTCAGCTGCTTGCCAACAGGTGGTTCCAGGGTGCTGATTTCTTGTGCCTCTGTTAAGTGTTCAATCAGCCTATTCTCTGTCAGAATATCTAATATCAGTCTTCCCAAGGGTATCCAATCCCTTTTAGTATGTTCATCTTCTCTTGTTTCCTTCACGCTTGTTCTGAGATGGTTGAACAGAAGATGAGCTAGATTAATCTTGACCTTCTGGGAGATGAAATAGATCAGAAACTGCTGATTTATGTTTATGTAATCAGGAGAGCTGGTAGGCTTCCTGTGGTTGAAACAGCCCAGAATAATCTTTGCCCAAATTTTGTGCTTATCTTTCAAGTCCCTTATCTTGCTGGAGGGAAGCCCCAGCTTGAAAATTTCCCTTGCAACTACAGCAACATCTGCACACCTCTCTGCCATATCAATACAGCAAATACCACCACCATTGTACCCTATCAGTCTTGCAATCAGGTCTTCAGTAATCACAATCTTCTTCCCCATGATGTAAGAAGTGACTTGGTGATTTGAGGAAGAGGCGTGAATCCAAAATTCCTTTACTAGAATAGGAAAAGTTGGACCCACCAGCCTGTCAAAGTACCTTTCCCATCCTTGAGCTTGAATCTCTTCTGATAAATCAAAACCATTTTCCTTGAGACTGTTGAAATCCACTATTATCTCTGACAGAACTTCAAGGTTCTTGACTGGAGTGAGAAGCGTTCTGAGAGGAACTTCATATTGCTCAGATGATGCATCTTTCTGGGAACCTGAAGAGGGATTGCTGGAAGACGCCATGTTCACACGAGGTCTCTTGAAAAAAATGAAAGGGTTTTCTTGAGAAGTAAGAACACAGAAGTCAGAAATATTGATTGAAAACGAAAGTAAGGGTAAAAGGTGTGAATGGTGTGAGTGGTGTTTAAATAGATTTCGAAAAAGTTTTTTAAAAACATAAATGTTTAAGAAAGAGAAATAAATCATGATTATTAGCATTTAATGTTAGCTGATTTTAGGGGATTTCAGAAAGATACTTAAACGGTTACCCATGACATGTGTCTCAATGCATCCAATCAGCGCTTTGCCTTTTCAGAAGCGTGAACGCGTGTTCAGCCTCAGGAAACAGCTGATGACTGGATGACACTTGTTTGCTTAAGTGAACAGCACATCTATTCTTGAACTGAAGCGCTCAGATCTTCATGAATAGATTCTGATACAATCTGCATTTCTAAAATTCTGAAAGAGGATTGATAAGAAGTTCACAGAGAAATAAACACAATTCTGAAGGTTAATATATAAAATTAAAACAGTTTTATTCTGGACAGAGCTTCATGCTGAGATGTGTCAGAATGAAGTTGAACCTATCTTCAGAAAGTTGTTTTGTAAAAATATCAGCCCATTGATGGTCTGTATCAATAAATTTTAAGTTTAAAATTCCTTTCTGAATATAGTCCCTAATAAAATGATGTTTTATTTCTATATGCTTAGCCCTAGAATGTAAAATTGGATTTTTACTTAAGCAAATAGCAGAAGTATTGTCACAGAGTATAGGAATGTTACTCTCAAAAATCTGGAAGTCCTCAAGTTGACTTTTCATCCAAAGCATTTGTGTGCTGCATCCAGCTGCTGCTATGTATTCAGCTTCTGCTGTTGATAGAGCGATTGTGGATTGTCTTTTGCTGGACCATGAGATCAGATTTTCTTCCAGAAACTGGCAGCTTCCAGAAGTTCTTTTACGTTCAACTCTGTCTCCAGCAAAGTCAGCTTCACAGTAACCTACTAAGCTGTAATCACTTGATTTTCTATAAAACAAACCCAGATTAGTAGTACCTTTCAGATACTTGAAAATTCGCTTAACAGCTGTTAAGTGAGATTCTCTAGGATCTGATTGGAATTTTGCACAAATGCATACACTGAATAAAATATCAGGCCTTGAAGCTGTCAGATAAAGAAGAGAACCAATCATACCTCTGTAGACCTTCTGTTCTACCTTTTTGCTTACCTCTTCTCTTTCCAGAATTCATGTGGGATGCATTGGAATCTTTGATGGCTTACATTCTGAGAGATCAAATTTCTTCAGAAGTTCTCTGACATATTTGCTCTGATGAATGTAAGTTCCTTCTGGGGTTTGATTGATCTGAATTCCCAGAAAGAATTTCAGTTCCCCCATTAGGCTCATCTCAAATTCTGCCTGCATACACTTAGCAAACTTTCTTCCCATAGAAGGTTTAGTAGATCCAAAAATGATATCATCAACATAAATCTGACATACCAAGATGTCATTCTTAAATGTCTTACAGAATAAGGTTGTGTCCACTTTCCCTCTGGTGAATTCCTTTTCTAACAGGAAGTTACTCAGTCTTTCATACCAAGCTCTGGGAGCTTGTTTCAGACCATACGGTGACTTCTTTAGTTTGAAAACATATTCTGAATTTTTTGAACTTTCAAAACCAGGGGGTTGGTGCACATATACCTCTTCTTCTATATATCCATTTAAGAATGCACTCTTAACATCCATCTGATACAGAGTGATGCCTTTATTAACAACAAATGAAATTAAAAGTCTGATAGATTCTAACCTGGCGACTGGAGCAAAGGTTTCTGTATAGTCTATCCCCTCTTGCTAACTATAACCTTGTTCTACCAATCGTGCCTTGTTTCTGATGACTTCACCTTGTTCATTTAGTTTGTTTCTGAACACCCATTTTGTTCCAATGACGTTGAATCCTTTTGGTTTAGGAACTAGATCCCATACGTCATTTCTTGTGAATTGGTTCAGCTCCTCTTGCATTGCTAGAATCCAATCATTGTCCAGAAGTGCTTCATCAATTGAAGATGGTTCAATCAGAGAAACAAGTCCCATGAGGGATTCTTCATAGTTTCTGAAGCTGGATATTGTTCTGATTGGATCTTCCTTTCTTCCTAAGATTTTTTCTTCTGGGTGATCCATGCTGCTTCTGGATGGTCTTTTCTGAGGTTGATCAACAGAAGGTGCTAGATTGCTTGCAGTACCTCTTTCTGATGTTGAGGGAGTGTCTCTGTTAAGAGCTTCTGATGACTTGTCTTCAGTACCTGTGAATTCAACTTCCATACCTGCAAGTAATTCATTCTGCTTTGACTTTTGAGAGTCAAGCTTATCATCAAAACAAACACTAATTGATTCTTCCACAATCTGTGTTTATGTATTGTATACTCTGTACCCTCTTGAGCGTTCAGAGTATCCTAACATAATACACTTCTGTGCTTTAGAGTCAAACTTGTTCAAATAATTTTTAGTATTCAGAATAAAACAAGTACATCAAAATGGATGAAAATAAGAAATGTTGGGCTTTCTGTTCTTCCACAATTCATATGGAGTCTTTTCTAGAGTAGGTCTTATAGAGATTCTATTCTGAATGTAGCACGCTGTGTTTATTGCCTCTGCCCAGAAGATCTTAGCAACGTTAGTCTCGTTGAACATGGTTCTGGCCATTTCTTGCAATGTTCTGTTCTTTCGTTCTACAACTCCATTTTGCTGGGGAGTTCTAGGACAAGAGAAATCATGCAGAATGCCTTTGTCATTAAAAAATGATTCAAAATCTTTGTTTTCAAACTCTCCACCATGATCACTTCTGACTTTGACGATTCTAAGATCCTTTTCATTCTGAACTTGGTTGCAGAAGGTGACAAACACAGAGTGTGACTCGTCCTTGTGTCTTAAGAACTTTACCCATTTCCATCTGCTATAGTCATCTATGATTACTAACCCATACTTCTTGCCACTGACTGAAGCAGTTTTAACTGGTCCAAATAAGTCAATGTGCAGAAGTTCTAATGGTTTAGAGGTGGAAACAACGTTTTTAGATTTGAAAGCTGGTTTTGCAAACTTGCCTTTCTGACATGCTTCACACAGAGCATCTGAATTGAACTTCAGGTTAGGAAGTCCTCTGACCAGATTGAGTTTGTTAATCTGAGATATTCTTCTCATACTAACATGCCCCAATCTTCTGTGCCAGGTCCATTGCTCGTTGTTAACAGACATAAGACACTTTACATTCTGACTTTTCAGTTCAGAAAGTTTGATTTTATAAATATTGTTTCTCCTCTTTCCATTAAACAGGATAGTCCCATCTTTCTGACTAACAACTTTGCATGAATTTTGATTAAAGATTATATCATAACCGTTATCACTTAATTGACTTATGGATAACAGGTTATGCATTAATCCATCTACTAATAAAACATTACTTATAGAGGGAAGATTTCCATTACCTACTGTTCCAGAGCCAATGATCTTTCCCCTTTGATTGCCTCCAAAGCCCATATGGCCTCCAGGCTTAAGTTCCAGGCTTTGGAACATATGCTTTCTTCCCGTCATGTGTCGTGAGCAGCCAGAGTCCAGGTACCATGACTGGTGTTTCTGCTTTGCTGCTAAAGATATCTGCAACATGTATTATTTTATCCTTAGGTACCCATATTTTCTTGGGTCCTGATTTGTTAGTTTTACCAAAACTCTGGTTGAATTTTGGTTTGACAGAATAGTTACTACTAGTATATTTGATGTCGTGTGTGTGCCCATATGCAAAGTGAGAATCCAGAGAAGTGCGTTTTATCACTAAATCCATGACATTCTTTGGTGTAGGTACCTTACCTTGGTAACCTATTCCTTTTCTGCCATTTCTGCTAACTCCATAGATCATTGAAGCCATTTTGCTTCTATCTATGTTTTTAGCTAGAAACTTCTGAAAGCTGTGATCATACTCCTTGATGATCTCATCAGCACTGCTGGGAGTTTCAGTGATTGTTTCCTTCTGAGAGTTTTGTAATAGATTTTCTAATTTTGAAATTTTATTTTTCAACTCAGAATTCTCCAATTTGAGACTCTCAGTTTTATCAGAGTCAGAAGCAAGATCCCTTTTCAGGTTTCTAAATTTGACTCTGATCTGCTGATATCTTTCCATAATTTCATTAAGGCTTTCAGCTAGTTTAGACTTAGTAAAGTTAATAGCAAAGTCTGGAAATACCTCTTCTGTGTCTGATTTAGAGTCTGATTCAGAAGCTTCACTGTCTTCTGTTATGTTTGCCATGAGAGCTATGTTTGCTCTCTCATCATTTGATTCTGATTCAGCTTCAGATGTGTCAGAGTCATCCCATGTAGCCATGAGACTTTTCTTCTTTTCCTTCCCAAACTTTCTTCTGGGCTTTTCCTTCTGAAGCTTTGGGCAGTCACTTTTGTAGTGCCCTTGCTCGTTACATTCATAGCAGATGATGTCTTTGTTGTTTGGTTTTCTGCTTCCTGAAGAGCCTTCAGATCTTCTGTATCCAGAGGAGGGTTTTGACCTTCTGTATCTGGATGAGGATTCATTCTGATTCTCTGATCTTCTTGGATTCCTGAACTTTCTTTGCCTCTGCTTCCACAGTTGGTTCACCCTTCTGGAGAGGAGAGACAGTTCATCTTCTTCTGATGAGGACCCATCAGAGGTTTCTTCTACAGCCTGCAAAACTTTGGAGTCAGATTTTCTGTTAGATTTTAAAGCTAATGGCTTACCTTGCTTCTAAGGTTCATCAGCTTCTAGCTCTATCTCGTGACTTCTGAGGGAGCTGACAAGTTCCTTCAGAGAGATTTTGTTGAGATCCTTAGCTAGCTTCAGCGCTGTGACCATTGGCCTCCACTGTTTTGGCAAGCTTCTGATGATCTTCTTAACATGATCAGCAGTAGAATACCCTTTGTCCAGAACTTTGAGACCAGCAACCAGAATTTGAAATCTTGAGAACATCGTTTCAATTGATTCACTTTCTTCCATCTTGAATGCCTCATACTTCTGAATGAGCGCAAGAGCTTTAGTTTCTTTAACTTGAATGTTGCCTTCATACGTCATTCTCAGAGAGTCAAACATATTCTTCGCATTGTCTCTGTTTGATATCTTTTCATATTCAGAGTAAGAGATGGCGCAGAGAAGAATTGTTCTTGCTTTGTGATGATTTCTGAAATCACGCTTTTGTTGATCAAACATTGCTTTCCTGTCAATCTTCTGACCACTTGCATTCACTGGGTGCGTGTATCCATCAGTCACCAGATCCCATAGATCAGCATCGTGGGCCAGAAAGAAGCTTTCAATTCTGTCTTTCCAGTAATCAAAGTTCTCTCCATCAAAGACTGGAGGTTTGCCACTGAATCTGTCTCTTTCTTCATTGTTGTCATTGCTGATGTTTTGATATGGTCCTGCCATTGTGTTTTCCTAACGCTGGATCTTGTACTAACATGGTTAAGTGTTATAAACTCAGAACCAGGCACTCTGATGCCAATTGAAGAAGTGAAAAACACAAGAAGGTGGGTTGAATTGTAAAACTTGAAATCAAATGTAGACAACACGTTATTTTTATCCTGGTTCGTTTGATCTCAAACTACTCCAGTCCACCCGTCAAGGTGATTTCGCCTCTCTCCAACGAGGTCTTAATCCACTATATTCAACTGAATACACAACTGCTTTAACAACTGTTAAAGCCTTCTTGAGTCTAACCACAGACCGGTTTATCTCAAGGAAATTCTTTTACAGATAAATGAACAAATGTGTGTTTGATGTTTTCTAGAAAAACTATATATCACAAATGTGATAATACACAATAATAAGCTTGGATAATACTAGATTGCTAGAGCTATAGAGTAAGCACTTGAGAACTTTAGCAAAACTGGATGAGTGAGAACGAAAAGATGATTGGCTTATGCATATGTGCGTATTGGAGAATTAACCATTTCTTTTCTCATAGATTTGTTTAAATAGCCTTGGAATAGATACGTTGTTGTCCATAAATCCATTTCAATGCTCATAACATTCTTTCCTTTTTGAGAATATCTTTGTCTTGGAATAAAGTCATTGGTAATTAATCTGCCTTGAATGCAGTAACGTTGACACTTCAGAATGTTCTGCATAATGAAAATCAGAGTGTTCTTGGCTTTAGCTTATTCTGACGCTTTTGAGTGCTGATGACATGGTTAGAATCTTGATCAGAGTCAGAGTATGTTTTGCGCAGATTCTGTTCATCAGACTTCAGCGTAGCACATGTTTGATCTTCTGATCTGACATATCTTCTGATGTTGATGTTGATACTGATATTCTGATGCTGATTCCATCAGAGTTTCTGTAAATACAAAGCATAATTTTGAGTACCATATATGTCTTATATAAATCTCATAATTCATTTAATCTTGTATTTTGTTATCATCAAAACTCTAACTGAGGGTTGTAGAATCAAACTATGTTCTAACAGAAATATCTGCGTCCGTCTTCAACTGGGAGATGTATCAGACTAAACCTACGCTCGATTTTATCTGAGCCAGAAAAACTTCTAGTGGAAGAAGTATCAAAATAAATCTACGCTTAACTTAATCTGAGCCAGAAGATGTCTGCCAGAAGAAGTATCAAAATAAATATACGCTTGATTTAATCTAATCCAGAAGATGTCTATTGGAAAAAGTATCAGAATAAATCTACGCTTGATTTAGTATGATCCAGAAGTGGTCTACGTTCGTCTTCAACTGAAAGAAGTATCAGAACAAATCTATGTTAGATTTAATCTAAGCTAGAATAGGTATCTTTGAGAATGACCCTTTGAGGAAATTGCTTAAATAGCCCTTTGTCCGATGTAGCCTTTGAGAAGACTGTTGGGTCATATAAGTAGTTGATGATGTTTATCTGTTGATTGATCTTTCCTGAAAAGGTAAAAAGTTAGTTGTATGCAATGTCATGATATATGAAATGCATTACGTAATGATGTTTTCAACATAAATGAGATTGTGCTATATGTGTTTGGTATGCATATGCTATGACATTTGTAAATAATCTATGAATGTAAAATGTTGTTGAAGTGTATTTGTAAACCCGTCCAGTAGCTTTGTCTTGGAAAGTAAATCCTTAACTGTTGCTGAGGATGAAGAGTATGTGTATCTTTGATCTTGATGGGCATTCCGGTTTTCTGTTTGAGGAAACTCCACTGTTTTGGGGAGAAGAGTCCGAGAACATTGGTTGTTCACTGCTCTATTGAGAATCTTAGTTCTTATGTACCGTGACTGGGGATAGAAGAGATGGATAAATTTTTAAAATGTTGTCTGACCGAGTTTCTGATATGGATGCCAACTCGTCTGGGGAAAATAAGTTTGAACCATATTTGATCCAGTTCCAGGTTCCGTAGAAACTCTCTAGGGATAATGGCGACTTCACTTGGGAGAGGAATTTTGTCAACGATTCGTAGCAATCTTAGGAATAGACTCAAGTTGGGGAGACTGTAATTTGTTGGGGAAATAAACCCTGTTGGGGGATATAAACCCTGTTGAAGGAGAAATACTCTGCTGATGAAACACCCTTGCTGAGGAAATGAGCTCTTCTAGAGAGAAGAAATCTACAGGGGGTTTTACAGTTTTGGAGGAATAAACTCAGTTGGGGAAGAGAACTTCCATGAACTGTACTGATTGGAACTCCGTAGGTGGGTGATATTTCCGAGATAAATATCATATTCTTTTATCCAGTGGGGGGGTTCAACTAGTGAGTATGATTGGTGTATCCTATTTTGTGGGGGATATATCTTTGTTGAAGATTGTTTTGTGAAGAATACTTTGTGGGGATAATCCCATGGAAATGGCTCTATGGGGATTTGTGGACAGTTTGAACATCATCCAAACTCCTAGAGTCTTGAGAAAATTCTTATTCTGGCTCTTATGCATATATTTGTTAACAGTTAGTTGTGTTCATATGCATATGTTCATTCAATTTTAGTCATTGGATGTTTTTGCAAACAAAACAGAAAAAATAAAAAATAAAAAGTTTGAATTTTAGGGTGTATTGATAGTTTACCCATAAACGAGATATTTTGTACAAAGAGACATAAATCCTAGTAGGAGGAAATTGTCATGAAATGAAAAGAGTACAAAGTGAAAACAAAACATATAGCTATGTGGAAATGATCTTGATGGGTTCCAACTCCGCTATTACCCTTATGTCTTCGAACATTTCATCCCTTGCTGTCGGAAGAAGTTGATTGAACTGATCTGTACCATATTTGAACTTTTGACTTTGGTAATAAAGCTTGTTGTAAGTGATCCAACGGGACATAGTTGTCCGCTTTAATCCTTAATTTTTGTCTGGACCGCTCTTTCGGGTTTTCAGTCCACCAAGATACCCTTTTTTTCCCAAACTGCCTTTTCAGGTTTTTGATTTTCCGGATGTACAATATTTTATATATATCCCTAATTTTTTCCTAGGCCAGTCAACCTAGCGGGTCATTTTCATGTGTAGTATCTTTTAACTATGTCCACATTCACAAAGTGCGGGAAATCTTCACTGTCCATGGTGGTTAGTATCATAGCACCGCCCAAAAATACTTTTTTGACAACAAATGACCCTTCGTAGGTGGGAGTCCATTTGCCCCTGGGATCACCTTGCCGTAGAATGATGCGCTTTATTACCAAGTCACCATCCTGATATACCAAATGCTTGATTTTCTTGGTAAATTCCTTGGTCATACGTTTCTGGTACACCTGACTGTGACAAACAGTCGCAAGCCTCTTTTCGTTTATCAGAATAAACTGGTCTAGCCTGGTCTGAATCCACTCGTCTTCGTGTAAATATGCATCTTTCATAATCCTCGGAGAAGGAATCTAAACTTTGACATTTGGGACAACTTCCATACCATAGACCAGAGAGAATGGGGTTGCCCAAGTTGATGTTCGCGCTGAAGTGTGATAGCCATGAAGAGTAAATGGTAACATCTCATGCCAGTCTTTGTAATTTACAACTGTAACACGGTGGGAGAACTGACTTGGGTGTTTTGCGTTTGATTTCAATTGTTGCGGATAGCAAGAGTCGCCACCGACTTTTCTTTTATCCAATAAGGAAAGGTTGAAAAGAACAGGAAAGACATTTCGATATTATTTCTTTAGTTCGGGGTTAGGTTATGAAAAGGGGAGGTGTTAGCTCCCTTTTCATCCGTAGTTATCTAAGGGCTCTTAGTTTATTTCTAGATCACTTTCTTTTGTTTGAAAATGTGCTTGTGGTGTGGGTTTTGAAAGTATTTTGAAAACGTCTTTGTAATGATTCTCGTCTCTATAAGAACGCGTACGAAAAACTTTGTCTTTTGAAAATGTTTCAAAGGAAAGTGTTGGTGTGTAAAAATGTTTTTGTTGTGAGAAAGCAAGCAACTAGGAGCATCCTACCTACTCAAAAGGTCTAATGTTCTTTTCCTCCTCCTTTAAATGTTTCTACCTTACCATTGATTTGGTAAGAATCCCCATCATTGGATGTGAAGGGACGGGCGTGGGAAGTTTGTATAGTCATAGAAGGCAACCTATTAGATGTTTTAGCAATTTTCATTTAGGGACTAGATCGTTTTATCAAAGGCAACATTGAGGGTCATCGAGGGACTACGATATTTTATCGAGGGTCTTTGCTAAAACGGACATATTCGAGGGACATGACTATTTTTAGGACAACAAGTAAGATTACCCTAGAGGTGCATGTACGCAAAGTGTGTTTGATTGCATGCATTTTGTCTTTGATTTTTTGGGTTGTCTAATTGTTGGTTTTATCTTGTCATACATCCTAATTACTAACATTTGTACAAAACCCATAAAAATGAAGAAAATAAATCCTACACTATTACAACCATATTGAATAAGAAAATGTAAACACAAAACAAAAATAAAAGGAGGAAAAATGAGCTTTTCGATCTAGGCAGAAACACCCTTCGATTCTTCTTCTCTGGCTCCCTTCTATTTGGGCTTAGCATGAAGCATGAGATGCAACCTTCGATTATACCTTTCTACTTCCTTCAACTGGGGCCTGGAATCAGTATGAGGTGCACCCTTCACCCCAAGCTCCTTGCTGCCTTCTTCGGTTGCAGGAATGCTAGGTCCTCGGGTTGAGATTCAAAAGGCTTGAGTATTTATCCAGTCGAAGGATACATAGAACCTGTTTTAAACTTTTAAAATGCAACATTCAAGTGTAACTTTCTAAAGCTATAGATCAGGGGTTAGCACAAGATTATTGGGTCTCAAAATCCAAAGTCTAACTAGTCAGGGTTAGGACTTTCAACATATAGGCAGTCAGGATCGAAAGTTAAAGCATGGTCAAACTCCTTAGAAGAAATATCTACATTTTCTCTTTATTAGTATAAGCACATGATATTTAAATAAAATAGTTCCAAGTTTAGAGAGAAATTACCTCTTGAAGCGCTTAAATTGAAGGAAACTGCAAGTGACTTCCTTGGTGGTGAATGGAAGTTCATTGGAGTTTTCCTGGGGCTGGTTCAATTACTACCTTGTTTGAGCTGTCACTGAATCGAAGGAGGGTATGTGAGTGAATTGAAGGTTACTCTATAATAGGTAAGGGAGTGAATGAAAAGATTATTATATTGCAGTTGGGGGAATGGATCGAAGGTTAGTTATCTAGCAACTTGAGGAGTGAATCGAAGGGTTCACTTAGTGTGTGAAGGGGTCTGAGTTTTTTTAGAAGTGTTTGGAATATTTAAAAAAACATTGGATAGTGTTTGGGAGTTTTTTTGAGAAATTTATCACTTTTTTCACAACAAGAGTTTTTTTTTGGCAACTATCTAGGGGCCCCTAAGATGTGTGGTGGAGGCTCATATTTATAGGTGATTTAGCTGATGTTTTAGGAGGGAAAACAAAAGAAATTTGAACAAAAAGGGAATGTTGTTCTTGTAGCTTTCGAGGGGCAGTGTTCGTATGCCAAATTGGTGCAAGAATAAGGGCAGTGTTGCAGGAATGTTGTGCAGTAGTTTTGGAGTGTTATGGCCAGTGTATCAGGGCTGAACTTGGCAACACATGGGACTCTGGCTAGCAAGTATCTTTGGATATCTCAACCTTTTGTTTTGACCCCCTAGCCCTATCTTTTGACCATACTCCATTTCAAATAACAACATTTCTTTTCAAATCAAAGTGTTCTTCAAATGGCTCATATGTGTATCCTTTGAAGAGGCCCAAATAGGTGTCTTTCGAATAGGCCTTTTGTATGTTCTTTCAAATGTTCCAGTTGTGAGTGTCATAGTGCAAAAATTGTGTGTGTCGAAACAAACTGTTTCTAAGGGAGATACTGCCCAGTCGAATCTAGTGTGAAAGTAGCCAATGCTTTGTGGGCGCGATTGCCTTGTGAATGCTAGCCACGGGGAAGCTTTTTCCTTGTGCATTCTGGCCTAAAGGGAGTCCTGGTTTTTGTGAGTCGAAGGAATCATGCAAAGGGAAAATGGCCTATGAGTCGAAGGAAAGCTTTAGGAGGTTATTTCTTTATGACTCCAAGCAAACATGCAAGGAGCCTTTGCTCAAATGAAAGCTTGCATGTAGAACCACTGCCCATTCAAACTTGCCTGCAAGGGGTCATATGGCCAAACGAAAGATGTAACCCAAACTTGCATTCAAAGGAAACCACAAACTCATACAAAGAAAGCAACCAAAGCTTGTATTGAAGGGGGCCACATGCCCAAATGAAAGACCCATGCAGGAGGTCTAAATGCCCAAACAAGGCTTGCCTCAAAGGAGGGCCACCTGCCCAAACGAAAGAGGTATGCAGGAAGAAAAAATGCCCAAACGAAGCTCGCATCAAAGGAGGGCCACATGCCCAAACGAAAGAGGCATACAGCAAGTAAAATGCCCAAACAAGGCGTGCATCAAGGGAGGGCCACATGTCCAAACGAAAGAGGCATGTAGGAAGTAAAAATTCCCAAACGACGCGTGCATCAAGGGAGGGTCACATGCCTAAACGAAAGAGGCATGCAGAAAGTAAAAATTCCAAAACGAGTCGTGCATCAAGGGAGGGCCACATGTCCAAACGAAAGATGCATGCAGGAGGTAAAGGATGTATGCAGGAGATAAATTGTGCAATTGAAGGATGCCAAAAGGAGGTAAAAGGTGCATTCGAAGGAAGCCAAACAAGAGGCCTTTGCCTCCTGAATCGAAGGAAGCTAACAGGAGGCCCTTACCTCTTGAATTGAATGTTGTTATTTTAAAGGCAAACAAATACTCAATCGAAGCTTACATACAGGGGAGAGTTTAGTCGAAGTTAAACATGAATCGAAGCAAACTTGTTTTTCTTCAATTTTGTCAAAAACTCAAATTTATCTACTCGTCTCTTTCAATGGTTTCCTCTTTGACATGATGCTTGGAAATCCATAATGATCCATAGAATTTTCAAGGGCTTTAAAAATCCAATTGTACTTGTGCAAATTTGAACTTTCGAAAATCCTTGTGAGGAAATGTCTTGAGAAATGAGAGGGCAAATTTTGTGCTACAACAGCTGCCCCTGTTCAATCTTCTTAAACCTGAAGAGTTAGATTGGTGAGTATGCCATTCGTGACTTGAAGGTGGGAGATGATTAAACAATAGAGTGCCTATAAATTTGCATTTGATGATGTGGTGGTTGATTGTGTAGGAAATGGGCTTAAAGATGCCATTTGGAGAAATGTTGGATAGTTGTCAGAGACGGGCTTACAGATGCCATCCAAAGATGATTGTTGACAAAAATTATACTAAATCTAAGCTTGACTTCAACTGGAAAAGAATCAAAATAAATTTTTGGTTGATTTAAGCTGAAACAGAAAAAGTGTGTACTGGAACAGAATCAGGATAAACCATTAATCGATTTAGACTGAACCAGCATAGGTCTGGAAAAGAATCAGAATAAATATTTTTGGAGTGATTTATCTAAAACAAAGAAAGTGTCTACTAGAAAGGAATCAGGATAAACCATTGTTTTATTTAAACTGAACTAGTAGAGGTCTTGAAAATTCTTTAACGGGAAAGAATTAGGATAAATCTTTGGAGCAACTTACCTGAACCCGAGAAAGTGTCTACCATAAAGGAATCAGGATAAACCATTGATCAATTTAAATTGAACCAGTAGAGGTCTTGAAAATTCTTTAACTGGAAAGAATCAGGATAAATCTTTGGAGTGATTTATCTGAACTAGAGAAAGTGTCTACCAGAAAGGAATCATGATAAACCATTGATCGATTTAAACTGAACCAGTAGAGGTCTTGAAAATTCTTTAACAGAAAAGAATCAAGATAAATCTTTGGAGTGATTTATCTGAACCAGAGAAAGTGTCTACCAGAAAGGAATCAGGATAAACCATTGTTCGATTTAAACTGAACCAGTAGAGGTCTTGATACTCTTTAACTAGAAAGAATCAGGATAAATCTTTAGAGAGATTTATCTGAACCAGTAAAAGTGTCTATAGGAAAGGAATCAAGATAAACCATTAATCAATTTAGATTGAACCAGCAGAGGTCTGAAGGAAGTATTTGTCATGTAGATAGTCACCCCGTCCTGTTTCGGGAATTGATCTACAATCGATTTGTTCACAGATAGTTGTCTTGTTTCATTTCAGGTATTAATCAGGAACTAATTTTTGTTGGTCGTGGAGATAGTTGTCCTGTCTTGTAGAAAATTGTTTGATGATAATTTTTTGTTGATTGATCTTTCCTGAAACGGTAAAGAGTTAGTTGTATGCAATGTCATGATGTATGAAATGCATGGCATAATGATGTTTCTCAAAATAAATGAGATTGTGATATATGCATTTGTGTTATCGATGATATGGTGTATGAATGAAATGTATGAACATATTAGTTATTCTGCTGCAGTGTTGTTGGACTGGGGAAAATAAATCCCTGTCTGCTGTTGGGAATGAGGAGTGTAAGTCTTCATATCTTGCTTGAGTTGAAATGTTGATAGATGGGTTTCCATTTTTAGAGAAATAAACTCTGTTTGGGAAAGGAGACTTTGTGCATTGTTTGGGGATTTTATGAAATCCTGCTGGGGAAATTTTCACTGAGGAATATTTGGAGCGGTAATTGGAAATTTTGCTCAGTCGGGGATATGAGAGTACCTGATACCATTAGGCTGCGTTCTGGAGATATGATAGTGGTCATGTAGCAGGATTTCTCTGCCTCTGCTACTTTTGGAGAAAGTACCTGCGGGGATTTTATGGAATGGCCTATAGATATTATCCTGTTTCTTAAAGCCATTAGTAATTGTCTTTCTGTTTTCTTTTCTTTTTTATGCGTATATTTGTAAACAGTGATTACGTTCAAATGCATGTGTTCAAAAATAATCACTGGACGTTTTTGCAAACAAAACAGGAAAGTAAAAAATAGATAGCTTTGCACTTTTAAAGGAATAGCCTTGTATTAACTTGAATAAGCATTTTTGTACAAAGAGACGAACATACTAGTAAGAGAATATCGACGTAAGAATGAAAACTAATACAAAGAAAGACAACTATGTGAAATAATCCCATGGGGTTCCTATTCTGCTATAGCCTTTATGTCTCTGAGCGTCTCATCCACTTGTTGCTTTGTCCGAAGCTGATTGGATTGATTAGTATCATTTGAGTTTGACAATTGATACTGAAGGTTGGTTGTAAGGTGATCCAACGGGAAATAGTCATATGCTTTAAATCCCTAACTTTTACCTGGACCTCCCGTTCGGGTTTTTAGTCCATCGGGATACCCTTTTTTGCCCAAGCCGCCTTTTAAGGTTTTCGGCTTGCCGGGTGTACAGATATTTTGTGTATATCCCTAATTTTTTCCTAGGTCAGTCAACCTAGCGGGACTTTTTTTGCGTAGTATCTTTTAACTATGTCCGCGTTTAAAGGGTTTGGAAGGTCGTCGCCTTCCATAGTGGTTAAAATCATGGCCCCACCAGAAAATATGTTTTTGATCATAAATGGTCCTTCATATGTAGGGGTCCATTTGCCCCTGGGATCACCTTGTGGCATTATGATACGTTTGATTACCAGGTCACCAACTTGATATACCTGACATCTGACCTTCTTGCTAAAAGCTTTAATCATATGTTTTTGGTACATCTGACCATGGCAGACAACTGTAAGCCTCTTCTCATCAATCAGGTTTGTTGTACCCCAAAATTTGCCCTCCCATTTCCTCAACATTTTCTCATCACAAGACCTTTGAAGATCAAGATCCAATTAGGGTTTCCTCTGCTCAAGACTTCTCCTTGCACTGTGGACTCAAATTAGGGTTTGTGTTTGCCCAAGGATGTTTTGACCTAAAATGCCTAAGATTACTTTCATGCTTCATATTGGACTCCCAAGTTTACCCATGCCAAGTTTCAAGTCTTGATTCCAAGTTTTGCCCAGTCAATTGGACAGTTGACCTAGAAATCAGCTGTATTGGGGAAAAAGTCAACTGTGGCCAATTGACAGTTAAATCTCATGAAATTTGATCCACATCAACATTATGAACTCATATGGACCATTTGATCAAGTTTGGATCACAATTCCACAAGAAATTTGATCAGATCACCAAAAGGGCAAAATGGTCATTTTTAGGGTTTTGACTGCACAAAGGCAATTTTTGACTGTTTGACCTAGCCAATGGCAAATCAAGCTCACATATGGACTCAAGGACTCAATGAAATGGTCTTGACACATTCATCAAGCTCAAAAGATCCCAAGTACACAAGGTTAACAGTTGAATTTCCCAGTCAATTGATCAATTTTGACTGTATACTGAAAAGTCAAACTTTGACTTTTTGGTCAAAATCAAGAGTCAAGATTCATTTTTCATCAAAACATGCCAAATCATGAAACTTATTCACCAAGAAATCACAAAATGCAAATTAGGGTTTGAAAATAGGATTTTTGATAACTTAGAATTTTTCTAAGTTATGAAAAACCCTAATTTTTTCCCAACTTTGCCCTATCTTTTCACCAAGATCCATTTGTATTCAAACAAAAGTCAAAACATGAAAGTTGTAGCTTGTTGCATAATCTACAACTTTGATTCACAAAGTTTTCTCATTTGAAGCTTGTATCTCAAGTTACAATTTTTTGAATAAGGGCACTAAACCATTTTTTAACTTAGTGAAATTTGACCTATTTTGACAAGGTTTTCTATCCCACTTCAAGGCCACTTTTCATACCCTTCCACTTGGAATTTTAATTTGCATTTCAAAGATGGATTGTAGTACACATTCCAAGCTTTCCAAAATGTCCAAGAACTCATCAAACAACCTCATAACTTGAGAGATTCGAATTTCACAAGTTGGTAAAAATTCACTTTTGTTCTTCATCAAAACATGTTCATGATCTTGCAAATTTGAACTCAGCTTGCTTTATGCTTGATTACAGGTCCTTGAACCATTCCATACTCAATAATTTAATGCATATTCAATGTGTTAAGGCCATGTTCTTTGTGTTCTAACATTGCATAGTGGATTAATCCTAAACTAGATAAAGTGCTTTATCCATTTTTGTAAAAAGCTAGCTTTATGTCAAATTGAAATCCAAGCAGGTACAAGCTAAATCCTTTTAGCACAAGATTATGGACAAATTGCTCTGATCAAGAGAGGCTTTGCTGCAGGATTAGAGGTCCCCTACTGACCTAAAACATCAAGTGGCATTTTGTTGCTTAACATAGAAGAAAAGTGCATAACTTATCACAACTCCCTCTTCAGCATAGAAACACAAGAAAGAAGTTATCAAACACATTCCATAGAACATATCCAAGCTAACACACGAGCCCTTGCCCTCTCAAACACTCCCATTGCCATAACCACCTTGAAACTGCTCAAACAGGGCAACCCCTGCAGATTGAGTGCTATCTCTCAATCCCTTCGAGCATTCTTGTCCAAACCTGTTCCTCTACCTTCCTTACAACCTATGCAAGCTAACCATGACCTAAAACCTGACCTGTAATCCCTCTAACAGTTTCCACCATTTTCATTTTTTCCCTTTGCAGTTGAAGTTCCACAGCTCGATACAAGAAGTTTCAAGACAAAGTAAGCATTGAAAAAGCATCCCTGGACCTCAAGGAAGCTTTTCCAATCATTACCTTGCACTAGAAGTTCCTCATTCTCCAGATTGAAGTTCAACTGCACAGGTAAAACTTTGAACTCGTATCTCTCTTATCATGCATCTTTAGTCTTAAGTTTGTGAAGAAACAAGGTTCTACTCATAGCCCTGAACATGTACATATCTTTACATTTCATTTCTTTTGCCTGAGTAGAGAGAATTTGTAGTTTGAAAATGGCAGAAAAACTAGGTTAGGATTTGGGGGAGGAGAAATTCTCCCTCATCTTAGAGAGTTAGGTCAAGTTCCATACATGGTTAGAATCGTCTCTTCATGCTGAGCATTTGTTGTGTTATGAGTTTTTGCTAAAAAGCCAGGAATCAAGAGTTGGACATTGAAGAACAGAGGCGCGCGTTTTTTCAAATGTTTGTGCTGGAGGTTGAAGACAGTGTCTTCTTGGGCTGGGCTTTTGTGTTATTTCTCTTCACACCACATATTTGCTATTACACCCCCTGAGCCCATTTGCTTTATTTTTATTCTTTTTTGACTTTTTCTTTTTTGATTGACTTTGTTTATTTTTTCTCATGACATTAAAAAAATAAAAATATTTTTTCCATCCTTTTTTGAATATATGGCATATTTATTTGATTTATTTCTTTGTTTATACATAAAATATATGCATACTATTATTTAGAATAAATATAAAAATAGTGTAAATACAATTTTTATTTTTTTTTACATTCTGAAAATATTCCACATAAAAAAAATATATACTTTTTTTATTATTATTTTTTATTTTTATTAAATATTAAATATTTTGCACATAATGTATATTTAAGAAATTAATATATGTATATATATGTTTATTAATATATTTAGGTTAGAATATAAAAATATTTGAATTTTTTTCATTTTTATTAATATTTGATACAAAAAATACTTTTTCATAATATACTTCATTATTTTTATTTTTGTACATAATAAATAAATGTTTGTATTAAATTAAACAATAATACATTTTCTTAATAAAATTAGGGTTTTTGCCCTAAATTCAAGATACTCCAAAAAATAATATATTTTTATTTTCTTTTCTCTTTTACATAAATAATATTTTTTTCATACATATACAAAACATTTCTTTTGCATCTTGCATTCTTATTTAATTTTTGTACATTGGTTAAATTGCAAATATTCAAAATGATGTAATAATTTAGATTCTTGTCAATATCACCATTTGAACATTTGTACCCCCCTTCCCCTATTTGGTTTTGTAATAGCTTAGTAAATTTAATTTCGCACTTTATTGCTTTCTAATGATAACATGTTAGAATTAGGGTTTGTATGCGAAAAAACGATAAAAAAATAGTTATGACCTAATCTCAAGATAAATAAACATGAAAATGGACACACAAATCACACTTGCACCCCTAGGGTATTCCACTTGTTGCCTTCAAATAAATGGGCCATATTGTATGTTGAACTTCTTTGGGCAAAGCAAACAAATTTGAATGATCATAGTCCCTCGACAAAACTTTTCAAAACAAACAAAAACAAATGATCAAGTCCCTTAAAGAAAATTGCCCAAAGATATTTAACGCCGTTGCAATTATGGTCTAAACGATGATCCGCGCCTGTCCCTTTCACATCCTAACATAAGGTTGTCCACCAAATTCAATGGTGGAACAAACTTGTTAAAAGGGTTAAAACATAGCAATAATCTTTTGAGAAATTTAGGAGTAGATAACCTCTTAGTTACTTGAACCAATCTTGCAAAACAAAACACTTGCCTAATTTCAAAACCACACCTCACAACACTTTCAAAACAAACTTTCAACAAAAAAAAACAAATGAAAACCTTTTCAAAAGACATACATCTTTGTATACATCCCCACATGGATCATTACAAAGGTTGCCACCACATCGGCATCTTTTCAAAACATTTTCACAACCCACACACTCAAGCACCACTTAAAACAATTGAAAACAAAAGGCAAGTGATCTAAGCAAGTAACTAAGAGCCCATGGATAACCATGGATAGAAAGGGTGCTAATACCTTCCATTTCTATAATCTACTCCCCGAACCCAAGAAAACATCTCAAAAGGTTTTTGGCTGTGCTTTTTAAACCTTTCCTTAGGATAAAATAAAAAGTCGGTGGCGACTCTTGCTCAACTGAAACATTTGCGAATACAAACGCAAATCTCAAGTCAGTTCTCCCACCGTATCACAGAACTGGCGACTCTGCTGGGGAATATTTTAAAAGTGGAGTAACCTTAGGGCTTAGATCACCTTTGTTTTCAATTGATTGTCTTGTTTGCTTTTACATTTGTGGGCCTTGTATCGGAGTTTTATAGATCCTAACCCGGATCTGGGGATACCTTCTTAGAAAGTAGCAACAAGGCTGTGAGGGAAATGTGCGGGGTATACCGACATGGTTGAAGCAGTCTGCTACGTTGATGTGGCACTTTGGTGTGTACCGGTAACCCTTGAGTTCAGTCAAGGAGAGTACGGGGCCGCCGCGTGGTGTCGTGAAGCATCAACTGACCTTAGGAACCTTAATTAAACCATCTTGGCCTTTTTAGGGTAGTGAGATAACTGACTTTGGTGCAGTCCGAGGTTGGTTGATACTCGATACTACACTCAATTGAGGGTTGCTTTCGTGGGATATTTCGGTCGCCAGTTCAGTGGCTAAATCGAAACGATGAACAATGAAAGTAATCCAGTGATATTGGGACCCTTAGAACCCGGTTACTTCTAATAGGACATGTTGAGCCCACCAAACTTCAAGAGGGTAATACCCAGACCTCATGCAGGCCTAAACTCTAAGGGTTTGTCTTGTGTGACTTGTGTGCCTTACCATGTTTGCCTTTGTGAATATTTGTGGTGTAAAATAACATCATGACATCATACAACATCATGAGCATTGACTAACCATTTCAAGGGTTTCGAATCTTCATCTTTGTTCTTGCTTTATAGGACATGGAAACTGCTCACAGAAAGACAATTCAGATTAGCCTTGTAAAGATCCCTCCTCAGCTTAAGGAACTTATGTCCAGGATTCCCGAGGGTTCTTCATTCAGTGAGAGACATGGAAGACTCATCAGCTTGGTTAACACCAACATTGAGGAGGATTTGATAAAAGTCCTATTCCAGTTCTTTGACCCTCTGCATCACTGTTTCACTTTTCCGGATTATCAATTGGTGCCTACATTGGAAGAGTTCTCCCGACTTCTGAAGGTCCCTATCCTTGATCAACTACCCTACAACGGTACGGAAGAGGAACCCAAGCTTGAAGAGATTGCTAAAGCCTTGCACCTACAACCGTCTGACCTCAAGGGACATTGGGAAGTTAGAAGTGGTATCAAGGGTTTCTTAGCCAGGTTTCTGCTCGAGAAGGCCCAAGAATGTTGGAACTCCCTTGACCTACAAGCTTTTGAAGAGGTTATGGCCCTCCTTGTCTATGGTTTGGTGTTATTCCCTAACCCAGACCAGCTTACTGATATCAGTGCTGTCCAAATCTTCATGACCAAGAATCCTATACCTACATTGCTAGGGGATATCCTTCACTCATGTTACACTCGAACCATGAGAAGAAGGGGTGTCCTTATGTGTTGCACTCCCCTCCTGGGAAGGTGGTTTATTTCGCACCTTCCACAATCAGTTTTGAAGAACGAGCGGGGTTTGAGATGGTCACAACGGTTAATGACTCTTACGCATGCAGATATACATTGGTGCCCTAGGTCCAGGGAAGACGTCACTATCATTGATCGTTGCGGGGAGTACCCTAATGTTCCTTTATTTGGAATCAAAGGAGGTATTACTTACAACCCATGCCTGGCTTGGAGACAGTTTGGTTATGCTCGGAGGGATGGCCCTCATGACATGTTAATTCCTAACATAGTTTTTGACTTCGACAACGATACTCAAGGACTTCGTCAGAGATTTATCAGAGCTTGGAGGATGCCAATTAGGATAGACAGCAAGACACTGGGGCACAGGAACTCCATCCCGTTGGAGCCTTATCTCAAGTGGGTACGAGCCCGCTCCCAGAAGTTAGTAATGCCTTATCCTCATATGCTCCCTGTGATCAAAGAACCAGTCTTGGAAGGAGAGGTGTCCTACCCCATTCAACATCCTGACATGCCCACGTCCTGGGAAGAGATGCAGAAGAGCTGGATCCAGCTTAAGGAAGAACGGAATTCTCTTGAGACCAGTCTACATGCTAGTGAAAAGAAGGTCCTGGAACTCACCCGCCTACTGCACGAGGAGAGGAATCTCAACACCTACATCGCACCAAAGAGGATGCGCAATGTTTTTTTGCCTTAAGGAGTCATTTTGTAATATTTGGCCCATGGGGCATTTATGTACTAACGAATTTCTCCTTATTAATATGATGTGCGTTCTTTTTTGTCTACAACAAATTTTGAATATTCTAAATCCTTGAATGCATTGCATACATACGCATTCCATTGCACCATATGCATAGCAGGTACCCTATTTCACAGGTTGCTTAATTTTCTTCGCTGTTTGTGTGCACAGTCATCATGAATCCAGACTCCTCCAGTGAGCAAGCAATCAAGGCCCTTCAGGCCCAAAGTGCACAGTTTCAAGAGATGGTCCTAAGCCTAGCCCAGGGTCAGCAAGAGTTGAAGACTCTACTCCTGAAGAAGAAGAAGAAAAAGAGGACTGCGTTGTTCAACACCGGACGCAGATTTGGGAACACACTCCATAATGAAGCTGATCCAACTACTTCTTCTGCTGAGAAAAACAGTCCCCAAGGGGGAGGAGCTCCTAGTCCCGCAGTCTACGACAACGAGACGGACTATAACGACGAACAATACCCACCTGCTGCTGACAGATACAAGCAATTGGAGGACCGCTTAAGCGCCATGGAAATTCAGAATGTGCCGGGACTGGATTTCGGAGATTTGGGGTTATCTTCTGGGGTAGTAATTCCACACAAGTTTAAGGCGCCTGCCTTCTCCAAGTATGATGGGGTCTCCTGCCCAAAGCTGCATCTAAGGTCGTACGTAAGGAAGATCCAACCTTATACGGCGGATAAGAACCTCTGGATTCACTTCTTCCAAGATAGCCTCTCGGGGTCACAGCTTGAATGGTTCTACCAACTAGATGGAGCTAGCATCCGACACTGGGAAGATTTGGCAACCGCGTTCTACAGACAATACCAATACAATTCTGATCTCGCTCCTACGCGTACCCAACTTCAGGGTATGTCTCTAGGAACGGGTGAAGGGTTCAAAGAGTACGCTCAAAAATGGAGATATTTGGCTGGCAGGGTGCAGCCTCCATTGACTGATCGAGAGCTGGTTGATATGTTCCTAGGGACGTTGTCTGGTCCATTTTTTAATCATTTGGTTGGTAACTCCTCCGCTGGGTTTACAGACTTGATATTGACAGGAGAAAGAATTGAAGCTGGCATCAGGTCAGGCAAGATACAAAAGGCTGCCTCCACAAGTGCTGAGAAGAGGCCGTTTAAGAAAGAAGCAAGCGCCGTCTATGGTCCTAGAAGACAAATCAAGCCCGAAAGTCGCCAAGCCGTCAATGCTTTGGTCATCTCAAAACCTATTGCTGCTCTTCAGCAGTACAATCAACAAAGAAGCGAAAGGCCCAAGAGGCAGTATACCCGACTGAGTATGACCTTATCTCAAATTTTACCCCAACTGTTATCCACCAACCTGGTGACCCTCAAAGAAGCTCCTAAGGTCGTCAACACTGCGTCTCCTAAGTATAACCCGAATGCCCGGTGTGCTTATCATTCTGATAGTCCCGGGCACACTACTGATGATTGCTGGGCCTTGAGAAACAAAGTACAAGATCTGATCGACGCAAAGGAAATTCAGTTTGAAGCGCCGGAGAGACCAAATGTTGTAACTGCTCCTATGCCACAGCATAGAGTAAATGCCATTGAGGAAGATTTGTTTGCTGTTTCGGTAACTGAAGTTGTCACCCCTTTGAAGACCGTTAAGAAGAATCTACTGCGGGCCGGTTTATTTCCGGGTTGCAGTGAAGGTTGCCTGTTCTGTGCTGTTTCCCTATCTGGTTGTCCCTTGTTGAGGTTAGGCGTCCAAAGCCTAATGGATAACAAGGAGATTCTATTCAAGAAGTCTGCTGTTCAGTTGGTTCCGATAAAAGAAGTTTATGTGGTTACCATCTTCAATAATCCAATCAAGGCTCCCCCGAAGAAGCCTGTTCAAATCATGACTGTTGCACCTGTGATTATTACTGTTCCGGGGCCTCTCCCCTACGTATCTGATAAAGCTGTTCCCTGGCATTATGGGGCAGACGTATATGTGAATGGAATCAAACAAGAATTCGACACTGGCGCCAGTATCTGCGACATCACTGGTCCAGCCAAAGTTACCCGCAGTGGCAGGCTCTTCTCGCCTGACATTGCACCGCCCGCTATTCGAAAGCCCCTCCTTATAACACCTACAAGTTTACTTGTGCCCGCTACTGATAAAGTTGTTCCCCCTGCTGCCGAGTCATCTAATGCTCGGGGCAAAGAGATTGAAGAGGAGCCTGCCCGGATGGAGGCACCAATACCTATAAATGCTGAGGCCTCCCAACAAGAAATGGAGGAGATCCTGAAAATAATAAAGAAAAGCGATTTCAATGTTGTCGAGCAGCTGGGGCATACGCCCTCCAAGATCTCCATGCTCTCTTTATTGCTATACTCCGAGGCCCATGCTAAAGCCTTGATTTCATTTCTCAAAACGGCCCATGTGCCGCAGGAGACAACTGCAGTCCAGTTCACTGATTGTGTAGCAAATCTGACAGCAGACAATGGCTTGGGTTTTTCAGATGCTGACCTGACTGCGAAGGGAAAAGACCACAACGACGCCCTGCATGTCTCTATCGAATGCAGGGGCACTACTCTGGCGCATGTATTGGTGGATACTGGTTCTTCCTTGAATGTCCTACCGAAAAAGGCTTTAGACCGTCTGGATTATGAAGGCCTGGAATTGAAGCCCAGCAATATCATCGTCAGGGCCTTTGACGGTTCAAAAAGAATGGTTCATGGAGAGGTTGACATCCCTATTCGTGTGGGCTCTCAGGTGTTCGACTCTACGTTTTATGTGATGGATATACGTCCATCGTACTCGTGTCTACTGGGTCGACCTTGGATCCATAAAGCTGGAGCAGTGACCTCTACCTTGCACCAGAAGCTGAAGTACCCTGTCAGGGGGAAGATCGTCACTGTGCAAGGAGAAGAGGAGTATATGGTGAGCCATTTGAATTCCTTCAGATACATTGAGATGGACGGGGAGTTTATTGAAACCCCTTTTCAGCATTTCGAGGAGGTACATCCAATTTCAGCAGCTGCAGAGACAACAGTCGAAGAGAATGTTTCCTTGAAGATGGCTTCCCTAAGGGATGCCCGGGCTGTGGTTCAGAAAGGAAATTGTGCAAACTGGGGTCAGCTTCCTGACTTCACTCAGAAGAATGACAAGTTTGGGCTGGGCTTTACTGCAGAGGCTCAGAGGGTTGTGCGCAAGGAGAAGGTCGGAAAGGCTCCGGTGTTTATCTCCAGCTCAAGGGTGAATGCTATCGAGGAGGATGTAGAGGAAGCAGAATTTGACAGTTGGATCTACCCGACCACCAGCGACGGACCAAGCAACTGGACGGCAAAGGATTTTACCCCTATCACATTTGTCACGCAGTAATTGATTTCTTTTGATTTCCAAATTTGTAACAAACAATATGTTAAAACTTTGTTGGCTCGGTGTCCTACCCGGGGCATCGTAGCTCCATTTGTGAGGGCTTTTTGTATGACATTTTCATATATCATCAATCAAAACATTGGACGTTTGTTGAATTTCGAATCTTGTACTCTTTTCCTTTCTGTGTTATATATATATATATTGCAAAACAGCTATATTTACACACACTCACTTATACAGGTTTCAATCCACTCTGGATCTCACTGGTAACAGCTCTGCTACCGCCAGTTATGACTTCGAAAATCCGATCAACTTGGCCGAAGACGAAGGTGAAGATGATTGCGAAGTGCCTGGTGAACTCGCAAGACTGCTACTCCAGGGAGAGAGAGCTATTCAACCACATGAAGAGCCGGTGGAGACAATTAACCTGGGTACTGAGACAGATAGGAAAGAGGTCAAGATTGGTGCCAATCTGGAGCTCAGCGTGAAGCAACGATTGATCCAGATGCTACAAGATTACATGGAGATTTTTGCTTGGTCCTATGAAGATATGCCTGGTTTGGATGCCGACATTGTAGTTCACCACCTGCCAACACAGGAAGATTGCCCTCCGGTAAAGCAAAAAGTCTGACGGATGCGTCCAGAGATGTCTGAAAAGATCAAGGCCGAGGTTATGAAGCAGTTTGATGCCGGGTTCCTTACAGTGACTTCTTACCCCCAGTGGGTTGCCAATGTGGTACCAGTACCGAAGAAGGACGGTAAAGTCAGAATGTGTGTTGACTACAGGGATCTGAACAGGGCCAGCCCCAAGGATGACTTCCCCCTACCTCACATTGATGTCCTTGTTGACAATACAGCTCAACACAAGGTGTTCTCCTTCATGGATGGTTTCTCAGGGTATAATCAGATCAAGATGGCTCCAGAAGATATGGAGAAGACTACCTTTGTGACTCAGTGGGGCACCTTCTGTTATAAGGTCATGCCATTCGGATTGAAAAATGCTGGGGCAACCTATCAACGTGCCATGGTTGCTTTATTTCATGATATGATCCATCATGAGATTGAGGTATACGTTGATGACATGATTGCAAGGTCTCAAACTGAGGAGGAGCACCTTGACCATCTGAGGAAGTTATTTGACCGACTCAAGTTGTACAAGATGAGATTGAATCCCAACAAATGTACCTTTGGGGTAAGGTCCGGAAAGTTGTTAGGTTTCATTGTAAGTGATAAAGGTATTCAGGTGGACCCTGCCAAGGTAAAAGCCATACAAGAGATGCCGACTCCAAAAACAGAGAAAGAAGTCAGAGGCTTCCTGGGACGACTGAATTACATTGCCCGATTCATCTCACATCTGACTGCTACTTGTGAGCCAATCTTCAAATTGCTGAAGAAAGATCAAGTAGTACGCTGGAACGATGAATGTCAGGCCTCCTTTGAAAGGATAAAGGAATATCTCCAAGAGCCACCCATTCTTATGCCACCGGTGGAAGGAAGAACTCTGATACTATACTTGACAGTGCTTGACAATTCAATGGGGTGTGTGCTGGGGCAGCATGACGAGTCTGGCCGAAAAGAGCACGCTATTTATTACTTGAGCAAAAAGTTTACCGACTGTGAGTCTCGTTACTCACTGCTTGAGAAAACTTGCTGCGCTCTTGTATGGGCTGCTCGCCGGCTGAGACAGTATATGCTGACTCACACTACTTTATTGATTTCAAAAATGGATCCCATCAAGTACATATTTGAAAAGCCCGCTCTGTCTGGAAGAATAGCGAGATGGCAAATGATCTTAACAGAATATGATATCCAGTATACAACTCAGAAAGCAATTAAAGGAAGTGTACTGGCCGATCATTTGGCACACCAACCTGTGGACGATTACCAATCATTGAACTTTGATTTTCCGGACGAAGACATCATGGTGGTAACTGACTGTGAAGTACCTGGACCGGATGAAGGACCTGAGGAAGGATCCCGATGGTCTATGCATTTTTATGGAGCCTCCAATGCCTTGGGTAACGGCGTCGGCGCTGTAATCATATATCCCAAAGGAACTCATACTCCCCTCACCGCCCGATTATGTTTCAGCTGCACCAACAACATGGCAGAATATGAGGCATGTATCATGGGTTTACAAGCTGTAATCGACCTAAGGATAAAATTTCTAAGTGTCTTCAGAGATTCCGCTCTCGTGATCAATCAGATCAAAGGCGAGTGGGATACGAAACACCCGAATCTTATTCCTTACAAGGAGTATGTGTCAACCTTGCTTCCCCACTTTGAAGAGATAACTTTTGAGCACTTCCCTAGAGAGGAGAATCAGCTAGCGGACGCCCTAGCTATGATGTCTTCAATGTTCAAAGTTAAATGGGACAATGAGGCTCCCCGAATTATTATCTGGAAGTTGGACGAACCGGTATACTGCTGCGAGCTCGAGACTGAGAAGGTGATTGAAAAACCCTGGTATCATGAGGTGAAGAGGTACTTGGAAGCTCAGGAATATCCTGAAGGTGCGTCTGTCAATGATAAGAAGTTCATGAGGAGGTTTGCTGCAAAATTCTTCCTCAGCAACGACATTCTCTACAAACGGAATCATGATTCAACTCTGCTACGTTGTGTGGATAAGGCGGAAGCAGAGAAAATCATGACAGAACTGCATGAAGGCACGTTTGGAACACATTCCAGTGGACACACCATGGCTAAGAAAATCCTTCGGGCAGGATATTTCTGGTCCACGATGGAAGCCGATTGTTACCAACACTCCCGAACTTGTCATAAATGCCAGATCTATGCTGACAAGGTGCATATCCCTCCGGTTCCTCTGAATGTCCTGACGGCACCTTGGCCTTTTGCAATGTGGGGCATCGATATGATCGGTGAGATCCGACCAACGGCATCCAATGGGCATCGCTTCATCTTGGTGGCGATCGATTACTTCACGAAGTGGGTTGAGACAGCTTCCTACGCCACAATAACCAAGAGCGTCGTGGCGCGTTTCATCCGGCATAATCTGATCTGTCGGTACGGCGTCCCAGAGAGAATCATTACGGACAATGGTACCAATCTCAATAACAAAATGGTCACTGAACTCTGTGAACAATTCAAGATACAGCACCACAATTCTTCTCCCTACCGGCCGAAGATGAATGGGGTTGTAGAGGCAGCCAATAAGAATATCAAGAAAATTGTGCAGAAGATGACAGTGACCTATAAAGATTGGCATGAGATGTTACCGTTCGCTCTTCATGGGTACCGTACCTCAGCCAGAACGTCAACCGGGGCAACTCCCTTCTCCTTGGTCTATGGCATGGAGGCAGTCTTGCCAATTGAAGTCCAGATACCCTCTCTCCGGATAATGAAGGATGCAGACTTGAATGAAGATGATTGGATCCAAACTCGACTTGACCAATTAAATCTGATTGACAAAAAGAGGCTCACTGCTATCTGTCATGGTCAAACATATCAGAAACAGATGATCAGGGCATTTAACAAGAAAGTCAGACCGCAAGAGTATCGAGTTGGGGACCTGGTAATCAAACGCATCATCCTTCCTCAAAGTGATCCCCGGGGCAAATGAACCCCTACATACGAAGGGCCATTTGTGGTTAAACGCGTGTTCTCAGGAGGAGCCATGATCCTGACCACCATGGATGGTGACGACCTCCCTCACCCTGCCAATGCAGACATAGTGAAAAAATACTACGCATAAATAAAAGACCTGCTAGGTTGACATACCTAGGCAAAAATAAGGGCTTCCCGGCGAACCAAAAGGGTTCGGGCAAAATAAGGGATGAAATGAATAAAAATCTGTACACCCGGCAAGTCGAAAACCTGAAAAGGCGGCTTGGGCAAAAATGGGTATCCCGGTGGACTGAAAACCCGAAAGGGCGGTCCAGGCAAAAGTTAGGGATAAAAGCGTAACACTATGTCTCATTGGATCACTTCGCATCCGGAATTCGGCATCAACTATCTGGCTCCAGATTTCGGCATTGACCAATCAGCTTCATCTTCAACTTAGGCAGCAAAGCGATGAGACATTCGAAGACATAAAGGCGATAGCAGAGTTGGAACCCAGTGGGATTGTTCACATAGCTGTTTTGTTTCCTTTTTCAAAATTGTAAACTCTATATTATTTGGCGGCGTCCTCTTACTAGGATGACAGCCTCTTGTACAAAAACGCCTATTCACAGGCAAAGCTTAAATCAATACAAATTCACTTGTCCATACAAATTACCATTGTTTTCTTTTTTCTGTTTTGTCTTGCGAAGAACGTCCAATGTTCATTTTTGATATATGCATTTGACATTAAATTGCTGATTCGTAAATGTTTACACATAAAATAAGAGATTGATTACAGGTGACATCAGAGACAGGGGCAATGTGAAGTTGTCTAAGGCAGTCTGGTTGTTTTGACCGCCAAGGTACCAAGGTAGATTCAGCTGAAGAATGTGGCCAAATCATCTCAACTCCCCGCAGAGTAAAACAAGATTCAGCAATACTTTCCCCAAGTGGAATTGACTCCCCGACAACCTTGAAAAGGCACAATATTCCCCGGCAGGTCTTAAAGCTCATCCCCAGTAGATTCTGGAAGCTTATTCCCTACAGAATACGGACGTCTCTCCCGAGCTTTATTTAGAGTTATTTCCTCACAAGGACTTATAACTGGGTTATCCTCAACTAAAAAACCACGGAAGACCGCCCTCGGCAAAGTTCCTTCAAATCCCCAGCGGAGTTTATCATCATTATCCTCAGCGGAATCCATCATTAAAGTCCTCAGCAGGCCTCTTATCGGAACTTCGGCCAAGTATCTCTTCCACAGAGCAACTCCCCGGCCGTTCGTCAAGGATTTATTTTCCTAAGATGAAATTACATTCATAAACATTTCACGTTTTCATACATCTTGCTTACATACATGATAAAGTGCATACAACACTATCTCATGTTGAACATCATGACATCGTGCATATCATACATCATGACATTGCATACAACTTATGTTTTTGCCTTTTCAGGAAAAAGACAATCCCAAAAAAACAACTACCTTCAACTGTCACAATTCCAGATTCGATACCTATATCTAGCCAGGGAACATCTGAGAGTGATCCATTTCCAGACTCGATTCCTGTATCTAGCCAGGGCACGTCTGAAGAGTCCGAAGATTCGATTCCTGCATCCAACCAGGGCACATCTATCAACTACAACAATTCCAGATTCGACTCCTGTATCCAGCCAGGGCATATCTGTCGACCACATTTCCAGATTCGATTCCTGTATCTAGCCAGGGCACGTCTGAAGATTTCCAGATTCGATTCCTGTATCCAGCCAGGGCATATCTGTTAATGACTATTTCCAGATTCGATTCCTGTATCCAGCCAGGGCACATCTGTGAGCAACCAACTATAGATTCGATACCTGTATCTAGCCAGGGCATGTCTGCATAAGGAGACTGAAGATCAAACACTTGTAACAAGCCAGGAAAACATCCACCTTTCTCAAATATACAAAGTTCTCGCTAAGGAATCTTTTATGCGATCGACACTTCCAAATGGCATCTATAAGCCCATTCTCGACAAAGTGCTGTCACATCTCCAAATGGCATCTATAAGCCCATTCCTGACATCACACATTTAAGACTCCAGTATGCGAGTGCAAATTTCCGGGCACTCTAGTGTCCAATCTCCTTTTACCCTCGAGTCACGAAAGGCAAACTTGCCAATCTAACTCTTCAGGTTCAAGAAGATTGAACAGGGGCAACTGTTGTACCCCAAAATTTGCCCTCCCATTTCCTCAACATTTTCTCATCACAAGACCTTTGAAGATCAAGATCCAATTAGGGTTTCCTCTGCTCAAGACTTCTCCTTGCATTGTGGACTCAAATTAGGGTTTGTGTTTGCCCAAGGATGTTTTGACCTAAAATGCCTAAGATGACTTTCATGCTTCATATTGGACTCCCAAGTTTACCCATGCCAAGTTTCAAGTCTTGATTCCAAGTTTTGCCCAGTCAATTGGACAGTTGACCTAGAAATCAGCTGTATTGGGGAAAAAGTCAACTGTGGCCAATTGACAGTAAAATCTCATGAAATTTGATCCACATCAACATCATGAACTCATATGGACCATTTTATCAAGTTTGGATCACAATTCCACAAGAAATTTGATCAGATCACCAAAAGGGCAAAATGGTCATTTTTAGGGTTTTGACTGCACAAAGGCAATTTTTGACTGTTTGACCTAGCCAATGGCAAATCAGGCTCACATATGGACTCAAGGACTCAATGAAATGGTCTTGACACATTCATCAAGCTCAAAAGATCCCAAGTACACAAGGTTGACAGTTGAATTTCCCAGTCAATTGATCAATTTTGACTGTATACTGAAAAGTCAAACTTTGACTTTTTGGTCAAAATCAAGAGTCAAGATTCATTTTTCATCAAAACATGCCAAATCATGAAACTTATTCACCAAGAAATCACAAAATGCAAATTAGGGTTTGAAAATAGGATTTTTGATAACTTAGAATTTTTCTAAGTTATGAAAAACCCTAATTTTTTCCCAACTTTGCCCTATCTTTTCACCAAGATCCATTTGTATTCAAACAAAAGTCAAAACATGAAAGTTGTAGCTTGTTGCATAATCTACAACTTTGATTCACAAAGTTTTCTCATTTTAAGCTTGTATCTCAAGTTACAATTTTTTGAATAAGGGCACTAAACCATTTTTTAACTTAGTGAAATTTGACCTATTTTGACAAGGTTTTCTACCCCACTTCAAGGCCACTTTTCATACCCTTCCACTTGGAATTTTAATTTGCATTTCAAAGATGGATTGTAGTACACATTCCAAGCTTTCCAAAATGTCCAAGAACTCATCAAACAACCTCATAACTTGAGAGATTCGAATTTCACAAGTTGGTAAAAATTCACTTTTGTTCTTCATCAAAACATGTTCATGATCTTGCAAATTTGAACTCAGCTTGCTTTATGCTTGATTACAGGTCCTTGAACCATTCCATACTCAATAATTTAATGCATATTCAATGTGTTAAGGCCATGTTCTTTCTGTTCTAACATTGCATAGTGGATTAATCCTAAACTAGATAAAGTGCTTTATCCATTTTTGTAAAAAGCTAGCTTTATGTCAAATTGAAATCCAAGCAGGTACAAGCTAAATCCTTTTAGCACAAGATTATGGACAAATTGCTCTGATCAAGAGAGGCTTTGCTGCAGGATTAGAGGTCCCCTACTGACCTAAAACATCAAGTGGCATTTTGTTGCTTAACATAGAAGAAAAGTGCATAACTTATCACAACTCCCTCTTCAGCATAGAAACACAAGAAAGAAGTTATCAAACACATTCCATAGAACATATCCAAGCTAACACACGAGCCCTTGCCCTCTCAAACACTCCCATTGCCATAACCACCTTGAAACTGCTCAAACAGGGCAACCCCTGCAGATTGAGTGCTATCTCTCAATCCCTTCGAGCATTCTTGTCCAAACCTGTTCCTCTACCTTCCTTACAACCTATGCAAGCTAACCATGACCTAAAACCTGACCTGTAATCCCTCTAACAGTTTCCACCATTTTCATTTTTTCCCTTTGCAGTTGAAGTTCCACAGCTCGATACAAGAAGTTTCAAGACAAAGTAAGCATTGAAAAAGCATCCCTGGACCTCAAGGAAGCTTTTCCAATCATTACCTTGCACTAGAAGTTCCTCATTCTCCAGATTGAAGTTCAACTGCACAGGTAAAACTTTGAACTCGTATCTCTCTTATCATGCATCTTTAGTCTTAAGTTTGTGAAGAAACAAGGTTCTACTCATAGCCCTGAACATGTACATATCTTTACATTTCATTTCTTTTGCCTGAGTAGAGAGAATTTGTAGTTTGAAAATGGCAGAAAAACTAGGTTAGGATTTGGGGGAGGAGAAATTCTCCCTCATCTTAGAGAGTTAGGTCAAGTTCCATACATGGTTAGAATCGTCTCTTCATGCTGAGCATTTGTTGTGTTATGAGTTTTTGCTAAAAAGCCAGGAATCAAGAGTTGGACATTGAAGAACAGAGGCGCGCGTTTTTTCAAATGTTTGTGCTGGAGGTTGAAGACAGTGTCTTCTTGGGCTGGGCTTTTGTGTTATTTCTCTTCACACCACATATTTGCTATTACACCCCCTGAGCCCATTTGCTTTATTTTTATTCTTTTTTGACTTTTTCTTTTTTGATTGACTTTGTTTATTTTTTCTCATGACATTAAAAAAATAAAAATATTTTTTCCATCCTTTTTTGAATATATGGCATATTTATTTGATTTATTTCTTTGTTTATACATAAAATATATGCATACTATTATTTAGAATAAATATAAAAATAGTGTAAATACAATTTTTATTTTTGTTTACATTCTGAAAATATTCCACATAAAAAAAATATATACTTTTTTTATTATTATTTTTTATTTTTATTAAATATTAAATATTTTGCACATAATGTATATTTAAGAAATTAATATATGTATATATATGTTTATTAATATATTTAGGTTAGAATATAAAAATATTTGAATTTTTTTCATTTTTATTAATATTTGATACAAAAAATACTTTTTCATAATATACTTCATTATTTTTATTTTTGTACATAATAAATAAATGTTTGTATTAAATTAAACAATAATACATTTTCTTAATAAAATTAGGGTTTTTGCCCTAAATTCAAGATACTCCAAAAAATAATATATTTTTATTTTCTTTTCTCTTTTACATAAATAATATTTTTTCATACATATACAAAACATTTCTTTTGCATCTTGCATTCTTATTTAATTTTTGTACATTGGTTAAATTGCAAATATTCAAAATGATGTAATAATTTAGATTCTTGTCAATATCCCCATTTGAACATTTGTACCCCCCTTCCCCTATTTGGTTTTGTAATAGCTTAGTAAATTTAATTTCGCACTTTATTGCTTTCTAATGATAACATGTTATAATTAGGGTTTGTATGCGAAAAAACGATAAAAAAATAGTTATGACCTAATCTCAAGAAAAATAAGCATGAAAATAGACACACAAATCACACTTGCACCCCTAGGGTATTCCACTTGTTGCCTTCAAATAAATGGGCCATATTGTATGTTGAACTTCTTTGGGCAAAGCAAACAAATTTGAATGATCATAGTCCCTCGACAAAACTTTTCAAAACAAACAAAAACAAATGATCAAGTCCCTTAAAGAAAATTGCCCAAAGATATTTAACGCCGTTGCAATTATGGTCTAAACGATGACCCGCGCCTGTCCCTTTCACATCCTAACATAAGGTTGTCCACCAAATTCAATGGTGGAACAAACTTGTTAAAAGGGTTAAAACATAGCAATAATCGTTTGAGAAATTTAGGAGTAGATAACCTCTTAGTTACTTGAACCAATCTTGCAAAACAAAACACTTGCCTAATTTCAAAACCACACCTCACAACACTTTCAAAACAAACTTTCAAAAAAATAAAACAAATGAAAACCTTTTCAAAAGACATACATCTTTGTATACATCCCCACATGGATCATTACAAAGGTTGCCACCACATCGGCATCTTTTCAAAACATTTTCACAACCCACACACTCAAGCACCACTTAAAACAATTGAAAACAAAAGGCAAGTGATCTAAGCAAGTAACTAAGAGCCCATGGATAACCATGGATAGAAAGGGTGATAATACCTTCCCTTTCTATAATCTACTCCCCGAACCCAAGAAAACATCTCAAAAGGTTTTTGGCTGTGCTTTTTAAACCTTTCCTTAGGATAAAATAAAAAGTCGGTGGCGACTCTTGCTCAACCGAAACATTTGCGAATACAAACGCAAATCTCAAGTCAGTTCTCCCACCGTATCACAAGGTTCAATTGATCAAGTTGAGTTTGAATCCATTCATCTTCATTCAACCCTGCATCCTTCGTGATTCTCAAAGAAGGTATCTGGACTTCAATTGGTAGGACAGCTTCCATCCCATACACCAAAGAGAAAGGGGTTTCCTATATTGATGTGTGCGTCATGGTACGGTAACCGTGGAGAGAAAATGGTAACATCTCATGCCAGTCTTTATAGGTCATTTTCATCATCTGTATGATATTTTTAATGTTTTTATTAGCGGCTTCTACAGTGCCATTCATCTTCGGCCGGTAAGGAGAAGAGTTATGATGTTGGATTTTGAATTGTGCGCATAGTATAGTGATCATAGTATTGTTGAGATTGCTACCATTATCTGTAATGATTCTTTCTGGAACACCATACCGACAGATAAGATTATGTCTGATGAATCGGGCCACAATGTTCTTGGTAACAGAAGCAAATGAAGCTGCCTCGACCCACTTCGTGAAGTAATCAATGACAACCAGGATGAAGCGGTGTCCATTAGAAGTTGTAGGTCTGGCCTCTCCAATCATGTCAATGCCCCACATTGCGAATGGACAAGGAGCAGTCAGGATGTTTAAAGGAACCGAAGGCACATGTAATTTGTCAGCATAGATCTGGAACTTGTGACAAGTTCGTGAATGCTGATAACAGTCTGCTTCCATAGTGGACCAATAATATCATGCCCGTAGGATCTTCTTAGCCATCGTGTGCCCACTAGAATGGGTGCCAAAGGTACCTTCGTGTAAATCAGCCATGATCTTTTCTTCCTCACTCTTGTCTACGCACCAAAGAAAAGTAGAGTCGTGGTTGCGCTTATAGAGGATTCAGTTACTGAGGAAGAATTTAGCAAAGAACTTTCTTAGGAACTTCTTATTATTGACTGAAGCTCCCTCAGGATATTCTTAGGCCTCGAGAAATCTTTTAATTTCATGGAACCAAGGCTTGCCCGCTACTACTTCAGTATCAACCTCATGACATTATGCTAGTTCGTCCATCCTCTCAATAGTGATTTGAGGAGCCTCATTATCCCACCTGATTTTGAAAATGGATGACATAGTAGCTAGCGCGTCTGCTAGTTGATTTTCCCCTCTTAGAAAATGCTCAAAGGTAATTTCCTCAAAATATGGGATCAGTGTCAACACCTTCTCTTTGTAAGGGATGATATTAGGATGCTTCGTGTCCCATTCTCCTTTGATCTGACTGATTACTAAGGCTTAGTCTCCAAATACATTTAAGAATTTGATCCCCAAATCTACGGCAACTTTGAGACCCATAATGCACGCTTCATATTCAGTCATATTATTGGTATAGTTGAAACACAGCCTCGCAGTGAAGGGAGTATGACAACCTTCAGGAGATATGATCACATCACCGATGCCATTGCCGAGTGCGTTGGAAGCTCTATCAAAAACCATGGTCCATCGAGATCCTTGTTCAGGTCCGTCATACGGTCCGAGTTCTTCATAATCATTTACCAACATGATGTCTTCGTCTGGGAATTCGAAATTCATGGATTGATAGTCATCTACAGCCTGATGAGCTAAATGATCAGCTAGTACACTTCCTTTTATTACTTTTTGGGTAGTGTAGTGAATGAAGTATTCGGTCAGGACCATCTTCCATCTTGCTATTCTTCCAGAGAGGGCGGGCTTCTCGAATATGTATTTAATAGGATCCATTTTGGATCAAGAAGGTAGTATGAGTCAGCATATACTGTCTTAGCCGGCGAGCAACCCATTCTAGAGTGCAACAAGTTTTTTCAGCAGTGAATATCTGGTTTCACAGTCGGTAAACTATTTGATCAGGTAGTATATTGCATGCTCTTTTCAGCCAGACTCGTCATGCTGCCCCAGCACACACCCCATTGAATTTTCCAAAACTGTTAGGTACATGATCAGAGGTCTTCCCTCAACTGGCGGCATCAAAATGGGAGGCTCTTTAAGGTACTCCTAGATCCTGTCAAAGGCAGTCTGGCTGTCTTCATTCCATTTCACCACTTGATCTTTCTTCAGTAATTTGAAGATTGGTTCACAAGTAGCGGTTAGATGGGAAATGAATCCGGCGATGTAGTTTAGACGTCCTAAAAATCCCCTAACTTCTTTCTCAGTGCGAGGAGCGGACATTTCTTGTATTGTTTTTACCTTTGTAGGGTCTACTTCAATACCTTTGTCGCTAACAATGAAGCCTAAGAGCTTACCTGATCTTACTCCAAAAGTGAATTTACTTAGTTTCAACCTTAGTTTGTATTTCTTCAGTCTTTCAAACAGCTTCTGCAGGTGGTCCAGGTGTTCTTCTTCAGTTTAAGATTTGGCTATCATATCATCCACGTAGACCTCTATCTCGTGATGGATCATATCGTGAAACAAAGCCACCATGGCACATTGATAGGTTGCCTCAGCGTTCTTCATCCCAAATGGCATAACTTTGTAACAGAAAGTGCCCCATTGTATGACGAAGGTCGTTTTCTCCATGTCTTCAGGTGCCATTTTAATTTGATTGTATCCGGAGAAACCATCCATGAAGGAGAATACTTTATGCTGTGCAGTGTTGTCAACTAGAATATCAATGTGGGGAAGCGGGAAATCATCCTTGGGGCTTACCCTATTCAGGTCTCTAATCCACACACATACGTACCTTACCATTCTTCTTAGGCACTAGAACGACATTGGAAACCCATTATGGATAAGAGGTGACAGCTAAGAATCAGGCGTTGAACTGCTTCATGACTTCAGTCTTGATTTTTTCTGAAATTTCTGGCCGCATACGACGAACCTTCTATTCCACTAGAGGGCGGTCTTCTTTTGTCGACAGATAGTGTCGAGTCCTGGAAAGCCTTCGTATGACCAGGCAAAGACCTCAACATAGTCATGTAGTATCTGAGTTAATCGCTTCTTAAAACTATGCTCAAGATTGGCATTTATCTTGACTTATTTCTTGTCCTCTTCAGTACCTAAGTTAACTGTTTCAATCGACTCTTCATGGGGTTGTACTGTCCTTTATTCTTGTTGTAATAATCTAGCAAGTTCCTCTGGTACCTCACAATCTTCCTCACCTTTGTCCTCGGCTTGGTAGATCATATTTTCAAAGTCATAATAGGCAATAGCAGAACCGTTACCAATGGGATTCTGAGTGGATATGGATCTGCATTTCGATATGTGAGTGTGTGTAAGAGCATAGCTATCTTTGATAAAATAAAAGGTAGAAAAAGAAAACAAAGAGCGTAAAATTTGCATGCAAAAACGTCCCATGATTTATTAATGACATATGAAGATGAAGTAACAACCCTCATAGATGGGCCATTGTGCCTCGAGTAAGACACAAGGTTTTAAAGTTTAAATTGTTTAAATATTGTAAGTGGGAAAATTTAAAAGACAATTACTCCTGAATAAAAGTAACAGGAATAAAAACTTTGGCCTCCCAATTGTTGAGTCCACTGTCGATGGTTGGAAAAATCCACTCGTCCATGTCACAGTTTCTATCACTGTCTTCCAACGCATTGACTCCATGATTGCTGATGTGTAATGGTGGTCCCCCAGTGCGAGTACATCGAACAACTCTTTGGGCCTCCAAGGTAAAACCCAGACCAAGCTTGTTAGATTTGTAGGGAATATCCGGAAGTTGGCCCCAAATGGTACATCCATCTTCCTCAAATACTGCTTTAGCATCCTTCAAAGAAGCCATTTTCAATGGAGGTCTGGTATTCTTTGGGACCTTAGTAGCAATCTTGGTTACAGCAACCGTCTGTGGAACTCCCTCAAAATTCTGACAGGGGGTCTCAATGAACTCGCCGTCCATTTCAACATACCTAAAATAGTTCAGGTGGCTAATCATGTATTCCTCCTCCCCATGGACTGTGATAATATTTCCCTTGACTGGGTACTTCAACATCTGATGTAGGGTAGAAGTGACAGAACCAGCCCCATGGATCCAGGGTCGACCCAATAAACAGGTATAAGATGGGAGGATGTCCATTACATAGAAGGTTTAATCAAAAGTCTGAGTACCAACTTTGATAGAGATGTCGACCTCCCGTGCAACATTCTTTTAGAACCATCGAAGGCCCTCACCACAATGTTGTTGGGATTCAATGTGAGTCCTTCGCAATCTAACCAGTCAAGAGCATTCTTGGGTAAGACATTCAGAGATGAACCTGTATCCACCAGAACATGGGCTAATGTAGTGGCCTGCACTCAATGGAGACATGCAGGGCATCATTGTATTTCCTTCCTTAGGAGTTAAATCAGCGTCATAAAAACCCAGTCCATGATCAGCATTCAGACTGGCAAAACAATTCTCGAATTGATCAACAGAGGTATCTTTGGGCACGTGGGAGGTCTTCATAAATTTTAATAAAGCCTTAGCGTGGGCCTCAGAGCATAAAAGTAAGTCCAACATTGATATTTTTGAGGGGGTCTTCCCCTAACTGCTCCATGACATTATAATCACTTTTTTTTATTATCTTTAATATCTCTTCCATCTCCTTCTTAGAAGTCTTAGGAATGACTTATGGATGTGCCTTCGTCTAGACAGGCACAACCAATACCTCTTTTCCCCGTGTCTCGACTGCCTCGGTAGCAGGCATAACGGAAGGGCTAGCAGCGGGAATAACCGTGGGAACACTGATAGGAGCAGCAGCAGGGGTGATCACAGGAGTAGCAATGTTCTTTCGAGAGATCTCGGGGGAGAAAACTCTTCCGCTTCTCGTCATCTTACTGGTCCCAACGATATTATCGATGTCGAGATCAGTACCTTCAACAACTTTTTCTTTGATAGCCAACAGGTCTTGCTTGACGCCATGGTAATAGACGTCAGCCCAATAATTCCATGGAACAGCTTTATCCGAGGAATATGGTATTGGCCCTGGCATGGTGATGATTATGGGAGCAAACTTTGGAACAGATGAAATCCTGACGAGTATTTTGGTGGAGACCCTGGGAGGATTATTGGAAATGGTGATTATTGAAACATCTTCACATGAATTTTTGGCAAGAGGAACTTTCTCGAACAAGATTTCTTTGTTAACCATCAAGCGCTGGACACCCATCTTCAGTAACAAACAGCCATTTGATAGAGACATACATAAGTGACAACTTTCATCACAGCCTAGAAATAAACTGGCTTGCAATAGATTATGTTTAACAATCAAAAGGGGAGTAGTTAATACATCCACAGAGGAAACAAAACGGTCATCATCAACAGCATTGACACCTTGGCCATGTTTGGGCATTGGTTTCGTTATTACATTAGGTGTTTCTGAAGGGTTAAACTCAATCTCTTTCGCCTAGATAAGGTCTTGTACCTTGTTCTTCAGGGCCCAACAATCGTTTGTATCATGCCTCAGACATTCAGAATGATAGGCACATCAAGCATTCGGGTTGTAGCAGGGAGAAGCAGTATTGGGGTTCTTGGGATCTTCCTTTAGAATCACCAGATTGGACTTCAATAGATGTGGCAAAACCTGGAACAAGGTCATGTTGATCCGGGTGAATCGTCTTATGGGTGCCTCCAGCCTGCGTTGATGGTTTCGTTGTTGATTTGATACAGGATTGGAGATTATAACAGCCGCTACCGTTATAGGACGTTCAATTTTGTTTTGATTCCTGTGGCCATAAGCAACACTGACCTCCTTCTTTCCAGTGAAGGGTTTATTCATTGTGCTTGAGGATGCATCCCTTTGAATCTCGCCACTCTTAATACCGGCTTCTACCCGCTCACCAGTCATGATTAGCTCAGTAAATCCAGTCGAAGAGCTTCCGATCAGATGGTTGAAGAATGGGCCAGACAATGTTCCCAAGAACATATCCACCAACTCTCTATCAGATGAAGGGGGCTGGACTCTTCCTGCGAGATCCCTCCATTTCTGGGCATAATTTTTGAAACCCTCACCATAACCCATAGACATACCTTGCAGTTGTGTTAGATTTAGAGCTAGGTCAGCATTATACTGGTATTGCTTATAAAAAGCAGCAGCCACATCCTCCCAATTGCGAATATTGGTTCCTTCCAACTAATAGAACTAATCCAACTACATCCCTGACAAACTTTCTTAGTAGAAATGTACCCATAGGTTCCTATCAGCAGTATGGGGTTGAATCTTCCTGATGTACGACCTTAAATATAGCTTAGAACAAGAGACACCGTCATATTTAGCAAATGTGGGGACCTTGAATTTCTGCAGGATGACCACCCTTGAGACCAGTCCTAGCTCTTCAAAATCCAGCCCGAGTACCCTCTGGATCTCTATAGCATTGAGGCGATCCTCCAGTTGTTTGTATTTATCATCAATAGGAGGATATTATTCTTCAGAGTAGTTAACTTCATCTTCCTCAGACTCTGGGTTGTCATTTCCTTCCTTGTATTTTTCCTTCTTTATCATCTCCTTCACTCGACGAGGTTGCAAAATTTAGAGTTCGCTTGGCTGGTCCTCTGAACCTTCTTCCCAAATTTAAAACACTGACTGGTTTCTTCGCCTTCTTCTTCTTCTTATCTTTGATCATAAGAGCCTTTAGGTCCTCTTGTCCTTTAGCCAGAGCCAAGAACATCTGTTGGAATTGAGCATTTTATGCTTGAAGATCTTTTATTGTATGTTCAATATCCATCTCGCTGAAATAAATAGTAGAAAGATAAGGAGACCTGTTGTAAAAAACTTGTTTGTGTTATGATGAATGAAAATGCATATGCAAATGATTTCAAGGAAACTAGGAGATTTAAATTTTCTTAGACAAAAGGAAACACACATTGCATTAATAAATCCAAGTTTTATTACATCATGCCTCTTGTGGCTTACAATGAAGGAAATAAACACAAAACAAACTCCTAAGACAAAAAGTTCGAATGCATTCTTTTTGGTGCAATGTAGGCGTTCAAACTTCGCTCTTTTGTGAGCTCCAGAACTTTCTTCTCACTCGCATGGAATTGGGCTTCAAAGGTGTCTCACTCTTCTTTTAGCTGAATCCAATCCTTTTGCAAGTCTTCAAGCGAGGTAGGCATGTTGGGATAAAGGACAGTATACAGAACATCTCCTTTAACAACATGCTCCATGATAATAGGTAGGATGAAGGTGTAAGGCATTACGATACTCTGAGCACGAGCTCGTACCCACCTAAGTTAAGGCTCAAGGGGAATAGAATTTTTGTGTCCTAATATCTTACTATCCACTTTTTTTACCATCCTCCAAGCTCGTATAAACCTTTGACAGTAGCCTTGGTCGTCGCTCTCATAGTCGAACACCACACCTTGGATGAGGGCATTATGAGGACCATCTCTTTGTGCATACCCAAACTGTCGCAAAGCTAAGAAAGGGTTATAAGTGATACCTCCCCTAATGCCAAGCAAAGGGATATTAGGGAATTCCCCACAACGGTCGATGATAGTAATGTCCTCCAAGGATCGAGAAAACCAGTGAATATTCGAATGTCTGAGTGACGTCAACCTATTGGACCATCTCAAACCTTGCCCGTTCTTCACAACAGATCGGGTAGGTGCGAATCAAACCACCTAGCCAACAGAGGAGTGCAACACATGAGGGTTCCTCTTCTCTTCATGGTGTGAGAGTGGAGAGAATTCAAGATGTCTCCAAACAATGTAGGCACCGGATTGTGAGATATAAATTTTTTTACTGCATTCACATCTATAAGTTGGTTAGGATTAGGGAATAGTACCATCCCATAGATGAGAAGAGCCAAAATTTCTTCAAAGGCTTGTAAATCCAGAGTGCTCCAACAGTCTTGAGCTTTTTCCAGCAGGAACTTGGCTAGAAACCCTTTGACACCACTTCTTGTTTCCCAATTAACCATGACGTCAGATTGTTGGAAGTGTAAAGCTCGAGAAATCTCTTCAGGGCTCGGGCCTCTTTCAATACCGTTGAAAGGTAATTTATTGAGAATAGAAATTCCCAAGAGTTGAGAGAATTCTTCCATAGTAGGCACGAGTTGGTAATCAGGGAAGGTAAAATAATGGTGCAAAGGATCGAAGAACTCGAAAAGCATCTTCATCGTGTCTTCATCAAAGTTTGAGGTAACCAGGTTGAGAAGTCGTACATGTCTTTTGGTGAATGGAGAATTCTCAGGGAGCCTTGATGCTAATTCTTTGAGCTAAAAAGGTATTTGTACGAGATTGACTTGGATTATATACCTGCAAGTGGGAGTCATGTCCTACAAAACAAAACAAAGATGAATCTCAAGATCCTTGAAATGGTTAGTCTAAAATGCTATGGTATGATGCCATGATGTTATATACAAGCATATTTCACCTACGAAGGCCAGATGCTCCGTTGAGACAATTTACCAAGATCGACATGCCTTTATCTCATGCATTACATAATTTGTTAAAAGTTGAACTCATTTCACTGCGGGATCCTCCTCAAAATCCCAACACATTCTCTCCAAAGTATAATCCAAATGCGAGGTGTGCTTATCATTCGAACAGTCTTGGGCATGACACCAAAAATTGTTGGGCCCTGAAGATCAATATTCAGGATATGATCAATAATAATGAAATTAAGTTTGATCCTCCGGATACTCTGAACATGATTACTGCACCTATGCCCAAGCATGATAAAGGCATAAGTGCTATTGAAGATGTTCAGTATGTTACTTCCGTAAATGAGTTGGTGACCCCTCTCACGACAATAAAAAAGGATTTGTTACAAGCTAGATTATTTCCGGGTTGTGTTAAAGAATGTCATTGTTGAGCAGTCCAACCCAATGGCTACGGGTGCTGAAGGAAGGTGTTTAATGCCTGATGGATGAACACGTAATTTTGATTAAGAAAGTTTCGTCTACTAAAAATTTGTACCAAGATTTTTCAGTCGTATCTGGTACTCCTTTCAGGATCACTTCCAATGGTCCTGTAAGGATTACCGCCAATCCAAAAGTTACTCCTTTAATTATTACAACACCTGGGCCTATCCCATATTCCTCGAAAAAGGCTATTCCATGGAATTATGGGTCTGACGTCTATTACCATGGCATTAAACAAGAGTTGTCTGATGAAGATGGTGAGGAGGTTGATCCCAACATTGTCAATATTGTAGGGACCAGCAAAGTTATAAGAAGTAGAAGGATTTTATCCTCATAAATCTCTCCACCTTCTCATATCACGGTTACCAAGACAACTGCCCAGGCTCGGGGTAAAGAGCCAATGATAGAGCCTGTCCGGACGAAAGCACCAAAAGAAGCTACAGTCAAGGATACCTCTGGACAAGATTTGGATAAGGTTTTGAAGATCATTCATAGAAGCGATTATAAAATTGTTGAACAGCTGGGGCATACCCCGTCTAAAATTTCCATGTTATCTTTGATGCTGTGTTATGAAGCCCATGCGCAGGCTTTAGTAAAATTCCTAAAGACTGCTCATGTGCTGCAAAAAAAATCGGTTGATCAATTTGGAAGTTACGTGGCGATTTTGACAACTGATAATTGGTTGGGCTTCTCTGATGCTGACCTGACTCCGGAGGGGAGAAATTATAATAGGGCCATGTATGTCTCCATTGAATACAGGGGCACTATGTTGGATCATGTGTTGATTGATACTGGCTCTTCACTAAATGTTCTTCGGAAGGGTGCTCTTGATAGACTGGATTGTGAAGGGGTCGTGCTGAAGCCCAGTAACATCATAGTTCAAGCCTTTAAAAGGTCCAGGAGAATGGTGCATGGAGAAGTGGACCTCCTAATAAAGGTGGGTTCACAAATATCTGAGTCTACTTTCTATGTGATGGACATCCATCCAGCTTAGTCTTGTCTATTGGGATGCGCCTGGATCCATGGGGCAGGAGTTGTTAACTCCACTTTGCACTAGAAATTGAAGTATCTTGTTAAAGGAAAAGTTGTTACTGTCTGCGGAGAAGAGGAGTACATGGTCAGCCACCTGAATTCACTTCGGTACATGGAGATGGATGGAGAATTTATCGAGACTCCATGTCAGACCTTTGAAGTGATTTCCCCTGCTAGTGTTAAAGATGTTTCTTCCATTCCGAAGATCACTAAAACTCGGCACAAGATGGCTTCCTTGAAAGATGCCAAGGCTGCTATAGAAGAAGGTGGTTATACTATTTGGGGTTAGCATCTTGATATCCCTTACAAATCTGACAAGTTTGGTTTAGGATTTACTACAGAAGGTCAAAGGGTTATTCTTCATGCTCATTTTGGGAGACCTCCATTCCGCATCAACAACAACGGGGTCAATGCTATAGAGGATGCTGACAGTGATTGTGATTTCGACGACTGGATATTCCCTACCATTGCTTATGGACCTGATAATTAGAAATCAGAAGACATCTTCCCTATCTCCTTTAGTCAGGGGTAATATCTATATTCCTGTCTTATTGCTTTTAAAAGATTTTGGTTATGTAATAAAACAATGACTTTAAATCTTGTGTCTTACCCGGGGCACAATGATTCATTTGGTAAGGGTTGATAATTCATAAACATTGTTCATTCAATAAAAACATTGGATGTTTTGCATGCAAATTTTGTGATCTCTATCTTTATTTTATCTTATTGCATTTTCAAATAGCTATGTGTTCTTACAGACACCCACACACTACATTGCAGATCCTCATCCACTCTGAATCTCGTTGATAATAATTCTGTTATTCTCGCTTATGACTTTGAAAATCCGATCTACCAAGCAAAGGAAGAAGGTGAGGAAGATTTTGAAATACCCGGAGAACTTTCCAGAATCTTAATACAAGAGTGAAAGGATATCCAACTACATGAAGGGTCGGTCGAAGTTGTAAACTTGGGTACCGAGAAAGACAGAAAAGAAGTCAAGATTAGCGCCAACTTAGAGAGCAGTGTCAAGAACAGGTTAACCTAGATGTTGCATTAATATGTTGAAATAGTTTCTTGGTAGTACGAAGATATGCCAGGACTCGATACTGATATTGTAGTTCACCGTCTGCCGATGAAAGAGGGTTATGCTCCGATTAAGCAGAAGGTTTGTCGCATGCGTCCTGAAATGTCAGAAAAGTTCAAAGTCAAAGTTATGAAGCAATTCAACACAGGTTTCTTAGCAGTGACATCATATCCTCAATGGTTTGCTAATGTTATTCCGGTACCAAAGAAATACGGTAAGGTACGTATGTGTGTAGATTATAAGGATATGAACAGGGCAAGCCCTAAAGATGACTTCCCACTGCCATATATTGATGTTTTGGTCGATAACACTGCTCAGCACAATGTGTTCTCCTTCATGGATGGTTTCTCTGGTTCTAATCAGATCAAAATGGCGCCTAAAGACATGGAGAAAACTAGCTTCGTCACACAGTGGGGTACTTTCTGCTACCAGGTTATGCCTTTTGGGCTGAAGAATGCAAGGGCAACTTATCAGCGTGCCATGGTATCCTTATTTCATGACATGATTCATCACAAGATATAAGTCTACGTCGATGATATGATAGAAAGGTCACAGAAGGAAGAAGAGCATCTTCATCATCTTCATAAATTGATTGAAAGACGGAAGAAGTACAATCTAAGGTTAAATCCGAACAAGTGCACTTTTGGGGTGAGATCTCGTAAACTCCTGGGTTTCATCGTCAGTGATAAAGGTATTGAAGTTGATCCTGCAAAAGTTAAAGCCATTCAAGAAATGTTGGGTCCCCGTACTAAGATGGAAGTCAGAGGTTTCTTAAGGCGACTGAATTACATTTCCCGATTCATTTCCCATCTAACAGCTACTTGTGAACCAATCTTCAAACTGTTGAAGAAAGATCAAGTAGTAAAGTGGAACGGCGACTGTCAAGTAGCCTTTAATAAAATTAAGGAGTACCTACAAGAACCTCTGATTCTGATGCCACCATTTGAAGGAAGACCTTTGATCGTGTACCTAACAGTGCTAGAGAACTCAATGGGGTGTGTACTGGGACAGCTTGATGAGTCTGGTCGAAAAGAGCATGCAATATACTACCTTAGCAAAAAGTTTATCGACTGTGAAACAAGATATTCACTGCTCGAGAAAACTTGCTGCACTTTGGCATGGGCTACTCTCCGACTAAGACAGTATATGTTGACCCATACTACCTTGTTAATCTCTAAAATGGATCCCATCAAGTACATATTCGAGAAGCCAGCTCTCTTCGGATGAATAGCCCGATGGAAAATGGTTTTAACATAATATAACATTCATTACACCACTGAAAAAGCAATAAAAGGAAGTGTACTGGCAGATCATTTGGTGTATCAAGCTGTAGACGACTATCAGTATATGATCTTCGAATTCCCAGATGAAAACATTATGCAAATAACAGATTATGAAGAACCTGGACCATATGAAGGACCCGAGCTAGGATCCCGATGGACTATGGTTTTTGAACGCACTTGGTAACAAAATCAGTGTTGTAATTATCTCTCCTCGGGATTATCATATGCCATTCACTGCCAAACTTTGCTTTGATTGCACCAATAGTATGGATGAACATGAAACGTGCATCATGGGTATTAAAGATGCTATTGACCTGAGAATTAAGTTCTTGAGCGTATATGGGGACTCAGCCCTGGTAACCAGTTAGGTTAAGGGAGAATAGGATACGAAGCATCTGAATATTTTCCCCTACCGGGAACACGTGCTAACCTTGATCCTGTATTTCAAAGAGATTACTTTTGAGCATATCCCGAGAGAAGAGAATCAGTTGGCGGACACATTAGATACCATGTCGTCCATGTCCAAGGTCAGATGGGACAATGAGTCTCCCAGAATTACCATTAAAAGATTCGATGAACCGGCACACTGCTATGAAATTGACACTGATGGAGTAGAGGAAAAACCTTGGTTTCATGAGGTCAAAAGGTACCTCGAGGCTCAAGAATACCCTGAAGGGGCTTCGATCAATGACACAAAATTCCTACGAAGGTTCTCTGCTAAGTTCTTCTTGAGCATTGGAATTTTATACAAGTGTAATAATGATTCAACTCTGCTTCGTTGTATGGAAAAGAAGGAAGCATAGAAAATTATGGAGGATATGCACGAAGGAATATTTGGTACTCACTCCAGCGGGAATGCTATGGCTAAAAGGATTCTGAGAGTGGGTAACTATTGGTCTACTATTGAAACCGATTGTTACCACCACTCGAGAACTTGTCATAGGTGCCAAATTTACGCTGATAAAGTTCATGTGCGCCCAGTACCTTTGAACGTCATGACTGCTCTGTGGCCATTCGAAATATGGGTCATTGATATGATCGAAGAAATCAATCCTACTTCTTCTAATGGACATTGCTTCATTCTCGTCGCCATTGACTACTTTACAAAATAGATTGGAGCAGCCTCGTTCGCATCCGTTACTAAGAATATGGTCGCCTGATTCATCAAGCATAACTGTTGTACCCCAAAATTTTCCCTCCCATATTTCTCAAAACATTTCAAGAAAGATCTCCAAGTTGCTCAAGGTAGCCCAAGGGTTGGCCAGACAAGATCTCTCCTAAGGCAGTCTACCCCAAACTAGGGTTTCATGTTGTATCAATATCCTTGAGTCCAAGTGACCCCAAGTGATCACCAATGTCCTAATATGTCCTCAAGATCATCCATGTCAAATTTCCAGCTTTGCAGAGGAAGTTTTCTCAATCAATTGCCCAAAGGTCCAAAAATAGATTGTGTTAGGGGAAAAGTCAATTGTGACCTACAAACAGTCAAACTTCAAGATTTTTTGTTAAAATTCTCATTTTGAAGGATATTTCATCATTTGATCAATGGTTGATCATGATTCATCAAGGATTGCTCAAAATTCATCAAGATTCAAAAGTTACTAAATTAGGGTTTTGTAGGAAAAGTCAACTCAACTTTGACCAAGCATAACTTTCTCATACCTTATGGGAAATGACCCATCCAAAGATAATTTTGAAGAGGATGCAATTCCCTACAATCCATATTCATACCCCAAGTTCAAAAAATGCACTCACAGGATGTTATGAATTTGGACATTATAGGTCATTTTTGAAAGTCAAGAAAAACACCTTTTTTGGCAAAGCTTCTAACTTGAGTATGGTATATCAAAATGAGATGATACCAAAAGGGTTGGTTATAGGACATCTCAAGATTTCTAAAAAGTCCAAGAACACCTCCAAAAGTTCAAAATTGAAAAAGTTATGCATTATTGAAGTTGGACCTTTTTGCAAAATTGCCAAAAGTCAACCATCCCCAAAACATCAAATTTTGCCAAATGGACCCATTCTTTTTCACTTGATTTAAGTTTGCATTGTTGCCCACGTGCCCTAGCTTCAGCCATGTGTCCATATCACATTTTTATTTTTTTATTTGATTTTTATTTGAATTAATTCATTTTAAATCAAATAAAATCATATAAAATCTAAAGCATTGATAACACATGATTTTTTGGCTATTTCATGCTCCAAATACAACTATTATTTGAATCAAATTCGTATCAAAAGGCATTGGTTACAAAAAGATATGATTTTCATCAAATTTTCCAAGCTTGTAAAAGGAAATCAAATCAAATATCAAAACCTTAATATGGAGAGATTTGGACCAAGTTTTTCACCCTAATCCAATGCACAATACATAAGCAAGCAGAAGGACATGAAAATAAGGGTTGGCAATCACTTTTAGAGGCAGAACAACTTTGCAAAAAATCACAAAAAAGCTTGAGATTGAAATCAAGGTTAGAGGCATTTTCAAGAGCTGAGACGTATCTCAATCGATTCTTGGCAACGCACACAAGCTATCCCAATCAAAACCAGGCATTCTCAGGCACTTATACGCACTGTAAGACCTTCGTAAAACCTTCATGTTCTTGTTTTCGATTCGCATGATTCTGGCATCCATTGAGTGAAATAATTGTATATTTGTGATCACAAGAACATTTGTAGGCTTTTGGCATCATTTAATTTCATTTATCTGATCAGTATTGCAATCCACCATAGTTAGGGTTTGCTTGGAATTTTTGGGAGTTTTTGTGTCAGGTAAAATTGAGACACATGATGGACATGGTTGTATCCAGGAGGATAAGACGAACACGACCATGTCCTTAGAAATCGTTTTCATGGCCTGGAGGGGATTTTAGAACAAGGCTGTGCTTTTAGCTGCGGATACAAATCCGCAGGTAAATTTACAGTGTTTAAGAGGACAGGGACGATGAGGTGCCCTCCGTCCATTGGGCTATTCAAATGTTACGCGCTTTTTTTATTTTTTTCTGGCATTTAATTTGTTTCCTTATATTATTATTAATACTTATTAGTATGACAAGCAAAGCAATATGGTGTGGTGGCAAGAGAATGATGCATTCTCCTTCAGGACCTGGCTTCGAATCCCAGGTCCCCCTCTTTCTCAATATTATTTCTTTTCAGGTTTTCCAGTGCATGCGCCCATCTGCAATCAACCATATGCCCTCATCAATCCAAGCGCCAGATGGCCAAGGAGCCAGATCTAGTGGTCCATGTTGGAAGTCCACTATAAGCTAGGTCAATGTGTGCCTACTGGATAAGAGAAAGTCAAACGGACCAGCATTAATGGGCCTACAGAATTACTATTAACACCCTTCAATCAGGCCCAATTCTTATACTTTTTATTTATTTTGTTTATTTAATTTAATTGTTTTATTTCATTTAACTAATTCTCTAACCAATAACAAAATTCTTTTTTTTATCAAATAAAATCACAAAAATACTTTTTTTTATCCAACCAAATTTTAAAACTTTCCTTTTTATTAATAAACTTATTAATTAATTTAGGTTTTTAATTCTAGAAAAAAAACTCTAACTTATTTTTGTAAATAAATAAAATTAATTAGATTTAATTAGGTTTTAGCTACTAATTTAATTATTTTATTTTCTTTCTTAAAATACCAAAAACCAAAATATGTCATAAGTTATTTTTTTCATTAATCAATTTAATTAATTTAATTTAGTTAATTATCTTAGGATTTAATTTATTTCCTTAAATAAAAACGACAAAAAAAAGACATTTTCTTTTAAAAAGGGGTCAAAACCCTAATCTTAGATCCGATTTAATTTCGCGTCGCGTTTTATTTTCTTTATCCAATAATGTATCTGCTTACGGATTGTAATAGTTAAATAGGACATTTATTTATTTTATCGCATTATTTTATTTTCAAAGGGTTGCTTTTGGCGATGTAAATACCCGATGCCTTGTAATTTAAATTTTTGCATTTTTATTCCGTAAATTATAACTGTTTGATGTTTGATAATAGGGTTTGCATGACAAGACTGAATGTTTAAATCTTAAAATCAAATTAGATCACCCTTAACATGTACAAAGAAAAAAATAACTGAAAACGACACACTCGCACATGCGCACTCTTAGGGTACACCCCATTTGGTTGCCTTCGTACACGGTCATTGAGTATAGGTCGTTTTAGAGGTCGTCCTCTTGTCTAAAAGATCATAGTTGCCTCGAAATGGTTGCCTAGGATATTGTTGCTTCAAACAAATGATCTAAGACATTAGGGTTACCGCTAAGGCGTCCTAACATTGCTTTAGTGACCGCATGTCCCTCATTCGAATTGACCTTAAAACTCCAATGACGGAGCTACCTACTCATTAATAGTGGGATAGCATTGTCTAAAGGAAATTAGAATAGAACGATTCCTTTTTCGAGTAGGTAGATGGTTCTTAGATACTTGCTCTTTCAAAACAAAAACTTTTCACACTTACACTTCTTTTCAAACAAAGTTTTCAAAAAAACACTTCATTACACTCTTGAGGACAGAAGCAAGAGTTAAATCGAAGTTTCAAACAAAAACTTTTTCAAACCCACAAGCACAAAGAAAACAATTTTGAAAACAATTGAGCAAGTACCTAAGAGCCCGTGGATAACCACGGATAGAAAGGGTGCTAATACCTTCCCTTTCTATAATCTACCCGTACTCAGAGATAATCTTAAAAAAGGAATTTTTATATGCTTTTTTCCTTTCCTTGTTGGATAAAATAAAAGACGGTGGCGACTCTTGCTTACCGCGACATTTTGCAAACACAAAACGCAAACCAGCATTCCAAAAACAGTCAGTTCTTCCCACTGTATCACAATAACCTTATCTGTCTGTATGGAATTCCCGAGAGAATCATCATGGACAATGGTACCAATCTCTACAACACCTTGATCACTGAACTATGCATGCAGTTTAAGATCAAGCACCATAACTCGTCTCCGTATCGACCTAAGATGAATAGCACAGTGGAAGCCTCCAATAAGAACATAAAGAAGATCATGCAAAATATGGTTGTGACTTACAATGACTGGCACGAGATGTTACCATTTTCTCTTCATGGCTATCGCACTTCAGCATGAACATTAATTGGGGTAACCCGATTCTCTCTGGTTTATGGTATGGAAGTTGTACTACCTGTTGAAGTTCAGATTCCCTCTCTGAGAATTATGAAAGATGTAGACTTAGACGAAGATGAGTGGATTCAAACCAGGCTAGACCAGTTGAATCTGATTGACGAGAATATGCTTGCGGCTATCTATCACGGTAAAATGTATCAGAAGCGTATGATCAAGGCATTCAACAAGAAAATCAAGCATCGGGTATATCAGGCTGGTGACTTGGTAATAAAGCGTATCATTCTACCGCAAGGTGATCCAAATGAAAAATGAACTCTAACCTACGAAGGGCCATTTGTGATTAAGAAAATATTTTCTAGCGGTGCTATGATATTGACCATCATGGACGATGATGATTTCCCGCACCATGTGAACGCTGACATAGTCAAAAGATACTACGCATAAAAAAGACCTGCTAGATTGACTGGCCTAGGAAAAAATAAGAGCATCTTGGTGAACCAAAAGGTTCGGTAAAAATTTGGGATATATATAAAATATTATACACCCGGCATGTCGAAAACCTGAAAAGGCAGCTTGGGCAAGAAAGGGTATTCCAGTCGACTGAAAACCCGAAAGGGCGATCCAGGAAAATGTTAGGGATAAAAGCGTACGACTATGTCCCCATTGGATCACCTACAACAAGCTTTACTATCAAAGTCAGAGTTCAACTGGTATAGATCAATTCACTCACTTTCTTCTAACAGCAAGGGATGAGATACTTGAAGACGTACGGGAAATAGCAGAGTTGGAACCCAGCGAGATCATTTCCACATAGCTATATATAACTTGTTTTTGCTTTATACTCTTTTCATCTCATGAAAATTTCCTCCTATTGTGATTTCTGTCTCTTTGTACAAAATCGCATGTTTTGGGCAAACTATCAATAAAAATACAAATTGCAAAATTCAAACTTTTTGTTTTTACTTTTTCTGTTTTGTTTGCGAAAAATGTCCAATGACTAAACTTGAATAAGCATATGCATATGAATACGATTAACTATTAACAATTATATGCATAAAAACATAAAGTAGCATTTACTCGAGGCTCTAGGAGTTGGGATAACGTTCAAGCTGTCCACAAATCCCCACAGATCCACTTCCATGGGATTATCCCCCACATATTAGTCTTATCATACTCATCAACAAATCACTATAGCGGATAAAAGAAGTATGATCTTTTTTCCAGCAATATCACCCACCTATGAAATTTCAATCAGTACACTTTATGGAAATTCTCCTCCCCATATGAGTCTATTCCTCCAAAACTTTAAAAACCCCTGCAGATTTTCTTCTCTCCAACAGAGCTCGTTTCCTTAGCAAGGGTGTTTCCTCAGCAGAGTATTTCTCTGACAACGGGGTTTATTTCCACAACTAGGTTTATTTCCCCCAATGGATTACAGTCTCCCCAGCTTGAGTCTGTTTCTACCATAAATTACCGGCAAAATTCCCATCTCTAGCAAAGGACAATCTGGATTGATATTCCCAATAGTTGCTACTGAATCTGAAACTGGATCAGATATTATTCAACCCTATTCAATCCAGACGAGTTAGTGTCCATGTCAGAAACTCGGTCAGATATCACCTCGAAAGGATATCCATCTCTTTTATCCCTAGTCAGGGTATACAATAATTATAACCCCCAAAAGAGCGATGAAAGACCAATGTTTTTGAACTCTTCTCCCAAAGCAGAAATCAATATTCCCCGACGGAGTTTCCCCAAACAAGAGAGAAGGAATCCCCAACGGCAACATTCCAACAAGATCGAATATACACATACTCTTCATCCCTAGCAACAACCAGAGATTTATTTTCCCCAGACAAAGATTACACGAGTTTACAAAAAAAACACTTCAACAACATTTCACATTCATACTTCATTTTTGAACAACATAGCATATGCATACAAAATGCATATAACACACTCTTATTTATTTTGAGAACATCATTACACAATGCATTTCATACATCATGACATTGCATACAACTAACTCTTTACCTTTTCAAGAAAGATCAATCAACAGACAAACATCATCAACTACTTATATGACCAGACATCCTTCTCAAAGGCTACATCTGACAAATATCTACTTAAGCAATTTCCTCAGAAGGTCATTCTCAAAAAACAATATCTTCTGGATCATATTAGATCAAGCATAGATTTATTTTGATACTTCTTCCAGTTGAACATGAACGTAAACATCTTCTGGCTTAGATTAAATCAAATGTAGATTTATTATGATACTTCTTCTAGTCGAAGACGATTGTAGACATTTTTCTGGCTCAGATTAAATCGAACGTAGATTTATTCTGAAACTTCTTCCAATTAAATTTGGACGTTAATATCTCCTGGCTTAGTTTAAATCGAGCGTAGATTTATTCTAATACTTCTTCCATTTGAATACAAGCTTAGACATCTTTTGGCTTAGTTTAAATCGAGCAAAAAATTATTTTTCTACTTCTTTTAGTTGAAGATGATCGTAGATATTTCCTAGCTCAGATTAAATAAAGCATAGACTTATTCTAATACTTCTTCCAATTAAAGTCGAGCATAAACATCTTCTGGCTCAGTTTAAATCAAACATAGACTTAATCTGATACTTCTTCCAGTTGAAGACAAACATAGACGTTTTTTGGCTTAGATTAAATTGAACATAGATTTATTCTGATACTTCTTCCAGTTAAACATATACATCTTCTGGCTCAGATTAAATCAAGCGTAAATTTATTCTGATACTTCTTCCGGTTGAAGACATGCATATACTTCTTTTGGCTCAAATTAAATCGAGTGTAGATTTATTCTAATACTTCTTCCAATTGAAGTCAACAGTTACTTTGGATGGCATCTATAATCCCATCTCTGACGACTCTCTGCCACCCCTCCAAATGGCATGTATTAGCCCATTCCCAATATAATCAACCAACAGTGTTACTTCGTGCATCAATGAGTGCAAATTTCTGGGCACTTAAGTGTTCAATCATCTTCCACCTTTAAGTCACGAATGGCAGACATCCCAATGTAACTCTTCAGGTTTAAGAATATTGAACAGGGGCAGCTGTTGTACCCAAAAATTTTCCCTCATATTTTCTTCAAGGCATTCTTTCAAGGGTTTCTCAAATGCTCAAGAATCTCAAGAGTTAACCAATCAAAACCTCCTCCTAAGCAAAAGGTCTACAACTAGGGTTTTGTGCTTCTCAAGAAAGATTGGTTTGCAAGTGTGCTAGATGATTTCCATGGTTCTCCATAGGTCTCCAACAAGGTTCATGTCAAGTTTCAAGTCTTGCATCACAAGTTTGCTCAGTCAATGGCTTAGATGATTGAAAATCAACTATATTGGGTAAAAAGTAAACTTTGGTCAACATAAAGTCAAACTTCAAGGTTTTTTGTCAACATCAATATTTTAAAGTGATATTCATCATTTTATCAAGATTTTATCATGATTCCTCAAGGAAATACCTCAAATCACCAAAAGTCAAGAATTGCCAAATTAGGGTTTCCTTAGGAGAAATCAACTGAACTTTGATCAAGCATAACTTTCAAATGCTTCATCAACTTTTCCCTAAACAAATCCCATTTTCAAGGAAATTCAATTCTCTAAAACTTTGTTTTTATGCTCAAGTCCAAAAAGTGATTCATTTGAAAGATATGAGCTAATACATTACAGGTCATTTAAAAAGTCCACAAAAAGACACTTTTTGTCAAGGCAACTTACATCAAGATAAAGTGTACAAATGCAAAAATGATAAAAAGAGAAATTGTAGAGGACATCTTGAGATCTTAAAAAATTCAAAGATTAACTTCAAAAGATGAAAATTGAGCAAGTTATGAGTTTCACAAGTTGGGAAATTTTGAAAAAATGCATGAAATGCAAAATGTGCAAACTTGAAATTTTGGACTTGTGACCTAACTTTTTGGACTTCAAACATGTCCATGACCTTGTGAAAGACTCCTAAGCTCACTCATACCTTTCCCTATATTTTATTATGATTTTATTTATATTTATTTTGTTTTTATTCAAATAAATGAAAAATAAATTAAAAGAGGTACAAGACAATTGGGCCAGGCGCAAGGGTGATCTCTTTAGGCCCAATACAACTCATTCCAGCCTATTGCATCATGCCATAATCCTGCCAACCCAAGAAGGGAAGGGAATATTTTCTTTTGGAATGTTTTGAGGAAAATTTAAAAAATTCATAATGCCATTGGATTCATGCCATTCTTGTTAACCTAATGCAGTGTTCTATATATGCACAACATTCAAATCTAGAGCACACACACGCAACTGTCTCCAAAACCTAAACTTTGTTCCCAAAATTTTCAATAAAAGTCAAGCTTCGAATCTTAGTTTCCAAAAGTCTTCAACCCAAACTAGTGACTAAACCTCACTCCTGAGATCCCTAGGAGTCTCCCCAGGTCGAAGAGCACGTCCAACTGTGCTTAGAAGGTTGTTCACAAATTCACCAGTGGTAAGGTTTTGGTTTATTTTAGTATAATCGATTGCAGGTCTATTTAACATCTTTTTGTGATACATTTGCATTTATAATAGAGTTCAAGACATGAACAAGCTATCACATGGTATTTTTGGCGCCAGGATCACACATTACCATGTTTGAACTGAGCTAGGGTTTTCCCTTTGTATCTCACCCTACAGGCTATTTCAGCCTAAACTAATGATTGCAATGAATTCGTAGGCCATGATTTAGGGGGCATAGTCCCTTTTGATCTTTATTTTTGTCGGTTTATACAGGGTTTGAGATTTTTACTTGCTGGAGAAGATGACCGGAGGTAGGGATCTGGCGCTTCTCCGGCCATATAATTCATTCTTTCTTTTTATTATTTTTGTTTGATTAATGTACCAGATGAAATGACGGCTCTAGCGGAAAGCGCGTGTATCTTAAGGCTTTGGAGTTCTAAGGCAGGGGTTCGATCCCTGCCTCTGGCATATATTTTTTCCCAATTTTCCTTGCAGATCCCGTAAAGATCAAGTTCACGCCCGCACCATGCATCTCCAACCCTTGACCATCAGATCTCATAAAAGTCAAATCCAACGCATCAAACGCACACCCCACCGTGCACCTTCAGGGAGCCTTCCTCATCAGATCCAATGCAACGCCTGAGCTCCTTGAAATGGGCCTAGGGATTTCTGATTTGCACCCTCCATATTTTCTTATTCTTACAGGCCCATTTGTTCTTTTTTCTTCTTCTTTTAATTCACTATTTTCTTTTTTTTTAATTAATTTCATTTAATCAGCAAAAATGATTTAAAAAAATTAGATTTATGTTTTTTGATTAATTAATTTAATATTTGGTAATTAAAATTAATTTGATTTAATCATATTTTTTAATTAACTAATTTGTAAGTCATTTAGAAATAGGTTTTTTTTTCACTAAAAATATTTTTCTAAACAAAAACAACAAAATATTTTTCTTAAATGCTTAGAAATTCTTTAAGGGTTTTTACATCTTTCCCTTTTCAATCTCTGCGCGTCTATTTATTTTTCGCATTATTATAAATATTGTAACTGTCAACGGTATGTAATAGATAAACTAGGATTTATTTACATTTTCCACCCCATTTTATGGTTTGTAATTCCCCGTCCCCAAAGCATTGTAATAGTGTAGATTTTATTTCCCACACTTTACTTTCTGCACCTATACTATGTATGCATGTATGTATATATAACTGTATAGTAATTAGGCGTGTATGATAAGATCTAAAATCAACCATCAGATAAACCTAATCAACATAATATATCTGAATTGAACACATTTCGCACACTCGTACCTCTAGGGTGATTCCACTTGTTGCCTTCGGATAAAAAACAGTTATGTCCCTCGAACATGGGGACGCTTTAGCAAAGTCCCTCCGATACAAAAGATCATAGTACCTCGATGACACTTCGATGCTGCCTTTCGTAAACGATCTTGTCCCTTACGATAAATTGTTAAAGAGTCCTTATGAGTTGCCTTTATAACTGTACGATGACCTGCGCCTATCCCTTCACATCCAATGATAGGGCTTCCTACTAACTAATGGTATGGTAGGGCTATCTAAGGAGGAGGAAAATAACATGAAAGATCTTTGAGTAGGTAGATAGCTCGTAGTCGCTTGCTCACAAAAATAAAACATACCTTTCCACACACTTTTCTCTGAAATATTTTCAAAAACAAACACTTTGTACGCATTCTTAATGATACGAGAATCATTATAAATTTTGCCTCACTTAGGCATTTTCAAAATAATTTCAAACATACACAACACAAAGTAATTTCAAAAAGTGAGCTAGTGATTAAGAGTCGATAGATAACTATGGATGAAAGGGGAGTTAACACCTTCCCTTTTCATAACCTATCCCTCGAACTAAAAAAAAATCTGAAGGTCTTTCTTGTTCTTTTCAGCCTTTCCTTATTGGATAAAAAGAAAAGTAGGTGGCGACTCTCGTTATCCGCAACATTTACGATAAAACGCAAAACAAGTCAGTTCTCCCACCATATTACAATTTTGTTTGTTGAGAATTTGTTATAAGACTTGGAGTTGGAAGAGGTATCTGTAATATCCGAAACTCCTATTAGGATCACTTCCAAGGGTCCTGTAAGGATCACTTCCAAATCCAAAGTTACTCCTCTGATAATTACTACACTCGGACCCATCCCATATTATTTAGATAAAGTTATTCCTTGGAACTATGGAGCCGACGTCTACTACCATGGAGTCAAGAAAGAACTACTGATTACTGTGTGTTGTACCCCAAAATTTGCCCTCCCATATTTCTCAAAATATTTCAAGAAAAATTCACAAGTCCAACCCGGCGCATCATATTCAGGTGTTCTTTCGCCAAGATATCTCTGATAACATATTCTCAAATTCATTTCGGCTCAAGAGTCAATTCTTTAAAGAAGGTATTCGAATGTGTGAGTTTTCTCGAAGAAATATGGTGAAAAAGTGTGCTGAAAGTGCAGTTTTTACGCGCTAAAAAATTCATAACTTGAAGATCGTGGCTCGTTTTGAACCCGTTCCGGTGGCCAAAATTCCGTCTTGACATTATCTACGTTTTCATCTCTCACGGCTGGAAGCCAACTTCGATCATAAGGTCTTCAAAAATGTGGATTTATCAAGTATTTTCATACAGAAAATTTGTGACAGAAGTTTATTTGCGTCATGTTCAGAAAATCATAACTTGGTCGATTTTCATCGTATCGAGCTGGTTCCGGCGCCAAAATTTCAAAAATTGAGTTGGCTACATTTTCACAGGAGGTATCGAGTTCGAACGGTGTTCAAAAGGCCTTCGTTTTTTTGCTCAGAGTGCGTGACACGCTGAAAATCCTGAATGTTGAATATTATTTCATCTGGGCCGAAACTTCGAAAATTCATAACTCGGTCAATTTTTATCGGATTGGACTCATATTTTTACACAAGGTTACTGACTCATAGATATACAACTTTGCTTCAAAAGTCGAGACAAAATTATGCACCGATCAATACCAGTTTTTTATTGAAGAACGTGTCAGAGTCGACACTGAAGCCCAAAATAAGTTTGTCTGAGCTGAAACTTCAAAAATTCATAACTAATTCACCTTTTATCCGATTGAGTCGATTTTCGGACATGAGTTAGTTCTCGATGTCGGCTACATTTTGTTTTCACATTTCAACTTCAAAAAATGCACTTAAGTCCCTGCGATTTAGCATGGAAAGTGACGAATTCAAGTGAATATTGGAGGCCCAATTGCACATTCAAAGCCCATTTGCTTTACCCTAATTTTCATTATATAATCACCTTCTTTTCACACAAACCAAAAAAGAGGAAAAGAGAGAAAAAACCTTGCCACAACACTGTTGGAATATCAAACTCTTTCAAGAACCCTAAAACCTTGAAATCCTTATTACAAATCCCTCTCTCACTACAAACAAGCCATCACAGTTATAAACCAATACCTCACTACTTCTTCAGTAAGGATAAGGCTGGCTTGATCTCCATGATCCTAATTTTCCAGTAAGGCATAAAAGCATTCAGGTCACTAATCTTCCAGTAAGGGTAAGATTGATTTGATCTCCATGATCAAAAGGGTATAATCATTCATACATGTCATATTGTGCCTAAACATTAAATTTCTTCATATGTTGGTTTTATTTGAATTTTTATGATTTTATTTAATGTGTTCATGAGGTTCAACACTGCAGATTTAGACAGGATCCCATGCAGGTTCATTAAGGAACGTTGAGGCCAAAAGCCAAATGGCCAAAAGGCCAAAAGGCAAATGGCCAAAACAGAACATTTTACACATGACACCAATACGTGGCGAGACAGACATCCTGAGAAGATTAAGGAACATTGAGGCCAAAACACAAATGGCCAAAAGCCAAAAGCCAAATGGCCAAAGTAGAACAACTTATGCATGATGAGGCCATAACACAAATGGCCAAACCACTCCAATTCACCTCCAAAAAGGGGACAGAAACCCCCCAAGGTATTGTATTTTCTTTCTTTTCCTTATTTTATTTATTTCAATTATTTCTTTTTTTAATTAATTCCTTTAATTTAACTTATTTTCATAAAATATAAAAAATAGTAAAAAACAGAAAAGTCATAAAAAATCAAAATATATTTATTTAATTAATATTTTTTTTGTAAATAAATTTCACTAATAATTAATTATTTATTTTTATAAATCAAAATTGCATGTAAATAATTAGATTAATTTTAGGTTTAATTTTAACATGTTTTTCTTAATAAATAAAAAATTAGAATTAGGGTTAATATTTTAATTTCATTTAATCTTTCTCATAAAAATACATAAAAAACATAAATACCAAAAACTCAAAAAAATAATAATAATTTCTTTTTTCTCTTTAATTTCATTAGTTTAATCATTTAATTTAATTTCATTAAAAAGGATCCAACGCCCTCGTTTCCAATTTTAATTCCTATTCGCGCATTTTTATTTATTTCCTTCTTTTAAATATTTATGTAACTCTCCCAAAGCCTTGTAAACTTAATTTCTCGCACTTTATTTTATTTCTTTATTTACTTTCCGTCAAATCGGGTCCTGGATTTTAATTTTGGCGATGTGGACCCGCGCCTTTGTAATAGTTTAGAACTTTTAATTTCCGCATCTTTTTAACTGTTAATTAAAATGCATGCAAGAATGAATGACAAAAATAAAAACCAACGCGTAGCTCACTCATAACATGACAAGATAAAATAAATGAATCTGACACACAAATCACACACACAAATCACACACCACCCCTAGGGTACGCCTCACTGTTGCCTTGCCTCGAAAGATGATCGTCGAGTAGAGGATGTCTTAGTAAGTCCTCATGATCCGGGAACCTGGCATGAGGGTAGCTTTTAAGGTGTCTTCCCATTGCTCTGGTGATCACCATGTCCCGAACCTCGAATTGACCCGAACACCTCCAACGGTGGTGCTACCTACCTCTCAATGGTGGGATGGCACTACTTTAAAGGATATTTACACAGACGAATTCCTTAGGGTAGGTAGACGACTCGTGGATACTTGCTCTAATTCAAAACAAAACAAATCAAAAATACTTTTCACACCAACACATTTTCAAAAAGCTTTCGAAAGCATTTTTCAAACACTCTTGAGGACCGATACAAGAGTCTAACTGAAATTTTCAAAGAAACTTTTTAAAACCCACAGTTGAAAAGTAAACAAACCATTTTTGAAAACACAATGAGCAAGTATCTAAGAGCCCATGGATAACCATGGATAGAAAGGGTGCTAACACCTTCCCTTTCTATAACCTACCTCCCGAACCGAGAGCAATCTCTATAAGGAATTTTTCTGTGCTTTTGTCCTTTCCATTTGGAGAAAATAAAAGACGGTGGCGACTCTTGCTTCCGCGACATTTCGTGAACCAGCGTTAAACAGTCAGTTCCAGATCCACCGATCACAGAACTGGCGACTCTGCTGGGGAATTAACTTAAAGTGAGGTGTACCTTAGGGTTAGTTCATAACTGTGTTTTCAATTGCTTTCCTTGTTTGCTTTAAATTGTGGGACTGTCTTGGGAGTTCTATAGATCCTAACCCGGATCTGGGGATACCTTCTTAGAAAGTAGCAACAAGGCTGTGAGGGAACTGTGTGGGGTATACCGACATGGTTGAAACAGTCTGCTACATTGATGTGGCACTTTGGTGTGTACCAGTAACCCTTGAGTTCAGTCAAGGAGAGTACGGGGCCTCCGCGTGGTGTCATGAAGCATCAACAGACCTTAGGAACCTTAATTGAACTATCTTGGCCTCTTTAGGGTAGTGAGATAACTGACTTTGGTGCAGTCCGAGGTTGGTTGATACTCGATACTACACTCAATTGAGGGTTGCTTTCCTGGAATATTTTGGTCGCCAGTTTAGTGGCTAAACCGAAACGATGAACAATGAAAGCAATCCAGTGATATTGGGACCCTTAGAACCCGATTACTTCTAATAGGACAGGTTGAGCCCACCAACTTCAAGAGGGTAATACCCAGACCCCATGCTGGCCTGAACTCTAAGGGTTTCTCTTGTGTGACTTGTGTGCCTTCCAACTTGACTACTTGCATGCTTGTTATCTGACACTTGAGTTTCTTGCAGGTTTTGTTTATAGTCCTTAACTGGGACTCATAACAGGGTTTACTGAGTGTTTTGCAGGTTTTACTTGGTCCTTAATTGGGACTCATGACAGGTTTTACTTGAGTTTCTTGCAGGTTTTGGTTTGCAGTCCTTAATTGGGACTCATAACAGGGTTACCTACATTACCCCATGCATAGCATGACATCATACCATTGCATACATCCTGCATAAAAAACTAATCCATTTCAAGGATCTCAAGGGCTTGTGATGCAGGTCATGGTGAATCAACTATCCCAGCAAGGGGCAAAGAGGATTTATTTTCCTCTAGACAAAGTTGTCAGGGGCTATGACCCACTTGATATGGTGAGCTTTGACTCTTGAAGAAGGTTCCCCTAACCAAGGTTGTTTGGAAATCAAAACCAGACATGATGATTAAAGTCAGGGGCTATGACCCACTGGATATGGTGAGCCTTTGACCCTTGGAAGAAAGACTCTTAACAAATATGAAGTTTCTTTCAATCAAGCTACCGGATCCAAATGCTAACAAATTTTTTTATTTACCCCGCGAGGTCCTTAAAAACATTACATGCATATCATACTCATCATTGCATAACAGGTATCCTTGTTGCAGGTCACTTACCTTTCTCGCTATCTATTTCAGCAATGGCTTCACAACAAGATAACCAGGACCTTCACACTCAAGAGACTCAGTTCAAAGAGATCTTCCTAAGCCTATCCAAGGGGCAGGAAGAGTTGAGGACACTCCTCATGGGGAATCTGGTCAGAAAAAGTCCTGAAGATGACAAGGACGAACAGCTGAAACGTCTACAAGCTGAGGTAGACACATTGAAAACCCTGATGATGGGGCAAAGGGCATTCATTCAAGGTTTAGCTCAGGAGCAAGGAGAGCTGAGGGCCATGATCAGTCAGCTTCATCAAGACATGAAGCAACCGGTCTAAGTCAGGGACCCAGTCATTAATCAACTTCCAAGAAGTCAAAGGTTTAGGCCTCTCCAAGCTGCTATTACTTCACAGGTCCAACAACGACCTCGCCCAGAACAACGGGCTGATCAGAGCAAACCAGACAAGCCTAAAAGGCAGTTCACCAAGCTCAACGTGTCACCGTCTCTAGCTTTACAACAATTGTTGAGGTTGAATCTGGTGACGTTAAGGGACCCTCCTAAGAATCCCAACACAGCCTCCCCAAAATACAAGTCTAAGGAAAGATGTGCATACCACTCTGGCAGTCCAGGCCATGACACCAACGACTGCTGGGCTCTGAAGAATAAGATCCAAGACCTGATTGAGGAAGGAGCTGTGGATTTCACCCAGATGGGCCAGGCTGAATGCTCCTGCCATCCATATCGGATGCACCATTTGAAGTAACAAGCCCTGAGATGAAAAGACTTTTGTCCATTGGGATTTCCAAGTTGTAATTTTCTTTTGTTCAAACATTTACTCATGATAAACATTGTTATTCCATTAATGCATCGCATATGTCTATTTTGAAGCAATATATTCGTATTCACTATATGCAAATTATTTTCATATTTTTTCTGATGATCAACGCTCGATTAATAACTCTAAGCCTCTTGAGGGAGGATGACGAAAATGATACTACGACCTACAGTATGCTTTTGAACAGACCCCGCTGATGAGGTACATGCATTGTTTCAAATCCTAAACACTGGAGTTATAAGGAAGATAATCCCTCGTCAACCCCTCTGAGCCAAAGAAGTAGAAGTTTTTATTTTCGAAAATTGAAACCCTTAATCATAACCCGGGGCAGGGTAGTCTTCTCAGTTGATCCAAGTGCATAACTAATGGCACCAAAGAGGTCCTTACAAAAAAAACAAAAAAAAATAAGACAGTGATGATTCCGAATAATCATAAGGATAGGCAGTCATTATATCTCAAAAATAAAAACCCAATAAGTCAAAACCTATGAAGGAGACTTACAAAACTGGGGCATCTCGCTGACTGTAATCACAAAAGAAACAGTTCAGGCAAAATTTAGGGATAGCGAAATCAAAAAGAAAGAGGTCATACAAACCCTCAACAAAAACAAAAAATGACTGCCCATTCAGAATAAATCATCAAAAGCCGAACCATCACCGGAAGATCAAAGCAAAGACTCGAACAAGGTCTAACGCACGATCAACTGAGTTTAGGTTTGAAGAACATCACGAAGAGCGGGTGGGTACAAATATAATTTGAGCCTTTATCCTTTGTTTCTTAAACCGTGAACCAGGCCACGTTATAACCCTTAAAAGTCCTAGCTGAAGCATGGGTTAGTTCGAAAGCATACTGTGACGAAAGGTATCCTGACTCCTTAAGGCTTACTATAAAGAAGGAGTTGACATCACGTTTTACAAACATTCATTTGTTTTATGAAAAAAGAATGCATTTTCAAAATCTTCAAGACAGACATAAGCGTTGCATTGTTAACATAACTTTGTTTGCATATGACTTTTTGTTCGAACAGTAGGAAAATTCGCACGATGAATACCTAGTGAACAAAAGCACTTCCAATCAAGGGGCATGGCATGACTATTGTCCGTCATCTGGGGCAGTTAAGTCAAGATTCAGAGAATCTTTCAAAATGTCAAACAGCCTGGGGCAAATCTCCGCCTGAGTCACTTGGGGCATTCCAACAACGAATCTTGCCTGATCAAACACCTTCTGATGGTATGACAAAACACTTCTAACAGGGGCAACTCCCTACTTTCTGAGAATGGACATAGTCGAAAAAATACTATGCACAATCAAAGACCCGCTAGGTTGACATACCTAGGCAAAAATAAGGGCTTCCCGGCGAACCAAAAGGGTTCGGGCAAAATGAAGGGATGAAAAAACATGTACACCCGGCAAGTCGAAAACCTGAAAGGGCGGCTTGGGCAAAAATGGGTATCCCGGTGGACTGAAAACCCGAAAGGGGCGGTCCAGGCAAAAGTTAGGGATTAAAGCGTACGACTATGTCTCGTCATCTTGTCATTTGCCTATCAGAAGAAGAGTTTGTCCATCAACAACTATCAGCACCTCACAGGTCTTCCTCTCCCCATATTAGAAACAGGGGCAATAAAGAGTTGTCTAAGCAATCTAATTGTTCTGTCCTCCAAGGTATCAAGGTAGGTTCAGCTGAAGAACATAACCAGATATCCTAATTCCCCAGAGAGTGTAACAGCAAGTCAGTACACTCTCCTCAAGCAAAGCTATTATCAACCTTAAGGAAGTTGGGTATCCTCCAGCAGATATCAACATTCCCCAGCAGCATATATATCCTTAACAAACATCCCCGGCAATCTTGGTCTAAAGATTGTTCCCCGGCGGTATACCAGACATTCAGTGGAGTTACTTCCGATACAATTCAGAACTTCCCCAAGAGAGTCCAATCCAGTTCCCCAGGAAAGTTGGAATCCATCTCCCCAAGCAGTAAGCTTATCCCCAGTAGATTCTGGAAGCTTATCCTCACAAAAGCATGAACGCATCTCCCGGCTTTATTCAAAGAGTTATTTCCCTGCTAGGATATAACTGGGTTATCCTCAGCCAAAAGCCACAGAAAGAGCATCCTCGATGAAGCCTTCTTATCCCCAGCGAAGTCTATTAGCACTTCCAACACAACAAGGGTATCCCCAGCAAGTTATTACCAGCATTCAGCAAAGTATCTCTCTCCCCACAGAGTATTGCTCCCCAGCAAGATCGTTAGAGTACTTTCTCCCCGCAGAGTAATTCATTCGCCAAGTTATTCCCCAACGGAGTTATCTTCTCCTACCGGTATTCTTGCAACTATCATCCCCAGCGGAAGCAAAAATCTATTCTCCAACATTAGCCCAGGAGTGACTTCCTGGCACCCGTCAAGGATTTACTTTCCTAGACGGAAAAAAATACATTCACGAGCAAAACATATTCATACATTATAGCATGCATATACGCATCATGAACATACAATCTCACTTATTCAGAGAGCATCCCGCATGTCATACAACATGATATCGCATACAACTAACGCTTGTCTTTTCAGGACAAAAGTACAAAAATGATTACCATCAATGGTCGCAACTAAAGATCCGATTCCTGAATCTTGCCAGGGTGTATCTGTTGATGACCAATTACCAGATCCGATTCCTGTATCTTGCCAGGGTGTGTCTGAAGAGTTCGAGGATCCGATGCCTGAATCTTGCCAGGGTGTATCCATTGAAGACTAACATTACCAGATCCGATTCCTGTATCTTGCCAGGGTGTGTCTGAAGAGTTCGAGGATCCGATGCCTGAATCTTGCCAGGGTGTATCCGTTGAAGACTAACATTACCAGATCCGATTCCTGTATCTTGCCAGGGTGTGTCTGAAGAGTTCGAGGATCCGATGCCTGAATCTTGCCAGGGTGTATCCGTTGAAGACTAACATTACCAGATCCGATTCATGTATCTTGCCAGGGTGTGTCTGAAGAGTTCGAGGATCCGATGCCTGAATCTTGCCAGGGTGTATCCGTTGAAGACTAACATTACCAGATCCGATTCCTGTATCTTGCCAGGGTGTGTCTGAAGAGTTCGAGGATCCGATGCCTGAATCTTGCCAGGGTGTATCCGTTGAAGACTAACATTACCAGATCCGATTCCTGTATCTTGCCAGGGTGTATCTGTTGAAGACATTCCAAGACCTAGACCAGTTCAGTTAATCGACCCTAAGATTCTCTGTTTCTTATCCAGTCCAAGGCCTTCTCTAGTCTAGTTAAATCGACCCCAAACAGATTTTTCTGATAAAGACTCAGTAGAAGTTATCCATGGTTCTCTCCCCGATCCTGCGGAGGTGGTAATCTCAAGATTCTTTCAATGTTTGCTGTTGAGGTGGTAATCGCCTATGGTTCTCTCCCCGATACTGCGGAGGTGGTAATCCCAGGCTTCTCTCAACGATTGCTGTTGAAGTTGAAGTTATCCAAGGTTCTCTCAATGTTTGCTGTTGAGGTGGTAATCGCCTATGGTTCTCTCCCTGATACTGCGGAGGTGGTAATCCCAGGCTTCTCTCAACGATTGCTGTTGAAGTTGAAGTTATCCAAGGTTCTCTCAATGTTTGCTGTTGAGGTGGTAATCGCCTATGGTTCTCTCCCCGATACTGCGGAGGTGGTAATCCCAGGCTTCTCTCAACGATTGCTGTTGAAGTTGAAGTTATCCAAGGTTCTCTCAATGTTTGCTGTTGAGGTGGTAATCGCCTATGGTTCTCTCCCCGATACTGCGGAGGTGGTAATCCCAGGCTTCTCTCAACGATTGCTGTTGAGGTTGAAGTTATCCAAGATTCTCTCAATGATTGCTATTGAGGTTATAATCGCCTATGGTTCTCTCCCCGATACTGCGGAGGTAGTAATCATTCCAAGATTCTCTCAATGATTGCTATTGAGGTTGTAATCGCCTATGGTTCTCTCCCCGATACTGTGGAGGTAGTAATCATCCCAAGATTTTCTCAACGATTGTTGTTGAGGTTAAAGTCATCCAAGGTTCTCTCACCGTTCCTGTTGAGGTAGTAACCATCCCTGGTTCATTCATCATCGTTTGAAGCTCCAGATCCAGCTCCTGTAACCAGTCAGGACACATCTACAAAGAGTCTGAAGACCAGCTCCTGTAACAGGTCAGGTAATCATTTTCTTTTGCAGGTACGCAAGTTCTCTCTAAGGAATCTCTTACGCGATCAACATCCAGATGGCATCTATAAGCCCATCTACCTTCCATCACCTCTCAGCATGGCATCTATAAGCCCATCATCTTATCCATCAATCTCCAAATGGCATCTATAAGCCCATTCCCACCGTCACACTACTATGTGAGCGCAAATTTCTGGGCACTCTAGTGTCCAATCATCTTCCACCTTCGGATTACGAAAGGCATGTCAGCCAATCTACATCCTCAGGTTTAAGAAGATTGAACAGGGGCAACTGTTGTACCCCAAAATTTGCCCTCCCATATTTCTCAAAATATTTCAAGAAAAATTCACAAGTCCAACCCGGCGCATCATATTCAGGTGTTCTTTCGCCAAGATATCTCTGATAACATATTCTCAAATTCATTTCGGCTCAAGAGTCAATTCTTTAAAGAAGGTATCCGAATGTGTGAGTTTTCTCGAAGAAATATGGTGAAAAAGTGTGCTGAAAGTGCAGTTTTTACGTGCTAAAAAATTCATAACATGAAGATCGTGGCTCGTTTTGAACCCGTTCCGGTGGCCAAAATTCCGTCTTGACATTATCTACGTTTTCATCTCTCACGGCTGGAAGCCAATTTCGATCATAAGGTCTTCAAAAATGTGGATTTATCAAGTATTTTCATACAGAAAATTTTTGACAGAAGTTTATTTGCGTCATGTTCAGAAAATCATAACTTGGTCGATTTTCATCGTATCGAGCTGGTTCCGGCGCCAAAATTTCAAAAATTTAGTTGGCTACATTTTCACAGGAGGTATCGAGTTCGAACGGTGTTCAAAAGGCCTTCGTTTTTTGCTCAGAGTGCGTGACACGCTGAAAATCCTGAATGCTGAATATTATTTCATCTGGGCCGAAACTTCGAAAATTCATAACTCGGTTAATTTTTATCGGATTGGACTCATATTTTTACACAAGGTTACTGACTCATAGATATACAACTTTGCTTCAAAAGTCGAGACAAAATTATGCACCGATTAATACCAGTTTTTTATTGAAGAACGTGTCAGAGTCGACACTGAAGCCCAAAATAAGTTTGTCTGAGCTGAAACTTCAAAAATTCATAACTAATTCACCGTTTATCCGATTGATGCGATTTTCAGACAGGAGTTAGTTCTCGATGTCGGCTACATTTTGTTTTCACATTTCAACTTCAAAAAATTCACTTAAGTCCCTGCGATTTAGCCTGGAAAGTGACGAATTCAAGTGAATATTGGAGGCCCAATTGCACATTCAAAGCCCATTTGCTTTACCCTAATTTTCATTATATAATCACCTTCTTTTCACACAAACCAAAAAAGAGGAAAAGAGAGAAAAAACCTTGCCACAACACTTTTGGAATATCAAACTCTTTCAAGAACCCTAAAACCTTGAAATCCTTATTACAAATCTCTCTCTCACTACAAACAAGCCATCACAGTTATAAACCAATACCTCACTACTTCTTCAGTAAGGATAAGGCTGGCTTGATCTCCATGATCCTAATTTTCCAGTAAGGCATAAAAGCATTCAGGTCACTAATCTTCCAGTAAGGGTAAGATTGATTTGATCTCCATGATCAAAAGGGTATAATTATTCATACATGCCATATTGTGCCTAAACATTAAATTTCTTCATATGTTGGTTTTATTTGAATTTTTATGATTTTATTTAATGTGTTCATGAGGTTCAACACTGCAGATTTAGACAGGATCTCATGTAGGTTCATTAAGGAAAGTTGAGGCCAAAAGCCAAATGGCCAAAAGGCCAAAAGGCAAATGGCCAAAACAGAACATTTTACACATGACACCAATACGTGGCGAGACAGACATCCTGAGAAGATTAAGGAACATTGAGGCCAAAACGCAAATGGCCAAAAGCCAAAAGCCAAATGGCCAAAGTAGAACAACTTATGCATGATGAGGCCAGAACACAAATGGCCAAACCACTCCAATTCACCTCCAAAAAGGGGGACAGAAACCCCCCAAGGTATTGTATTTTCTTTCTTTTCCTTATTTTATTTATTTCAATTATTTATTTTTTTAATTAATTCCTTTAATTTAACTTATTTTCATTAAATATAAAAAATAGTAAAAAACAGAAAAGTCATAAAAAATCAAAATATATTTATTTAATTAATATTTTTTTTGTAAATAAATTTCACTAATAATTAATTATTTATTTTTATAAATCAAAATTGCATGTAAATAATTAGATTAATTTTAGGTTTAATTTTAACATGTTTTTCTTAATAAATAAAAAATTAGAATTAGGGTTAATATTTTAATTTCATTTAATCTTTCTCATAAAAATACATAAAAAACATAAATACCAAAAACTCAAAAAAAAAATAATTTCTTTTTTCTCTTTAATTTCATTAGTTTAATCATTTAATTTAATTTCATTAAAAAGGGTCCAACGCCCTCGTTTCCAATTTTAATTCCTATTCGCGCATTTTTATTTATTTCCTTCTTTTAAATATTTATGTAACTCTCCCAAAGCCTTGTAAACTTAATTTCTCGCACTTTATTTTATTTCTTTATTTACTTTCCGTCAAATCGGGTCCTGGATTTTAATTTTGGCGATGTGGACCCGCGCCTTTGTAATAGTTTAGAACTTTTAATTTCCGCATCTTTTTAACTGTTAATTAAAATGCATGCAAGAATGAATGACAAAAATAAAAACCAACGCGTAGCTCACTCATAACATGACAAGATAAAATAAATGAATCTGACACACAAATCACACATCACCCCTAGGGTACGCCTCACGGTTGCCTTGCCTCGAAAGGTGATCGTCGAGTAGAGGATGTCTTAGTAAGTCCTCATGATCCGGGAACCTGGCATGAGGGTAGCTTCTAAGGTTTCTTCCCATTGCTCTGGTGATCACCATGTCCCGAACCTCGAATTGACCCGAACACCTCCAACGGTGGTGCTACCTACCTCTCAATGGTGGGATGACACTACTTTAAAGGACATTTACACAGACGAATTCCTTAGGGTAGGTAGACGACTCGTGGATACTTGCTCTAATTCAAAACAAAACAAATCAAAAATACTTTTCACACCAACACATTTTCAAAAAGCTTTCGAAAGCATTTTTCAAACACTCTTGAGGACCGATACAAGAGTCGAACTGAAATTTTAAAAGAAACTTTTTAAAACCCACAGTTGAAAAGCAAACAAACCATTTTTGAAAACACAATGAGCAAGTATCTAAGAGCCCATGGATAACCATGGATAGAAAGGGTGCTAACACCTTCCCTTTCTATAACCTACCTCCCGAACCGAGAGCAATCTCTATAAGGAATTTTTCTGTGCTTTTGCCCTTTCCATTTGGAGAAAATAAAAGACGGTGGCGACTCTTGCTTCCGCAACATTTCGCGAACCAGCGTTAAACAGTCAGTTCCAGATCCACCGATCACACTGTGAATGAAGGTACTGAAGTTGCTAATCCCGAAATTAACAATATTTCTAGGACCAGCAAAGTTACTAGAATAGGAAGGGTTTTCTCTCCAAAAATCTCTCTGAAGACTGTCGCTACACTAGTTCGAGTTACTGCTACTGAGCCAACTACTGAGGCTCGGGGAAAAGAACAAATGGTGAAGCATGCCCAGACAGAGGCACCTAAAGAATTCACCACTGATGACACCTCCAGGCAAGAGTTGGAGGAGGTATTAAAAATTATCCGCAAAAGTTATTACAAGATTGTTGAACAACAAGGGTAGACCCCTTCTAAAAACTCTATGTTATCTTTGTTACTATGTTCTGAAACCCATGCACAGGCTTTAGTAAAGTTCTTAAAATCTTCTCACGTGCCACAAGAGATTTATGCCGATCAATTTGGTAGCTATGTTTCTAGTCTAACAACAGATAATGGTTTAGGTTTTTCCAATGCTAACTTGACTCTTGAGGGAAGAAACCACAACAAGGCCCTATATGTCTCCATTGAATGCAGGGGCACTACTTTATCCCATATATTGGTTGATACTTGTTCCTCGTTAAATGTTCTACCAAAGGATGCTTCAACAGGCTTGATTGTGAAGGGGTTGTGCTGTAACCCAGTGATATCATAGTTAGAGCCTTTGACGGGTCAAAGATGATGGTATATGGAGAGGTAGATATCTCGATTAAGGTAGGGTCATGGGTCTTTTAATCTACTTCTTATGTGATGAATATCCGACCAGCTTATTCTTATTTACTCGGACGCCCTTGGATTCATGGGGCAGGCATTCTAACCTCAACCCTGCACCAGAAGATAAAGTATCCTGTGAGAGGAAAGGTTTTCACAGTCTGCGGTGAAGAAGAATATATGGTTAGTCAGTTGAACTCATTCAGATATGTTGAGATGGAAGAAGAAAATTCATCGAGACTCCCTATCATACTTTTAAAGTTATCCCTCCAACTTCTAATGAAGACGTTTCTGCTATCCCCAAGGTTATCAGGGTTCCTCCCAAAATGAATCTTTTCAAGGATGCTAGAGTTGTCATAGAAGAAGGTGATTGTACTACTTGGGATCAGCTTCTTGACATTCCGTATAAATATGACATATTTGGTTTGGATTTTACTACATAGGCTCGAAAGGTTGTTCGTCGTGCTCGCTTTGGAAGACCATCATTCCACATCAGTAGCAATGAAGTCAACACTATATAATATGCTGACAGTGACTATGACCTTGACAGCTGGATCTTTCCTACCATCGGCAATGAACTCATCAATTAGAAGGCTCAAGACATTATCTTAATCTCCTTTAGTCAGGAGTAATATTTCTTTTCTATTTATTTATTTCTTTCAAGTTTTGGCAATGTAACTGTTAAACAATGAGTTTAAACCTTGTGCCTTACCCGAAGCACAATGGCCCATTTGTTAAGGGTTGTCATTTCATAAACATATCTTCATTTAATAAAGCATCAGAAGTTTTGAATTCAAATTTTGCGCTCTTTTCCTTTTCTTTCTTTTTATCACTTTAAAATAGCTATGTATTCTTACACACACCCATATAATAAATTTCAGATCCACATCCACTATGGATCCCGTTGATAACGATTCTGCTATTGCTACTTATGACTTTGAAAATCTGATCTACCAAGCCGAGGATGAAGGTGAGGAAGATTGTGAAATACCTAGACAGCTTTCCAGACTGTTGGTACAAGAGGAAAAGGCTATATAATCGCATGAAGTGTCAGTCGAGGTTGTAAACTTGGGTACTGAAGCAGAAAGGAAATAAGTCAACATAGGTTCCAATTTATAAGACGATATCAAGAACAGGTTAATCCAGATGTTGCATGATTATGTTGAGATCTTTGCTTGGTCTTACGAAGACATGACAGGGCTCGATACTGATATTGTGGTTCACCGCCTGCCAATGAAAGAAGGTTGTTCTCTAATAAAGTAGAAGGTTCGTCACATGCACTCCGAGATGTCAAAGAAGATCAAGGTTGAGGTTATGAAGCAATTCAACGCAGGTTTCTTGGCTGTTACATCGTATCCTTAATGGGTTGAAAATATGGTTCCAGTACCAAAGAAATACGGAAAAGTACACATGTGTGTAGACTACAGAGATCTGAACATGTCAAGCCCCAAAGATGACTTTCGGCTTCCACATATTGATGTTCTGGTCGACAACACTTCTCAACACAAGGTATTATCCTTCATGAATGGTTTCTCAGGTTATAATCAGATCAAGATGGTGCCTGAAGACATGGAAAAACTACCTTCGTTACACAGTGGGAAACCTTATGTTACAAGGTTATGCCTTTTGGGTTGAAGAACGCCAGTGTGACATATCAGCATGCCATGGTAGCTTTGTTTCATGACATGATCCACCATGAAATCAAAGTTTATGTTGGCGACATGATAGCCAGATCCCAGACTGAAGAGGAACATGTTGACCATCTATACAAGCTGTTTGAGAGGTTGAAGAAGTACAAGTTGAGGTTGAATCCAAACAAGTGCACCTTTGGGGTGAGATCTGGTAAACTCCTGGGTTTCGTCTTTAGTGGTAAAGGTATTGAAGTTGACCCCTCCAAGTTTAAAGCTATTTAAGAAATGCTTGATCCCCGTACTGAGAAGGAAGTAAGAGGTTTCTTGGGACGACTGAATTACATTGCCCAGTTTATTTCTCATTTGACGGCTACTTGTGAGCCAATCTTCAAGTTACTGAAGAAATATCTGGTAGTAAAGTGGAATGATGATTTCCAGATTGCCTTTGACAAGATTAAGGAGTATCTCTAAGAAACTTCAATTTTGATGCCACCAGTTGAAGGAAGACCTTTGATCATGTACCTAACAGTGTTAGAGAACTCAATGGGGTGTGTACTTGGCCAGCATGACGAGTCTGGTCGAAAAGAGCATGCAATATAAGATAGTATATGTTGACTCATACTACTTTGTTGATCTCTAAAATGGATCCCATCAAATACATATTTGAGAAACCAACTCTCTCCGGAAGGATAGCCCGATGGAAAATGGTCTTGACAGAATACGATATTTGTTACACTACTCAGAAAGCAATCAAAGGAAGTGTACTGGCAGATCATTTGGCTCATCAAGTTGTAAGCGACTATCAGTTTATGAATTTCAAGTTCCCGAATGAGAACATTATGCTAGTTACAGATTGTGAATAACCTGGCCCGTATGAAGGACCTAAGCCAGGATCCCAATGGAATATGGTTTTTGATGGAGCTTATAACGCATTTGACAATGGAATCAGTTTTGTAATCATCTCTCCCAAGTGTTGCCATACACCCTTCACTGCTAGATTGTGCTTTGATAGTTCCACGAGAAGAGAATCATCTCGCATATGCATTAGCTACATGTCGTCTATGTTCAAAGTCTGATGGGACAACGAAGCTCTTCGAACTACTATCAAAAGAATGGACGAACCGGCACATTGCTAAAAGTTGATACTAACAAAGTAGAAGAGAAGCCTTGGTTTCATGAAGTGAAAAGATACCTCGAGGTTCAAGAATATCCCAAGGGGGCATCTATCAATGACAAAAAATTCCTATGAAGGTTCTCTGCTAAGTTCTTCCTGAGCAATGGAATTTTGTACAAGTGCAACCAAGATTTGACTCTGCTTCTTTGCATGGACAAGAAGGTAGCATAGAAAATTCTGGAAGATATGCACGAAGGTGTCTTTGGTACTCACTCCAGCGGGCATACGATGGCTAAGAAGATTTCGAGAGCGGGTTACTATTGGTTAACTATGGAAACCGACTAACATCACCACTAGAGAACTTGTCACAAATGTCAGATCTATGCTGACAAAGTACACGTGGCACTGGTCCCTCTGAATGTCTTAACTGCTCCTTGGCCATTTAAAATGTGGGGCATTGATATTATTGGAAAAATTAAGCCTAATGCCTCTAGTGGACATCGTTTCATCCTTGTCACCATTGATTATTTCACAAAGTGCGTTAAAGCGGCCTCATTTGCATCCGTCACTAAGAATGTTATTGTCCGGTTCATTAAGCATAACCTCATCTGTCAGTATGGCATCCCTGAAAGGATTATCATGGACAATGGTACTAAACTGAATAATACTATGATCACAGAGCTCTACATGCAGTTCAAGATCAAGCACCACAACTCTTCTCTGTATTGACCGAAGATGAATTGCACAGTGGAAGCCGCCAATAAGAACATTAAGAAGATTATATAAAAGACGACGGTAACATATAAAGATTGGCATGAGATGTTACCGTTTTATCTTCCTGGCTATCGTACCTCAGTTCATACATCAAATGGGGCAACTCCATTCTCTCTAGTCTACGGTATGGAAGTTGTCCCACCAGTCGAAGTCCAGATTCCTTCTCTAAGGATTATGAAGGACACATATTTAGACGAAGAAGAGTGGATTCAGACTAGGATAGACTAGATAAGTTTGATTTACGAGAAAAGACTTGCAGCTATTTGTCATGGTCAGATGTACCAGAAGCGTATGATCAAGGCCTTCAGCAAAAAGGTCAAGCATCGATTATATCAGGCTATTGACTTGGTAATAAATTGCATCATCCTACCGCAAAGTGATCCCAGGGGAAAATGGACTCCCACCTACAAAGGGCCATTTGTAGTCAAGAAGATATTTTCTGGAGGTGCTATGATACTTACCACCATGGACAGTGAAGACTTTCTACACCCTCTGAATGCAGACATAGTCAAAAAATACTACGCATAAAAGAGACCCTCTAGGTTGACTGGCCTAGGAAAAAATAAGGGCATCCTTGCAAACCAAAAGGGTTCGGGCAAAAATCAGGGATATATATAAAGATAGTACACCCGCCAAGTCGAAAACCTGAAAAGGCAGCTTAGGAAAAAGAGGGTATCCCGATGGACTGAAAACCCGAAAGGGAGGTCCAGACAAAAGTTTGGGATTAAAGCGTATGACTATGTCCCGTCGAATCATCTACTTACAGCAAGCTTTGTTATCGACTTCAAGTTTAAATGGTACAGATCAATTCAGTCAACTTCTTCTGACGGCGAGGGATGAGATGCTCAAAAACATAAGGGCAATAGCAGAGTTGAAACCCGATGGGATCATTTACACATAGTTATATGTTTCGTACTCTTTTCATGTTTACGACGATTTCTACTTACTAGGATTTCCGTCTCTTTGTAAAAACCTCCTGTTTATAGGAAAATTATCAATACAAATACTATTTCAAAATTCAAATTTTTGTTTTACTTTCTCTGTTTTTGTTGTAAAAACGTCCAATGACTAAATTGAATGAACATATGCATATGAATATGATTGTTGTTAACAAATCTATGCATAAAAACACGAATAAGCATTTACTCAAGACTCTAGGAATTGGGATAACGTCCAGGTCGTCCACAAGTCCCCACAGGGAAATCCTCACAGAAACATCCATGGGATTATCCCTACAAAGTTACCTTCACAAGCTCATCCTTGACGGAGATACATTCCCTCACAAGTCTAATATGCTTCCAGACAGGAATTGGGGCATCTTCCAGCAGTTCACATAATCATACTCCCCAAAAGATCCCCCTAGCAGATAAAAGAGTTTGATTATTACCTCGGCATACGACGAGACTTCCTCCGCACAGCCTACAGATTTCCAATCCCCATCAGAGTTTGCTTTCTCAGCACAGTTCACAGGAATTTAATTCCCCAACTGGGTTTATTTCTCCAACACCATGAAATCCCCTACAAAATTCTCTTCTCCAGCAGGGCTCATTTCCTCAACAGAGTATATCTCTCCAGCATGGCTCATTTCCTCAGCAGAGTATATTTCTCCAACAGGTCTTATTTCCTCAACAGAGTATATTTCCCCAGCAGGGTTTATTTCCCTAAAGGAATTTAATTTCCCAAGCAAAGTTCATTTCTCCGACTACAGCAAGTCACTGACAAGATTCTCTTCTCCAGCAAAGTGTAGTCCAGATTTCTATCCCCAGAAAGTTGCTACGGAATCTGAAATTGAGCCAGACATCATTTAAATTTGTCCTCCCCCAGAAGAGTTGACATCCATATTGGAAACTCAGTCATACAACACCTATGATCTCTTTTATCCCCAGTCAGGGTATATAAGAACTAAAATCCTTATTAGAGCGATGAATGACCAATGTTCCTGAACTTTTCCATCCCCAAGAAAAATCCAACATTCCCAGCGGAGTACCCTCAAACAAGATAGCAGGAATCCCCAGCAAAGACATTCTAAACAAGATTGAAGATTCACATTCTTCATCCCCAGCGGCAGTCATGGATTTATTTTCCCCAGCCAAGATGTTACACGAAGCTACCAATATGCTTCAACGACATCTCACATTCATACATCATTTACAAGTATCATAGCATATGAATCTGAAACGCATATAGTACACTCTCATTTAATTTGATAAAATCATTATGCAATGCATTACATACATCATGACATTACGCGAAACTAACTTTCTTTCTTTCGGTTTAGTTCACAAACAGATGAATATCATCAACAATTCTCAAACAGGTCATGGATTAATTCCTAAAACAGGACGGGGCAACTATCTAGATGACCAGGTCCAAGATTAATTATCGAAACAAGATGGGGCAACTATCTGTACGACCAGGTGGTATGAATTCCTGAAATAGGATGGGTTAGCCAACAAAAAGCGAGTCAAAGATTAATTCCCGAAACAAGACACGACAACTATCTGTATGACCAGACAAAGATTAACTCCCGAAATAGGACATGGAAACTATCTTTATAACCAATCAAAGATTAAATCCTGAAACAGGACGGGAAACTATCAACATGGCCAGGTGGTATGAATTCCCGAAACAGGACGGGTATACCAACAAAAAACAGACCGTGGACCAATTCCCGAAACATGACAAGGCAACTATCTACATGACAAGCATTTACCTCAGAGACTGAATTCTAACATGTATTTCCCTCAGAGACTAAATCTGACAAGCATCTACTTAATCACCTTCCACAGAGGTTCATTCTGGAAAGCATTCTTCAGTTGAAGTCAAGCGTAGACTAATTCTAATACTCTTATCAATAATTACCTTTGATGGCATCTATAAGCCAGTATACAAAAAAAATTGTCATCTCTCTGAATGGAATCTTTAATCCTATTCAAGAAATACAATCAACCAACAGCGTTACCTCCTGCACAGGCGAGTGCAAATTTTCGGGCACTTAAGTGTTCAATCCTCTTCCACCTTCAGATCAGAATGGTGGACATGCAAATCTAACTCCTCGAATTTAAGAAGATTGAACAGGGGCAGCTGTTGTACCCCTAAATTTTCCCTCCTTATTTCTTCAAGACATTCTCCTAGGGTTTTTAAATGCTCAAGGTTACTCAAGAATTGATCAGACAAATTCTCCTCATAAGCAATGGACTTACAACTAGGGTTTCATTTTTCTCAACGAAGTTTGGGTTTCTAAGGCCTCAAGTGGTTTCCATGGTTTCTTATAGGTCTCCAAGAATTCCCATACCATGTTACATGCCTTGCATTACAAGTTTGCTCAGTCAATTGCTCAGACGACTGAAAATTAACTATATTGGGTAAAAAGTCAACTATGGTCAACATACAGTCAAACCTAAATATTTTTGGTCAACGTCATGATTTTAAGGTCATATTCATCATTTTATCAATATTTTATCATTATTCATCAAGGAAAACTCTCAAATCATCAAAAGTCAAAAGTTGCCAAATTAGGGTTTTCTTAGGAGAAGTCAACTGAACTTTGACCAAGCATAACTTTCACATGTTTCATCAGTTTTTCCCCAACCAAAGCTCATTTTGAAGAAAATTCAATTCTCTACAACTTTTTCTCTGTAGGATCAAGTCCAAAAATGCTTCATTTGAGAGATATGGACTAATACATTATAGATCATTTCAAAAGTCAACAAAAAGACACTTTTTGTCAAGGCAACTTACAACAAGATAAATTCTTCAAATGCAAAAATGGTCAACATAGAGATTTTATAGGACACCTTGGGCTTTCCAAAATTTCCCTGATCATCTTCATATGATGAAAATTGAAGGAGTTATGACCAGTGCAAGTTGGTAAAATTTGAGCAAATGCATGAAGTTCAAATTGAGCAAACTTGGTATTTTGGGATATTGGTCTATTATTTCAGAGTCCAAGTGTGTACTACACTCCTTATTCACCTCAAGACTTGTTCATACACCTCCCTTTGGTTTATTATATTTTATTTTTGATTTTTTATTATTTTAAAAGTCAAAATAAGATAAAATAAGGCAAGGCTTTTAACACAAGTCCATGCCCAAATTTTTTGACCTAATTCCTCTCTATACATTCTCCTCAAGTCAGACACAAAAGCCACGAACCCTTATACCAAGAAGCTTGTCCAAAATCTCAAAATTTTCAAGAAACCTAAAAACAACTCGAAACCCTATTTACAGTACCTTTTATTACAAACTAGTTGTCCCATTCACTTTCAAGAACACCATAGGGTAAGGCTGGACCGATTGCAAAGGTCTAAAGGGCTCAAAACACCCCTGCATGCATCATTGTCCTCTCTTTATTACATACATTCATATTTTAATTTTCTTGCCGTTTTGATTGAAACTAATGCCATTTATGTGTTTCAGAGGTTCAAAAGAGCAGGAAAAACCCGTCGTGGAGGTCTCATGCGGGCCAAATCGTGAATCACCATATTTGTACAGATCTGTGTTGTTTTGGCCATAGCTCAAAATCTGGCGTGTTTTAGTGCAAAAGAATCATCCAATTAGATTCGTGGGGTTTGATTTAGGGGGGTAGGGTCCCCCTCGATCTCTAATACATGTTGTTTTGCAGGGACAAGAATTTGATTCACCAGAGAAGACGACCGGAGCTAGGGCTCCGGCGTTTCTCATGTCTATACATTTGTGTTTAATATTTGTTTAATTTGTTTCAATTAAGTTAACGGATGTATTACCGCCCCAAAGGTTGAAGCGTGTGCAATAAAGACTTACTATGCCAAGGCGTGTGTTCGATCCCATCCTTTTGTGATTTTGATGTTTTATGATTTCACTTGTTTTGTAGATTACTAAAGCCGTTGATGTAATTCGTTGTCACCAAGGCACGCCTGGCCTAGTGGGGAAGGTGCTGGTTGAAAGGATAGAGGGTATGGGTTCAACACCCAGCCCTGGTAACTATTTTTTAAACCCTTATTTTCTTATTACAAACCCTAAATTAACCAAACCAAAACCATTTTTTAATCAATTAATTTTTCTAAAAAACCTTTTCACAAACCATAATCAAAATTAGGGTTTAGTTTTTGTTTAAATAATAAATTTTCTTATTTTTATTAAATTAAAATTAAATAGGTTTTTTAAGGTTTTAATTAATTAATCAATCTAGGTTTTTAGGTTAACCATCAAACCTTTTTTATCAAAGAAAATCCCCAAAAACAATTTCCTTCTCCTTTCTCTTTCTTATCTTATATTTTCGCGCAATTTATCGTTCTCGCGCTTTTTTGTGATTATGTAACTGCTCATGGTTTGTAATAGGTAATTAAGATTTTACTTTTCCCCGAATTTTTTATTACTTGTACAATCCATCCCTGAGGCCATGTAATAGCGTATGAATCTTTATTTTCCAGATTTAGTTTCTGCACTTTACCGCTTTCTTTATTATTTTGTTTACGACTTAGTAAATAGGCCTTGTATGGAAAGATAAAAATGAAACGGTAGAAAACACTAATAAAAGGTAAACATAACTGAATCACAACACACTTCACACTTTCACCTTTAGGGTAACCTCCCTTGTTGCCTTGGGAACAAAAACAGTCATGTCCCTCCAACGTGAGGACGCTTTAGCATAATTGCTTGATTAAAAAGATTGTAGTCCATCGATGACTCTTTCGAATGTTGCCTTTGGTAAACGATCTAGTCCCTTATGAAATTAATAAAGCGTCCTATTGTAACCCAAAATTTTCCCTCATTCCTCAAGTGATCTCTCACAAGATCTCCATTGGTTCAAGACCGCACAAGGTTTGATCAACTCAAGATACCTCCTCAAGCACTGATGACTCAAATTAGGGTTTGAGTTTGCACAAGGACAAATGGACTTTTAATTCCCCATATGACTTTCATGTATCATTTTGGACCCTCAAGATTGATCATGTCAAGTTTCAAGTCTTGGATCACATTTTTGCTAAGTCAATTGATCAGTTGACCTAAAATCAACTATATTGGGGGAAAAGTCAACTATGGTCAATTTAAAGTGAAAATTCATAATTTTTGGTCTATATCAACATTATAAACTCATATATTTCATTTGATCAAGTTTGGATCACAATTCCTCAAGAAATTTGATCAGATCATCAAAAGGGCAAAATGGTCAAAATTAGGGTTTTGACTGGAAAGGTGCAATCCTTGATTTTTGACCTAGAAAATGATTTATTGGTTTAAGTCATGATCTCAAGGATTCAGATGCTTCATCTTGATCTAATGGCATGGCTCAAAACATTTCTCAAGATCAATTGGTTAACAGATGAATTTCAGTCAACTGATGAAAAGTCAATTGTACATTGAAAAGTCAAACTTTAACTTTTTGGTCAAAATCAAGTTTCAAATATCACAATTCATCAAGACATGTCAAAATATTATAATTGTTCATCAAGAAATCAAAAAGTCAAGATTTCATTTTGAAAAGTCAAAATTTCCAAGACTTAGAATTTTTCTAAGTGTTGAAAATTCATGTTTTTTATAACATTATGCCAAATTTACACCATGATGCAAGATAATTCAAAGGAAACTTCCAACATGAAAGTTTTATATCTCAATGAGATATAAAACATTGTAGGGAAGGTGTTTTCCTATAAATTCTTAGATTTCAAGTTATGATTTTTGTGAAGACATGTTCGTAAAACTAGAGGACTTAGAGAAATTTTGCCCTTGTTTAGGCATAATTTTTAGGTAACTTCATGGCAACTTTTCACATAGTTACAAATTGAATTTTCAAAAAAGTCCAACATTAAGGTTGTAGAGGATGTTGCAAGATTTCCAAAATGTCCAAGAACTCATTGAGATCATACTTGAGCTAGGAGAATCGAAAGAAAGAAGTTAGAGTTTCATTCTTGTTTTACAAGGCAGATTTGTAGGATGAACATGAACCAAATCCATGCTAGGATGCATAATCTTTTCTTTGCAGGCCTCAAAATTGTTTGTCACTCCATAATTAAATGTCTACACAGCTGTTAGAAGCTTTAATCCAAGCATTCAATGCATTTCCCATGCTTAATACCATTTTAGGAAGAAAGGCAACATTGCCATTTTGGAAAATTGGGTTTTTTGCACAAAGTCAATTCATGAGCCTCTCACTTGTTCCCTATGATCACACTTCATCTACAAAGTCAGAAGCAATGTGATAAAAGTGATTCAACCACTCTACATTGTTGGTACAAACCTTGAAACTTGATTTTCTCATTTTTCTTCAAAATCAAGCTATCTAGCCATAACCCTAGAACTGAGAAATATGTTGTGCAAAAGTCCTCTAACCTTTTTCATATAACTATACAAGTCTATTGCAAGCCAATACACGATTTCAAGCATCCTCAAACTCTCCCACACACCCTTGCTGCACAAAACTTCCCAAACATGACAGTTTTGAGACAAAACTCCCCATCTCCATTTCCACTCGTGTGTTTTGATTCTTAATCACCCAAACACCTTACATACATCATACACAAGTGATTCAAGTCCCTGTTTCAAGACTGTAACCGCTCCATCACTATCCACCATTTTCAAAACTGAAGCTTAGTTGGGAGTTTCGTCCATCCTCAAAGCAAAGTATGAGTTGGAATACATTCAATGAGGTCCATGCAAGCTACAGAAATCATCAGGCCATCTCAAAGGTTTATCAAACTCCATACACGACTACAGCTACAAGAGGTAAATTTTCAAACTTTTATCTCTTCATACAAGCATCATTTGATTCTGATTTGTGAAGATAAAATATATACATTATTGCCCTGAAACTGTACATGTCCATAGATTTCATTTATGTTGATTAAGCTTAGAGAATTTTGGGTTTGAGTCTCTGGAAAAAGTTAGGTCAGAATTTGGCACTTTTAGAAATTCTCAATTCATCTTTGATTTATAGCTCATGATATTTATATGGTTCGATTCGTATGGAAAAATGGAGCAACTTTCATGTTTGCATCTTTCATTATTGTTGAGAAGTGAGCAAGTTACAGGAACCATGGTTAGAGGTTGAAGACGAAGTCATTTTCAAGACTGGATTGATGTTATGCATTTCTTGTTTTATTTATGTTAACGGATGTATAGCCACCCCAGTGGTAAGGCAGCACGTGTTTCATGTACAGGGCGTGGGTTCAAGCCCCAGCGCTGCCACTTTTCATATTTTTTCACTTTTTTCTCTCTTTTTTGTCACAAACAGGTGCATGGGCCTCCAAATCCTGGGCTTTGTTATTTTTTTTGCTAACTTCTAACCCATTCCTTCACTTTCATACACCTGGCCCAAACCCTTTTTATTTTAATTTAATTTATTTTCTTTTTCTTTTTTTATTTTATTTCAGTTTTCTTTATTATTTTTTATTAATATTGCTATTATTATTATTATTATTATTATTATTATTTTTATTAATAAAAAATCCAAAATTATTTTATTTGTTTATTTACATATTTTAAAATGCTTTTATTTTATTTTATTTTCTTTATAAAGACAAAAGACAAAAATATTTTCTTATCAAATTAATTTCTTTTTCTTAATAAATTAATAATTAGATTTAGGTTTAATTATTTTTCCTTTTTCATTTAAAATTAATTTATAATTTGGGTTTCTTTTAATTAATTAATTTTCATATTATTTTCATTAAGCTAAAACCTTTTTCATAAAAAACCCTAAAAATGCTTCAAACTTATTTTATTTTCTTATTTAATTTAGGTTTAATTTTATTTATCTTTAATTATTTTTCCTTTTTTAGTAATTAGGTTAAAACCCTTAATAAAAACCAAACAAAAATCATTTCTTTTCCATTTATCTTCTTGTATATTTATTCAATTCTTGTATATTATTCAATATGGTTGTAATAGATAATTAGGTTTAATTTTCTTGCAATCCCCATTTATAAATTTGTACACCCCATCCCCTAATGATGTAATACAATTGTAACTTTACTTTCCGCAATTTATCGCTTTCATATAAATGTTAGTAATTAGGGTTTGTATGGCAAGATTAAAATCAACATTTAGTAAACCCTAATTCAAGATAAATAATGCATGTGAATCAAACACAATTGCACACTTGCACCCTTAGGGTAATTCCACTTTGTTGCCTTACAAAAATGTCCATGTTATGCATGTGGGATATCTTAGCAAAAACAATCAAAAATACAAGATCATATTCCCTCGATGACGCTACAAAATGTTGCCTTTCAAAATTATCTTAGTCCCTCAAAGAGAAATGCTAAGGTATCTCACAACATTGCTATCCGGACTATATGATGACCCACGCCCGTCCATTTACATCCAAAGATAAGGCTTCTTACCAAACAATGGTAAGGTAGCAATATCAAAGGAAGGAATAAATAAACAAAAGACTTTTGAGTAGGTAGATTGTTCCTAGTTGCTCGCTCACTTTCAAAACAAACATCCTTGCTCATTTTCAAAACAAACACTTTCAAAACAAACACCAAACACTTTCAAAACATGAAATATTTTCAAAAGTCTAACACTTTGTATACGTTCTTACGAACGGGAACTATTACAAAGTTTGCCTAAACGAAGGCGCCTTTTCAAAATACTTTCAAAAACCACCACAATACACATTTTCAAACAAAAGGATGAAATGTCACAACAAATATTGCATGTATTGAATGAGAGAAAAAACATTGTAATTGAAATGTGTATACATTACATTACCTTTGCGATTATTATTGTGAAAAGTTGGTTTTTAGACAAGAGTCACGGACGAGACACAAGGATGAAATGTTTTATTAAAATTGGTGATTAGAAATTGATAAAGAAATAGTTTATATAGTGATAAAAATTCTAGAGAAAAGAGACATGTTACATAAAATATTTATCGGTCAATAGAATTATGGAAACTTGGATTCTCTAATGTAAGAGTCATAATAACACATAAATTAAGATAGTTAAACAAATTATGATTGTTGGATTAAAATTTGAAGAGTCATTTGATTACACTTTATGAGCCATTTGATTAATATAGAGTCACATGAATTGTTTGATTGATTTATATTTTCAATGTAGAATATTAAAATAGATCTTTATTAAACAAAATTTTTTTATTAATATTTTACCTTCATATTTTAAAATCAAATATTTATATTTTTTAAAAAAAATCATAACAGTAAAATATATGTTAAAAAGAATATTAGTGATTATTTAATGGTGTATACATATATGTTTAATGTTGTATAAATATTCTAATGTAATTCTTATTCTATAGATTTGTTTTATTATAATGAAATTAATTGATCATTTATATAGGTTACTTGTGAAGAGTGAAGTTTCTGAGCGTTTCCAAGAATATTACACTGTGTGGTTTCAGAAGTTATTGACTTCTCTACAGGTATTTAGTTGTTCTTTTAATTTGCTATAGTTTCTTGAATAATTTTAGTATTTTTATTTTTGATGAATATGCCTAATTGGTATTAAGCTTTTTAGTCTTTGTCCTTTTTTTTAAAGTATTGTTTTTATTTAGCTTACTTAATAGTAAGACCATGGATAAAAAATGGATGTCTGCAAATCGATTATCCAAAGAGTACGAGAATGGGGGTATTTAAATTTGTTAAGTTTGTTGTTCAACACATCGAAGACGTTAATTGAATGAAATTTCCTTGCTTAAGTTATTGTTATATGGGTCGAGTTGACGCAGTTGGGTTGCAATTGCATTTATTGAGGCGCGGAATTGATCAAAGTTACACATGTTAGATATTCCATGGTGAGAAAAGTAACGGGAATGTTGAACCGGGGGATAGTGCGACATATGCTTCAGACGATAATGGCAGAGATACATACGTTTGTGATCGTGTCGAAGAGACTTCAGAAGCACTTGAAGAAGATCTTCAGAATTGTCCCAAAATGTTTGAGAGGTTGGTAAGCGATGCAGAGAAACCGTTGTATAAAGGTTGCACTAAATTCACATGACTGTCCATAGTATTAAAGTAGTACAACTTAAAGGCGGGCAACGGATGGTCGGATAAAAGTTTCACAGAGTTATTAGTCCTTATGAAAGATATGCTTCCGGAGGATAATGTTCTTCGCGGTCGAACATATGCGGCCAAAAAAATGTTGTTCTATATTGGCATGAGCTATGATAAGATACATGCTTGTCAAAATGATTTCATTTTGTTTCGAAACGAATATGCATCGTTAAATGAGTGTCCTAAATGCGGTTTATCTCGATATAAGAAAAAATTGTCTCCAGCAAAAGTCTTATGGTATTTTCCTATAATTCTGAGATTTAGACGCATGTTTCATAGTGAAACCGATGCAAGACACTTGACTTGGAATGTAGATGAACGAATTATTGATGGAAAGTTTCGACATCCGGCAGATTCACCACAGTGGTCGAAAATTGATAATGATTATCCTGATTTTGGAGGAGAAGCAAGAAACCTTCGCTTGGCATTATCTACAGATGGAATGAACCTGCATGGTCTTCAAAGTATCTCACATTCCACATGGCCTGTAATTATGATGATTTATAACCTACCTCTATGGCTATGTATGAAGCGCAAGTACATGATGTTATCTATGTTAATTTCTGGACCTAAACAACCAGGGAATGACATAGACGTATACTTGACACCGTTAATCGAAGATTTAAAGATTTTGTGGGAGAACGGTGTGGAGGTTTATGATGAATATAGGAAAGAAAGTTTCAATTTGAGAGCGATGTTGTTTGGCACAATTAATGATTTTCCGGCATACGGAAATCTATCAGGCTATAGCATTAAAGGTCAAAAAGCGTGTCCTATTTATGAAGAGCACACAAATTGGAAGCGATTAGAATTTTGTAAAAAGAATGTATATCTCGGTCATTGTGGATTCTTAAATTCTAATCATCACTACCGTGGGTGGAGAAAGGCATTCAATGGAAACCCAGAACATGATAGAGCTCCACATGTGTTGACAGGTGACCAAGTTTTTGAGAAGGTGAAAGATATGAGTACTCAGTTTGGCAAGCCTTTTGCAAATACGCTTGTCAAAGGTTGGTGGAAGAAGAGGTCAATTTTTTTTGAATTGTCGTATTGGAAGTCGTTGTATGTAAGACATTTTTTTGATGTTATGCATATTGAAAAAAATGTATTTGAAAGTGTTATTGGTACGTTACTCAATATACAAGGAAAGCCTAAGGATGAACTTAAAGCAAGAAAGGACTTGATAGAGATGGGAATAAGAACTGAATTAGGACCCATGAAGAAAGGAACACAAACATATTTGTCGCCTGCTGCTTATACTTTATCTAGAAAGGAGAAAATATATTGTGTAAGTTTCTAAGTGAAGTTAAAGTTCCAGAAGGTTACTCTTCAGATATTAGAAGACTTGTGTCTATGAAAAACCTCAAGTTAAAGAGTTTAAAGAGACATGATTGCCATGTTATAATGGAGAATTTACTACCAATAGGTATACGTTCTATTTTTCCATAAAAAGTAAAAGCGCCATAACTAAATTGTGTTTTTTCTTCCGGTCAATTTGTAGTAAAGTGATCGATCCTGAGATCTTACCAATATTACAAAAAGAAATAGTTATACTTTGTGTGAGCTTGAAATATATTTTCCTCCCTCATTTTTTGACATTATTGTACATCTTGTTGTTCATCTTGTGAAAGATACACAATTGTGTGAACCAGCTTATATGAGATAGATGTACCCTGTTGAGCGTTATATGAAAATATTAAAAGGGTGCATGAAAAATCAAAGTCGGTCAGAAGGTTGTATGGTTGAACGATACATTGTTGAAGAAGCAGTTGAGTTTTGTACTGAATATTTGACTAATATTCAATCTACTGAACTACCCAAATCTCATATTTTAGAGAGGAAGGAAGAAATAAATTTAATTGGAAATAAAATTGTGATACTATCAAGGGCTGAACGGGATTAAGTGCATTTATATGTTCTACACAATAACAATGAGGTTGATTTGTATGTTGAAATGCACAAGGATGTACTCCGGGGTTTAAATCCGAATAGAAATGAAAATTGGATTGTACGAGAGCACAATAAAAGTTTTATACAATGGTTCAAAGATCATATTTATTCAAAGTTTGATTTAGATCCTGCTTCAATAACAGAAAGGTTGATATTTTTAGCATATGGTCCGAGTTTGCTCGTGTTTTCTTATAGCGCATACACAATTAATGGATACACGTTTTATACCAAAGAACAAGATGATAAAAGCACTATGCAGAATAGTGGTGTCACTCTTGTAGCTGAAGCAATGCACATTTCAAGTATGAATGACTTAAACCCCAAATATGCAAATCTGTCATATTTTGGGGTTATCGAGTATATTTGGGTGTTTGATTATGAGAAGTTTTAGATTCCTATCTTTGGTTGCAAGTGGGTACATAATAGTGGCATACGAATGGATAAGTCGGTATTTTTACAAGTGGATCTGTTGTACCCCAAAATTTGCCCTCCCATAATCTTCAAAGTTATGACAAGCAAAGGGTTCAAAGTCTACTCAAAGGCTACACAGTCAAGCACCCTCCTAAGCCAGTCAAACTAGGGTTTTGGTTCTTGCAAGGAAGTTGAGGTTTTCAAGGGCTCAATCAAGTCCCATATGCTCATGTATATTGTCAAGCACCTACATGTCAAGTTTCAAGGCTCATAAGGTCAAGTTGCACAGTCAAAAACCCTAATTGCTCCACAGTCAACTACAGGGGCAAAATGGTCATTTGGCAGTCAAAAGTCAAAAATTTTGGTCAACATCTTATTTTTAAGCCACAATCATCATTTGGTCAAGTCTTGACCATGATTTCACAAGAATGGCTCAAAAATCATCAAGGTGTCAAAAGTTTCTATTTTTGGACAGCTGAAAAGTCAACTGTAACTTGACCAAGGCATAACTTTTTCATGGTTCATCAGAAAAATCCCATCCAATGCTCATATTGAAGGGGAAGACATTTCCTACAACTCATCTTCACATTCCAAGTCCAAGAAATGCTCTCACAAAACGTTATCAATTTCAACATTATAGGTCATTTTCAAAAGTCAACAAAAGGGCACTTTAAGTCAAAGACCATAACTTGAGATTGGTAAATCAAAATGACATGGGACCAAAGGCATTGGTTAGAGGACTTCAAGACCTTTCCAAAATGTCCAAGAACATGTTCATAGCTTCAAGATTGAGCAAGATATGCATTGGAGAAGTTGGGAAATTTTTGTGAAATGACCAAAGTCAATTATCCTTGAAATTTCATTTTTGACAAAAGGGGCCCACTTTTTCCACTTGATTCAGCTTGGCCATGCCTCCCACGTGTCCCACAATTTATTTCAAGATTTAAAATTAATTTTTCCATTTTTATTTAATTTTATTTGATTTAATTCATTTTAAATCTTTAAAATTCAAATAAAAATCAAAGAAATTAATGGAGGGATATATTTTGTGTTAATTAGCTTTGATACACCTTGAAATACCTTCCAAATTCGTGCAAGGCCTATTCCAAGCAAGAAAATTCAAATTTTCACAAATATGGCAAATGGTTCAATGTTGGTTATGGAGGAAATCAAGAACATAATTGCATAAGCTTAACGACCATTATTCTTATTGATACACTTTACATTACTATATATACAAGCCTTCCCAACCTCATTCAAAAAAGAGTGTGTGCAGAAACGGCCAAGAGCAAAACAAAAAATTATTCAAAAAGTGAGAGTTCTAAAACATAGTTGCGAGCATCCTCAGATCAAAACAAGCACGTGGTTCTATTCCTTGCCACACCCTGAAGCTAAAGCAACCTTTGCCAAGTCCTGAGGCTCATACCACGCTGTAAGTTCTTCCCAGATCCCCTATAATTTCCATATCATTTTTTTCATTGCTTTCATGTGCAGATTCTCAAAGGAGGAACACCATAAACCTCATATCCCAGCGCTCCAAGTGTTCACCAGCACAGATCCAAAGGTCCAAAAGGCTAGCACACCATGCTCTGGAGTCAAGCGTGCTGCAGGCAATCATGAAAGTCAAACGTGGCTTAGATTTCAGTGGGCCTAAATTGCTTCAATACACCCTCCATTTCAGCACACCCCCCCCCCCTTGGTTTTTACTTCTTTTTTTATTTTATTTTGTCATTTTTTCTTATTTTTAATTGCTAACCTTTTAATTATTTTTATTATTAACAATTAACTTAATTAACACATTTTCATAAAAAACCAAAAAATAGAATTAACATTATTATTATTATTATTTTATTTTGGTAAATAAACAATAATTGAATTAGTTTTTTAATTAGGCTATTTTAACTTTTTTTTTAATAACTAAAATAACTTAGATTTAGGTTAATCTTTAACTTTGTTTCTTTTTATTTTTATTTTATTCCATAAAAAAACATAAAAAAACAAAAAAAAATATTTTCTTTTAATTAAATTAAATTAATTAGCCATTAGTTAGTTTTAATTTCACTTTAATTATAAAAAAGACCAAAAAAATTCAATTTCTTTTCTTAAAAAGGGTCAACACCCTTAGACATTCCCGATTAATTTATTCGCGCGCATTTACTTTATTTTGATTATTATGTAATTGCCTTCAAGAATGTAATAGTTAAATAGGTTTATCGCTTTATTTAATTTCCGTACTTATTTACTAAAAAACGGGTCTTTGTAATTTTTAGCGATGTATAGACCCGCGCCTTGTAATAGCGTAGGATTTATTTTTCCGCAACTTACTTTCCGCACCCCTTAACTGTTAACTTGCATGAAAGAATGTATGTAAATAAAAACAACTCGTAGCTCACTAATTACAAAGATAAACATTAACTGAAAACAACACACAAATACACACACCACTTCTAGGGTACGCCTCACTTGTTGCCTTCGAAACGTGGTCGTCAAGTATAGGACGTCTTAGCGGTCCTTATGTCCATGATCCAGTTGCCTCAGAACAGTTGCCTCGAAACAGTTTCCTCGAAACAGTTGCCTCGAAACGGTTGCCTCGGATTAAAAAAGGATCAAGGACATAAGGGTAGCTTCTAAGGTGTCCTAACTGTTGCTTCGGTGACCATACTGTCCCTACAATCAAATTGACCCGAACACCTCCAACGGTGGTGCTACCTACCTCTCAATGGTGGGATGGCACTACCTTAAGGACATTTACACAGCCTAATTCCTTAGGGTAGGTAGATGACTCATAGATACTTGCTCTCTCTAAAAAACAAAACAAAATCTTTTCACACCGACACTTTCAAAAAGCTTTCAAAACAATTTTTCAAACACTCTTGAGGACATATACAAGAGTTATTCAGAAATCTTTCAAAGAAAATTTTTCAAACCCACTCACATTTTGAAAAGAAAACATTTGAAAACATAAGAGCAAGTATCTAAGAGCCCATGGATAACCATGGATAGAAAGGGTGCTAACACCTTCCCTTTCTATAAATCTACCTCCCGAACCGAGAGACAATCTCATAAGGAATTTTGTTGTGCTTTTGTTCTTTCCATGTTGGAGAACATAAAAGACGGTGGCGACTCTTGCTTCCGCGACATTTCGCGAACCAGCGTTAAACAGCCAGTTCTAAATCCACCGATCACAAGATCTTTATAGGGTGGGGTACAAAGATGAGCCTTTTATTCTAGCCTCTCAAGCTAAACAAGTGTTCTATGTCACTGATCCGACAAGTACGAAATGGTCTATAGTGTTTTTATCTAACAAAGTGATTGATGATAACAGTGTAAATCAAAGTGATGTTGATATTGAGAATGAGTCATATGTTAGAGGGAATGAGTCGTATGTATGAAATGGGGGTCAAGTCCCCCATATCCATACAGAAAAGGGTGTATGGGATATGCACGCTTACAACAAAGATTGGTAAGTATATATAAATGATATGATATAATTGTTCATCATGTGTTAGTGTTGATTTTATTATTTTCTTAATGTGTAGTTAAAAGAGGAGAAAATTCAAGAAACATCTCTTCCGGAACATGTTTTGTGGAAGGCTGCCCGGGTGGGTAAGGATGGAGTTGTTAAGGAAGATGTGCAGCAAATTTATGAGAAATGTGTAAGTATATCAATATTCCTTTAATTAAATATTGAGCTTATTAAAATAAATAAATTATGAGTTTAATCACCACTAATTTATTTTGCTATGCATATGAATTTCGGGAGAGGCTATCTCAATCTTTAACTCAAGCTGAAGACCATGATTGTATGAGCATACTTAGTCGAGTATTAAATGTTCCTGAGTATACAGGTCGTGTGAGGTGTAAGGGAATCATAGTGACTCAAACATCTTTGGGTAACCATCAAAAGAGGAAAGGTCATAGCAATAAATAAGTGATGGAAGAGTTAGAAAAATTAAAAGCTAAAGTTCGTGAGTTGCAAAAGGACAAAGAAAAATACATGTCAGAAAGGCAAGGTCCAGGGTTCAAGGATACTAGTGACAAAGATAGTATCAATTGTGATTTCCAACATAAAATTCCCGATTTAATATATTATTATGAATTAGCATAATTTTTTTAATTGACATATATACACATTAACAATTTCATATTTATTATTGTGTTTAGGGAATTTCACCTTCTCAGCTATATTTATCGTCACCGACTTATCGCATGGTTAGCAAGGGAAAAGTGCATAACACCTTGGAATAAGTACTTCACCATAAACCGCTCCCTTCTGGATTTATGAATTATCAATTCATATTGCTTTAGAGAGGGATGCGCCATTACCTTTGCCTGACGATATTTCAAATGCAACATTGCTGGGAGAGGAAATATGATCGTATGTTGCATGGTCGTCAAACCTCATTTGCATAGATGAGGAGGTATGTTTTGAACCATTATTAACATTTGAGTATTCAAATTTTTTACGACCATTTAATGTACATTTTTTTCATGGTAATGTTAGACTCCCACAAAATCCAAATCAAAAGGTAAGGGGATTAAGAAGCAAACTGAGTCAGTTGCATCAAAAAAAGAGGTATAACATAATTATATGATATTTATGCATAGAATAATCTTATACTTCACATAACTAATTAAATGATTTTTAGATGGATGCTAAAGAGACTAAGCAAGTCCGTAGGGGTAAGAAGACCGCGGCTAGCAAAAAACCTACTTCTCAGTATATGTTGTGCCTTCGGACATATATAGGTATAACAAATATTCCAATTGGTGGTACTCGTCTTATACATATGAAGGCATAATTTTTTGGTTATGAATACATGGAAGCAATTGGTAGAGAAGATATTGATCAAGTTTTACAATATTCTACTTTAGGCATCAGTGTTATTGATACATACATCAGGTATACTCCGATCAACTTTGTTTATTTAAATGAACAATTTATTTACTCATTTCAATGAATATAGTCTAATTTTAATGATGTTTTTATTTAAGGTTTTTGTATGACAAAGTGATGTGCCCGTGTGGATTGGAAGAAAGATTCGCTTTCTTATCTCCCAACACCGTCAACGCAGGGTTAACTGTAATAAAACCAGATGATGTCATATTGTATGTACTCAGTTTATTTATGATCAGCAAAGATAGAGAAAATTTGTTCTTTTTACCATATAATACTGGCAACGGGTTAGATTTTCATCATAACTTCATATATTATAATTTTTCAATTTTTGACGTTGTGTAGAAACTTTCCATCAAACATTTTTATAATTTTATAGTGGACATTGGTTGTTGCTTGTGATTAATCTTGTTAGAGAGATTGTATACTATCTGCATTCGTTATACAATGATTGGACAACATACCCATATTTGAAGAAGACGATTGATACGTAAGTGAGATTATTCTAAATATTTGTGTGTATATTTATGTATCTATGTGAGATTGTTCTAAATAGTCGTTTATATTTTATTATAGCATTTTACAAGCTTTTCGATCACAAAGAGGTATTCAAGTACCAAAGAGTAGAGCCAACAAAATTACGTGGATCAGAGTGCAGGTATATTTTCACAATTTTGATTATATTAGTGATGATATTTGATAAAAGAAGTTAAGGGATATATCCTAATATATATTTGTATTTTCTTTCCATGTGTAGTGTCCTCGTCAACGTAATGGTATAGATTGCGGTTATTTCATGTTGAGATTTATGAAAGAAACGCTTCTTTTGGACCGAATAGAGATTCCATCCACGGTATGAATTTCTAACTTATGAATCATTTTAATATTTCTCATAAAATGGCATAGTGTTTTAACCAAATCACATACTATGTTATTTTACTATGTAGTACTTTGATGAATCTAATTGTGCTCATTACTCAAAAGATCAATTGGATGAACTTATGGAGGAATGGTGTCAATTCATTATGGAGTTGAGAATTTTATAAGGTATATTGTCTTTCTTTCATTGATGAGAATTTTGAGAACAACTTTTGAGTTTTAAGTATAAATTGGAATAAAGTTTTGTTTTATCTTAGTATGAATTTCGATCTTTTGGTTTTGTTTTAGGTTATAGGTGCAGATGTAGAAGATAGAGCTAACAAGTTATTTGTTGTTGTTTTTTAGAAATTCTCAAAGATAGTAATATGTAGATTAAACATCAATTTAGAATTTTTAGAATTTTCAAGTTGTATCATCAATTTTCAAGTTGATATATATATATATATATATATATATATATATATATATATATATATATATATATATATATATATATATATATATATATATATATATATATATATATATATATAGATAGATAGATTTTTTATATATGCAAATTTGATGCATATATATTGGATTGAAGCTACCAAATCTGGTGCAAAATATGGTGAAAATCGGTGCAAAAAATGGAGAAAATATTTAACAACACTTAAGGAGAAAATATGTCTAAAATTTTAAAAAAAAATTATTAACATTAGACAGCACTTAAGGAGAAAAGCGCTATCTAAAGTAGGGAGAAAGCGTTGTCTAAGGTGGGGAACATACAACGCTTTTAAAGAAAAGCGTTTTCTAAAGTAGGGAGAAAGCGCTACCTAAAATGGGAAAGCGCTGCCTAAGGTGGGGAACAGACAGTGCTTTTAAAGAAAAGCGCTGTCTAAAGAGATGCAAGAAGCGCTGTCTAAAGTGTTGTCTAAAATGAGAAAGCGCTGCTAAAGGTGTACTTACCAAAGCGCTCTCTGAAGTAAAAGTGTTGCTAAAGGTGTTCATAAGAAAGCGCTCTTAAAGTAAAAGCGCTGCTAAATGGGACATATAGCAGTGCTTTTATATTAATCCAAAGCGCTGCCTTTTCTTATAGCAGCGCTAGTTTAGGCAGTGCTTTAAAGTGCTGTCTATGGCCAAAAAAAGCGTTGTCTATGCGCTTGTTTGGCATAGTGGAAGATAACACTGGAAGAAGCATGGTCTGAATTCTAACCAAATATAAACCATTTTAGAGTTTTCTATTCTGTGGCGTATCGACATGTTTTGGCAAACTTAGAAAGAATTTGAATGACAAAGGAGAGATGATTATACTTATAGGGTACACTACTATAAAATGAGCAAATAACAATGCCAAGTTTACAACGGATTCATATACACCGTTGTAATAGGTTAAAATTTTCGCGCCCAGTGAGTAGCTGGATTTATAAACAATAATTTAATGATGGTTGTCTTAAAACACTGTAGCAGTAAATGATGAGAAGCAAGCTTCGATCCCAGCAACTACATTTTTCCATTTTTAGAGTACATTAAGTGTGTGTCACTTAAGTCCATTACATAAAAAATAAATTATAAATGATTTAACAACTGTGAAGTAAACTAACTGTTGTTAAAGGACTTAAATTTCCACTACGGTTGTGTTGTCCAACCGCGATTTAATGGGTTTTCTGATAAATTAAAATAAAACTTATTATGTATTTCTTTCATAAAACTCCCTAGTAGAACAAGCGAGCCAGAGACGACAGCGGTGGCGTAACCTTTACCCTCTTTGTATCCATTCATTTGGATTTCAAATCTTCACTCTCTTTGTTCATTTGATTCTTCATCTTTGAAGTACAATACTCTTCAACATCTTCATTCCTTTTTTCTTAGTTTATGTTGTATATGCTCAAATATTTATCCTCTTTGTTCATTTGATTCTCCAGCTTCAAAGTATGATACTCTTCAACATCTTCATTCCTTACGTGCATAATTTTCTTCAGCTTTGAAGTACGGTATTCTTTAATATCTTCATTCCTTTTTTCTTTGTTTATGTTGTATATGCTCAAGTCAGTATGAGAGTACATTTTTCATATGCTTTAGGTTTAGATTTGAATATGCATATGCTTAAGGTTTAGAGTTATATTTTTGTTATGAATATGCTTTAGTTTTTGGATTAGATTTTGGTGTGTCATTCACATTATTATACGTGTATGAATTCCAGAAGTTGTTATAGATCGTAGTTGGATAAAAGTCGATAGATTAGGTCTGATTTATGAGAATGAAGTTCTCGAGTTCCTTGAATATGATGATAAACATCTTCCTGACAATAATGGTATCTTTTATTTTCCTTGTGTTGTTTGCACGAATATCAATAAGGGTATAAAGAAAGAAATATTCCATCACCTTTATTGTGATGGTATATGTTAAAATTATATAATATGGACGTGGCATGGTAAGGTGGATAAAGAGGAAATTCGGGCGTCACAAAGTCAAAGAGTGGATGAAGATGAACATATGGAAGATCAACTAGAGGATGTGATTCGTGATATTGGGGAATCTTCTTTTAAGAATGCTCATATTTATGATACTTTATATAGTGATAATGACACCCATTTATATAAGGAATGCACAGATTTTACACGATTGTCGGTGGTGTGAAAGTTGTTAAATATGAAGCAAAAAATGGATGGTCGAATAAAAGTCTCACGGGATTACTTGAATTTCTAAAGCAAATGTTACCAAAAGATAATAAATTGTCAGATTGTTTCTATGAGGCCAAGAAGATATTGTGTCCAATGGGTCTGGAGTATATCAAAATATATGTTTGCCCTATGATTGTATATTATACAGGAAAGAGTATAAAGACTTATATCAATGTCCGAAATATGGTGTGTCGCGTTACAAGCTGAAGACCAACAATGGTGATCATAATGACTATGACAATGTTAGTAGGAAGCATCCTCCTGCTAAAGTGTTATGGTACTTGCCAATACTTTCATGATTTAAGAGACTTTTTTCTAATTCAAATGACACAAAGAATCTTAGAGGCATGCAAATGAAAGGACTCGTGATGGAAACATTCTCCATGTAGCTGATTTATTGCAATGGAAGAAAATTGATTCGTTGTTTCTGGATTTTGGAGTTGAGCCAAGAAACCTCAGGCTTGGGCTTGCCACCGATGGAATGAACCCCTTTGGTAATATGAGCACTAATCATTCTTTGTGACCTATTCTTCTCACTATTTGCAACCTATCTCATTGGTTGTGCATGAAGCGCAAGTATATATTGTTAAGTATGATGATTTCTGGACCACGACAACCAGGTAACGACATAGATATTTATCAAAGTACATTAATTGATAATTTACGACTCTTGTGGGAAGAAGGCGTTGAAGTTGATGATGCATATCCTGGGGAAAAGTTTAAGATGTGTGCAATGTAATTTTGCACAATAAATAACTTTTCTGCTTACGGTAACTTGGCTGGATATAGTGTCAAAGGATATAGAGAATTTCCTATATGTGAAGATGATACTTGTCATCACCAACCTGAGTTTGGTGAAAAAATGTTAGACTACAGAATCGGATCAAGAGGGGGGTGAAAAGATCCCCAAATAAAAACTACCTTTCAAAATGATTATTTAAAACTTATTTGAGAAACAATGTTGAGCGGAAGTTTTTTGGCCTGGATCAAATTTAGTAATCTAAACGAACCTAGTTATTGGAAACTCGGATATGCACGAGCCATATAGAATTAACATAATGATAAACTCAATCAACATGATATCTTAATTAATAGTTTAATATCCAACCCAATGATTTCCTATTTCCAACAAAATCATATTAAAACATAACTCGACATTTTATCGAACATGTCGTGCGTAATCAATTTTTCAGAATTTTCTTTGAGCTTAGTTGATATAAAAAATCACTTAAAATCAAAGTGATTATAACCTAACCAACAAATAAATTTAAACTTTAACAATCAAAGAAAAATTCTATAAGAATTGATCAATCAAAAAACATATTCAATAAATTGCACATAGAGAGTAAATGAGAGTAAGTGATAGAACATTGCAATTTTACTTTGACTTAAACAAGCTAAACAATTTTTAAAACACTTGGTGTGCAAGTGAATTTTTAGAATTTTCCTTTAAGTTGTGTTGATACACAAAAGCACTTATAATCAAAAGTGATTATAAACAATATCAACATTTGATGTAAATCAAAAATAGTTTAGAAAATTACTAACAATTCAATTGTAACACAATGTTATTTGACAAATTTATTGAAGAATATTAAAGAAATTAAAAGCGACAAAAGAAAAGAGACACAAGGATTTGTCTACACAGTTACCCACTTTTATCCTCGCATGTGGGTACATCTGCGCCCAATTCCAATGTGGAATTGAGATATTTTCTTACTTTGCAAAAGTATGAATAAAAGAGTAGTGTTCAAGAGCAACTATACACAACATAACTGTTTGATGTTGATTCAACCTCTTCTCTTCTTTTGATCTTCAACAAGACCAAGACCGATAGGTGCAACCTATTCGCCTCTTAAGTTACTTCCTTGAAAAGATTTCAAACATTCCAAGGTTCCTTGCAAAGATTTCAAACACTCCAAGGGATTTTTCACTCAAGTAAATCTGATTGCACACTATCAACACAAGATCACTGATTCTATCATCCAGTTCATGCTACTTCCTTTAAAAGATTTCAAACACTCCAAGGGATTTTTCACTCAAGTAAATCTGATTGCACACTATCAACACAAGATCACTGATTCTATCATCCAGTTCTTGTTACTTCCTTAAAAAGATTTCAAACACTCTAAGGTTCCTTGAAAATATTTCAAACACTCCAATGGGGTTTTCACATGGACGATACCTTATCGCACGATCTTGTACGAAAGCCTCCAATTCAACAAATGATTTTAGAGGAGAAACCTGATGGTTTTTCCCGGATGAAGACCCATACAAACCTCAACCCAAACAAATTAGAAATCCATAATTCTTCTTCTATATGGAACCCCGGCGAAATATCATCACAATGTAATGTTGGTGTGTATGTATAGATTGGAAGATTGAGAAAGAAGAAGAAATGTAGGCTAATTTTATGGTATCATCAAGTTGAAATGAAGCATGAATGATATATTTATAGTTGGACTCTTTTTAGGTAAAAGAGGGTAGTTTCAGAATGAAAAAATAATGAAAAAATGACTCATAAAACAGTATGTGTCGACCTGAAAAAGTTATGTGTCGACACATGCAAAATAGTAGCTATAGGTTTTAAAAATGCAGTACATGTGTCAACCTGAAAATTGCATGTGTCGACACATGTGCCTATATTTTAAACACAAGAGCCGAAATCTTTAATATTGCAGTATATGTGTCGACCTGAAAAAGTTATGTGTCGAAACATACTCAAGCTTTTAAGAAAATGTAGAAATTCAGAATTTATGTGTCGACACATAGAAATTTCAAGTCGACAGATAAGTGCTGATTTTGTGCAAAAACTGATTTTTCATGATTGGGAACAATTTTAAAGTTGTTTTAAATGATTCCTTAGACCTTTAATGCAAGGAAGTGCCACAAGACATAAGGATATTGTCCACCATAGTGAAATGCTAGCTTTCTGAGTTTTGACTTCATGCAAAACATCTAATAGTGAAGTTGCACTCACAAAAGACCGTTTACCTCGGGCATTGAAAATTTCTAAAATTCGGTCATCCTTATCTTAGATTACGGAAGGCTTTTGATGGAGAGCAAGAGTTTGATGAGGCTCCTCAACCTTTAACTAGGGATGAAATTTATCAACAACAGAAACACATTAATGTTGTCTTTGGGAAAATCAGAAAAAGAAAAAGGGGAAGTTGCAAAAAATATATGGAAAAAGAAGTAAATCTTCTTTGATCTTCCATATTGGTCAAGTCTTGATGTTAGACATTGTCTTGATGTGATGCACATAGAGAAAAATGTGTGTGATAGTTTGATTGCCACACTTCTAAATATTTCAGGCAAGACTAAAGGTAGTAAGACTTCCCATCTAGATATGGAGGCGATGGGTATACAAAAACCGTTGGCTTCAATAGAGAAAGGAAAACGAACTTATCAGCCTCCAGCATGTCACACTATCTAAAAAGGAAAAGAAAAGTTTCCGCAAGTGTTTGCAAGGTATTAATGTTCCACAAGGTTACTCATCAAACATCAAGAAACTTGTATCAATGAAAGATCTCGAGTTAATTGGTTTAATATCTCATGATTGTCATGTATTTATGAAACAACTTCTACCTGTGGCTATTTGTGGGATCCTACCAAAAATATGAGAGTAACTATAATCATATTGTGCTTATTCTTCAATTTCATATGTAATAGAGTTCTTGATTTCAAAAAATTAGATGAATTAGAAGATGAGGATGCCATAATCCTGTGTCAATTAGAGATGTATTTTCCTCCATTATTTTTTGACATTATGATTCACTTACTTGTTCATCTAGTCACATAAATTAGAATTTCTGCTCCAGTTTATTTAAGGTGGATGTATCCAATAGAGCGATATATGAAGATATTTAAAGGATATACAAAGAATCATCACCGACCAAAAGCTTCGATTGTTGAAAGGTACATCACAGAAGAAGATATTGAGTTTTGTACAAACTATTTTTCGCACAAAGATTTTATAGGAATTCCAAAGCAACGATGTATTTCTCTAGTTCGAAAGATAAGATTCTTGTATTGGCAACTACCGTGTCTTATGGTGTCATTGATGAGATTTGGTAGATCGATTATGTTATTTTCAAAGTGGCTTTATTTAAATGCAAGTAGGTTCTCAATAATAGTAATGGTGTACACATTTATGACTTAGGATTCACCTGGGTCGACCTTGGCAAGGCGTCTTTTATGACTGAACCATTCATCACGACTTCTCAATCAAAACAGGTTTTCTATGTTACCGATCCATCAGACATATCGGGGAAATAGTCAATCATTCTCCAAGGTAAACACATTCCTCTTAGTGATGAAATGCTTGATATTCCGTCCAAACCTTCTTACACAATACAAGTTCCTACCTCATATGATGAAGTTGTTGGAGATGATGTACATGCTATTCGAATCGATCATGAAGAATGCATATGTGAAAATTGACAAGTACGTAATTTATTCTTTATTCATAATATATTAATTGTATGTTATAGTTTATTAGTATTTTTACTAACAAGTATAATTATTTGAAATCATAGGTCTTTAGAGTCAAGACACCAAAAGACAAGACACCAAGAGACAAGAAACTAAAACACCAAGTTACAATTATGTGATGTTATGTAATATGCAAATTGTAGGTTATTTGTTATGATAAATTGTAGGATTTTTTTCTGATACAATTGAATATGATATAATTATGTGATATTATGAATATGATACAATTAATATTATTATGATAAATATCACAAAAGTGAGTTGTATTTTCTGCTGTGATATGGTGAACAATAATACATGTCAGAAATGGGATTAATTATAAAAGCAATATAATATTGGTTAATTATCCAGAAAACGTAACAACAGTTATATATCATAATCGTTATAATATTTCACGTGCTGTCTACAAAAAAATGAATATCAAAATGGCGCAGTTAGGAATCGAACCAAGGACCATTATTTTTATCACAACGGTCTTTTGGAAAACACGTTGTGATAGGGAGCATGCTTTCTAGTTTATTACAATGGGTACTGGGCCGTAATTGTAAGTATCAAATATTCAACTACACTCTACATAACAACACCTAGGCCCGCGTGATTATATATTTTTCCCAAGCGTTGTTAAATAGGTTTTTTTGTATTAGTGGTATCACCCTATTAGAGGTTACAAGATGTTTGATGATGCAAACATGAAGATTATGATCAACCGGGATAATGTATTTGATGAATTGAAATAGGTGGAGCAGCCTGTAATTGGTTACACTCAGTCGTTAACCAGTTACGTGTAGGCATTAACCGGTTATAGGAAACTCTTAACCAATTACAGATACAAATTTCCAAATTTTGGAGAAAATGAAATTGCAGAAGAGCTGCGCGTCGAAGCAAGAATTGATGAAAATCTGAGAAGACCAACTAGGAAAAGAGGTTTGCCTCAAAGAATCCAAGATTGTGAGATATTTTTGACAATGAAACCACTGATGATGGTGATTTTGTCCATTTTGTACTTATGGTCGAGTTTGAGCCTATTCAGACAGAATAGGCCGTGTGTGATCCAAAGCGGGTTTGTGCTATGAAGGAGGAGCTGGAATTGATTGATAAAAATAGTACTTTGGAGCTAGTTGATATACTAAAAGGAAAGAAGCCAATTGGTGGAAGATGGGTCTATAAGGTGAAGGAAAATCCCAAAGGTGAATTAATCGAGCATAATGCTCGATTAGTTACAAAGGGAATTTTGCAAATAAAAGGTATAAACTTTGATGAGGTATTTGACTGGTTGCTAGGATCGAAACCATAAGGCTAGTTGTTTGCATTGTGAATAGCAACAATTGATCTACCTATCAAATGGATGTGATGTCTGCGTTTTTGAATGGTCCACTTGAAGAAGAAGAAGTATATGTAGAACAACCCCTAGTTTTGTTGTGAAAATCAAGAGGGAAGATTCTACAAGTTGAGGAAAGTTTTATACGTAAGGAAGCAAGCTCTGAGGGCTTTGAAAAAAAGATAGACAGTTTCTTAATTGATTTTGTCTTCAAGAAATGTATGTCCGAACTTGGAGTTTATATGAATACGAATACAAATGAAGAGATGATCATACTTTGTCTATACGCAGACGATTTGTTGATCATAGGAAAAAATGAGAAGAGTATTTATATGTTCAAACGTGAGCTTATGAAAGAATTTGAGATGAGCAACCTTGGTGTCATGACATTCTTCTTTGGCATATAGTTCCACAAGTACAGAAGGGGAATGCTTATTCATCAAAGGAGATATGCCCTTGAGATATTGAAGAAGTGTGAAGCATTATAATGCTGAAATTACCCTAACTAAACCAATGTTGCAGCTCTCAAAGAATGAAGAGGAGTAGAACGTAGATCCTACTCAATATAGAAGGTTGATTGAATCATTATGTTACTTATGTAATACACGATGAAATTTAGCGTTTAGTGTCAGTATTACGAGTAAATTCATGGAGAGATCGAAGGTGACTCACTTGGCAGCAGTCAAGAGAATCCTAAGATACATCAAAGAATCTACTTGTTGCAGAATTCTCTTTCCCGCAACGGATACGAGCAGAAAATGTAATTTACGTGGTTTTACTGATTTCAATTAGCATGAAGAGATGATTGAAAGTCTATAGTTGGATACATCTTTACATCTTGAAGAAGGAACTGATAGTTAAGCTCTCGTCTTGTGAGACCGAGTATATTGTCGCTTCATTATGTGTGTGTCAAGCTGTACGGCTAATGAATTTGTTGAATGACCTAGGCAGCTGTGAGGGTGAGGTTGTTACGCTCTTGGTTGATAATGTTTCAGCTATTAATCTTGCTAAGAACTCAATTGCATATGGGATGAGCAAGCACATTGAGACGAGGTTTTACTACTTGAGGGAGCTTGTTAGTGAAGGCAAGTTAATATTGGGATATTGTGGAAGTGAAGATCAAATTGGTGATTTGTTGACTAAGGGAGTCACAAATGACGTGTTAAAAAGGTTGAAGATGAGCATGGACATGGAGAACTTGGAGCACTTGAATTAAGGAAGTGTGTTAAGAGAAAATATGGTAATTCAAGTTTGTAACCGTTTGACACAAGGGTGTAACCGGTTATAGCCCGATGAAAAGCACATCTGAAAGGAGAAAAAATAGTTTTGAGTTGACGTTAACCAGTTACACCTAATTCTTATTTTTGAGTTTGTATCACCTGTAACCCGTTAACCAATGTGTTAACCGGTTACAACCACGTGTTTTTGCTTTTTCTTGTAATTGGAAGATGTGTTTTAAGTCTCAATCATTTTATAATACTTGAATAAATGTTTTAGAGACAGCCTCATCATTATTAATGTAAATTATAATTCTCACCCTCAATGATTTATCTCTAATTCTCTTCTCTCTCATTATCCCTTTCTCCACGTACTCCATAATTTAGTAAGTGTGTAATTGCGTATTCAAACATATAACCCGATGCTTATCTCTTTATTGAAGTTCTTTGGAAAAAAGTAAAAAAAAAAAAAAACTAAAGAAATATGTTATCTACAATACATACTTTGCATTGATCTCTACATTGGAATTAAAATTAATTCTCACTAATTAATATCAACTTAGATTTTGATCCAGCAAAAATGAAACTTGAAAGATAATTGATATTTAACATTACTTATCATGGATGATAAATATAATCAATAAGTAATTACAATTTACAATATAGAGGAACAATCCAAAATAATATACATAACAGAAAAAGTTAAAGCCTACTGGTCAGGTTGAGGTTGCCAGTGATGAATTTCAGAGTCAGAAATTCGTTTCCTGTATTGAGCAATGAAAGCTGTAGCTCTCATATCAATGACAGGATCAGCTACACCCCAACTACCTTTGTCTTCATCACTTGGCCACACTTTGTTACCATAAGCACCATGATCATAGTATCCTTCTTCTCTTTGTTTGTTACTGTTGTTAGATTTGAAAATGTTAAATACAGACCATGATGACTTTGATTTTCTTTGATTCTTGTTTCCTCCCATTTTAACTATATATTGAAAGTGATTGAAGAAAGAAAGTGTGTTGTGTTGTGTTGTGCTACATGTTTGGAAGCTGGAGGGTCTCAATTTATACGGTAGTAACTAGTTACTGAAAAACAACGTTAAAGTTAAACTAAGACCATGGAATCTGATTCAAACCACTTGGGTGGGAGAGTCCAATATTAATGGTTTAAACAAGCTCACATGGAACAGTAAAGTATGATTCAACTTTAAGAAAAGGTACATTTTCTTGGATCCAATGGTTTCTTGCTTGACTTGATTATTGATGGAATTGCTGTTTCCTGTGTTTTTCCGTTCAATGATTTATATTTTTTCAGAATAAATTTCTGTGAACTTTAAACTAGACAGATGCCAGGCAAATTTGAACTTTTAACTAATTTAGTTGAGGCAATCAAATTCTTCTTCTTTCTTTGTTCATTCCTTTACCAATTAGGTATTGCAAGCTGTAACATATTTTGAGTATATCAATAATCTAAAAAGCTAGAAGCCTTTCCAACTTTACCAATTATTACAATCAAAAGAACATCTCATAGCTAGATATGAGAGCATTATGCATATAGTTAATACATTTAATTGTGAATTTTTCACATAAATAACCTCTTTTCACTTTTTAATTTCTAAAATATTTTACTTTTTTTCATATATATATATATATATATATATATATATATATATATATATTCAAGGCAGACTAAAAGGTCCAATAAACTCAGCCTAGAGAATTTAAAATTCACCAAGTCATCTGTAGGATAGGAGTGTTATCTAGGGTTAGTTCATAGGTGGTTTTAAGTCATGATGCATCCAACAAAGCCAACAGTTATAATCGCACCATTATATAAAGAAGAATTGTACCATTTTCAGGTATAATTCAAATTCAAAACTCATTCAGTCATCTCACTCATATACTCACTTGAGCATTAGAGTGCTAAGTTTGCTTGTCGTCCCACCTCTCACCACTTTGGAAGCTCAACTCCATCGTTGCATCTTGAAACCCCAAATCTCTTATCATTTATGGTTCCTTCACAAAATAGTGCATCGTCTGTGGGAATCGGGAATCGATATATGATTCCCACATTTCCACAATTGAATACTCACATCTTGATTCATCGAATTGAAGTTTCTCAACTTAACAATCAAATTTTCTGCCACAACAATTAAAGTAAATGCATGAATCTCCACAACAAATGGGTTGCAGTCGCATTTATTGAGGTGTGGAATTGATCGAAGTTACACATGTTGGATGTTCCATGGTGAGAAAAGTAACGAGAATGTTGAACCGGGGGATAGTATGACATATGCTTCAGACGACAATGGCACAGATACATACGATTGTGATCGAGTCGAAGAGATTGCAGAAGCACTTGAAGAAGATCTTCTGGATTGTCCCAAAATGTTTGAGAGATTGGTAAGCGGTGCAGAGAAACCGTTGTATAAAGGTTGCACTAAATTCACAAGACTATTTGCGGTATTAAAGTTGTACAACTTAAAGGCGGACAATGGATGGTCTGATAAAAGTTTCAAAGAGTTATTAGGCATTATGAGAGATATGCTTCTGGAGGAAAATGTTCTTCTTAATCGAACCTATGAGGCCAAAAAAATGTTGTACTCTATTGGCATGAGCTATGATAAGATACATGCTTGTCCAAATGATTTTATTTTGTTTCAAAACGAATATGCATCGTTAAATGAGTACCCTAAATGCGGTTTATCTCGATATAAGAAAAAATTGTCTCTAGCAAAAGTCTTATGGTATTTTCCTAAAATTCCGAGATTTAGACGCATGTTTCATAGTGAAACCGATGCAAGACACTTGACTTGGCATGCAGATGAAAGAATTATTGATGGAAAGTATCGACATCCGGCAGATTCACCACATTGGTCGAAAATTAATAATGATTTTCCTGATGTTGGAGAAGAAGCAAGAAACCTTCCCTTGGCATTATCTACGGATGGAATGAACCCACATGATCTTCAAAGTATCTCCCATACCACATGGCCTTTGATTCTTATGATTTATAACCTACCTCCATGACTATGTATGAAGTGTAAGTACATGATGTTATCTATGTTAATTTCTAGACCTAAACAATGATGGAATGACATAGACGTACACTTGACACCTTTGATCGAAGATTTAAAGATTTTGTGGGAGAATAGTGCAGAGGTTTATGATGGATATAGGAAACAATGTTTCAATTTGAGGGTAATGTTGTTTGGCACAATTAATGATTTTCCAGCATATAGGAATCTATCAAGGTTTAGTATTAAAGGTCAAAAAGTGTGTCTTGTTTGTGAAGATGGAACCGATACCACACGATTGGACCTTTGTCAAAAGAATGTCTTTCTCAGTCATCATAGATTATTAAATTCTAAACATCACTACCGTGGGTGGAGAAAAGAATTCAATGGAGACATCGAACAACGTAAAGCTCCACTTGCATTGTCAGGTGACCAAATTTTTGAAAAGGTGAAAAATGTGTGTACTCAGTTTGGCAAGCCTTTTGCACATACGGTTGTCAAAGGTGAGTGAAAGAAGAGGTCGATTTTTTTTTTAATTTCCATATTGGAAGTTTTTATATGTGAGACATTTTCTCGATGTTATGCATATTGAAAAAAATGTATTTGAAAGTTTTATTGGTACGTTAGTCAATATAAAAGGAAAGTATAAGGATGACCTTAAAGCAAGGGAGGACATGGTAAATATGGGAATAAGAACTGAATTAGGACCCGTGAAGAAAGGAAGACAAACATATCTACCACCTGTTGCTCATATTCTATCTAGAAAGGAGAAAAAACTATTATGTAAGTTTCTAAGTGAAGTTAAAGTTCCTGAAGGATACTCTTCAGATATCAAAAGACTTGTGTCTATGAAAGAACTCAAGTTAAAGAGTTTAAAGACACATGATTGCCATGTCATAATGGAACAGTTTCTACCAATAGGTATACGTTATATTTTTCCAGAAAAAGTAAGAAGCGTAATAACTAAATTGTGTTTTTTCTTCAGGTCAATTTGTAGTAAGGTGATCAATCCTGAGATCTTACCGACATTGCAAAAAGAAATAGTTACTACTTTGTGTGAGCTTAAAATGTTTTTTCCTCCATCATTTTTTGATATAATTGTACATCTAGTTATTTATCTAGTAAAAGAGACACAGTTGTGTGGACCAGCTTATATGAGATGGATGTACCCTACTGAACGTTATATGAAAATATTAAAAGGGTACGTGAAAATTTGAAGTCGTACAGAGGGTTGTATTATTGAATGATACATTGTTGAAGCGGTTGAAGTTAAAGTTCATGAAGGATACTCTTCAGATATCAAAAGACTTGTGTCTATGAAAGAACTCAAGTTAAAGAGTTTAAAGACACATGATTGCCATGTCATAATGGAACAGTTTCTACCAATAGGTATACGTTATATTTTTCCAGAAAAAGTAAGAAGCGTAATAACTAAATTGTGTTTTTTCTTCAGGTCAATTTGTAGTAAGGTGATCAATTCTGAGATCTTACAGACATTGCAAAAAGAAATAGTTACTACTTTGTGTGAGCTTAAAATGTTTTTTCCTCCCTCATTTTTTGATATAATTGTACATCTAGTTGTTTATCTAGTAAAAGAGACACATTTGTGTGGACCAGCATATATGAGATGGATGTACCCTACTGAACGTTATATGAAAATATTAAAAGGGTACGTGAAAATTCAAAGTCGTCCAGAGGGTTGTATTATTGAATGATACATTGTTGAAGCGGTTGAGTTTTGTATTAAATATTTTACCAATATGAAATCCATTGGACTCCCCAAATCTCATATTTTCGGGAAAAAAAGAAGGTAAAAAATTAATTGGAAATAAAATTGTGACAACATCTAGGGATTAACGGGATCAAGTGTATTTGTATGCTCTGCACAATGACAATGAGGTTGAGCCGTATGTTGAAATGCACAAGGATGTATTCCGAGGTGAGAATCATAATAGAAATGAAAATTGGATAGTACGAGAGCACAATCAAAGTTTTATACAACGGTTTAAGGATCATATTTATTCAAACTTTTATTCAGATCCCGCTTCAATAATAGAAAGGTTGAGATGTTTGGCATATGGTCCAAGTTTGCATGTGTTTTCTCATAGCGCATACACAATTAATGGATACACATTTTTTACCAAAGAACAAGATGATAAAAGTACTATGAAAAATAATGGTATCACCGTGGTAGCTGAAGCAATGCACATTTCAAGTATGAAGGACTTAAACTCCAAATATGAAAATTTGTCATATTTTGGGGTTATCGATTGCATTTGGGTGTTTGATTATGAGAAGTTTAAGATTCCTATCTTTGGTTGCAAGTGGGTACATAATAATGGCATACAAATTGATAAGCCAAGATTTTTGCAAGTGGATCTTAATAGGATGGGGTACAAAAATGAGCCTTTTATTCTAGCCTCTCAAGCTAAACAAATGTTCTACGTCACTGACTCGAAGAATACAAAATGGCCTATAGTGATTTTATCTAACAAAGTGATTGATGATAAAAGTGTAGATCAAGGTGATATTGATGTTGAGAATGAGTCGTATATTAGAAATGATCGAGATGAGAATATTATAGCGGATGAATCATATATCAGAAAGGATCATAATGAGGTAATTTGGATCAATCCATCCATCCGCGTTCTTAAGAGACAAGTAATTCACAATCCAACCAAGAAAAGAAAGAGATGTTAGAGAAAGAGGTAATATAGTAAAATGTTATATATTATGTCATTCAATAATCTTATATATTTATCATTTTATATACTCAGTTCATTATGGAATTAGATATTTGTAATTATATATTTGTAATTATATATTTGTCATTAGATACTTATGTTTTTATTTATTACAAGTTAGATGGCTAGTAACGAGGATCACGCACACGATGATTCTATTAATGATGGAAAGAAATCCATTAATACAGAGGAAAGGGAAATTAGAAGAGGAATAACTATTATGAAGAAAATCATTCATGATAGAAATAGAGGAATAAAATATGATGATCATTGGAATTCAAATGAGCAACTAATTGAACCTAACGGTTCTAAATTGACAAGTTACATTGGTTCACTTGTATGGAGATAAGTTCCAATTACTTATGATAATTGGAGAAACGAGCAGTTGGATACCGTTAAAGACAAAAGCTGGAGTGAGGTACAAGTACCATATGTGATGTTATTTGTTTTTTATTTAAATATCCTAATTATCATACTCCCTTGTTATCATCTGCTAGATCATGATCGGACGACCGTAGGCCAAGTCCCATCGTAACTTCGATGCTCCCTCACCCACATAACTCAATCGGTCTTCTCAATTTACTGAATAGGTCAGGCCCAACTAATTTTTACACACCCCTAAATCATAATTAAATTATTTTATTTTATACTTTTAATTATATCTTCCCTCATATTATTTATTTTCTATTTATAATCATTATTATTAGTAATATTAATTATCATATTTTTTATTATAATTATTATCTATTAATTTCTTTTTTCTATTTATTATTATTTTATTTACTATGTAAATATTATTTATTTCTTATCCATGTGTAAATATTAATATTATTTATTATATCATTTAAAATTTTTTGTTCCAAAATACATATTATTTTCTTATATTAATTGCATAAAATCTTTTTTGATCATGCATTAACAAGATTTTTTGCAGTTAATACGATTAAAAAGCACTCAACAAACAACAAACTATTTTTCGCAATCAACTAAGCTAATCAATTGTTTTTGCAAAAGGGTTTCAAACAGATTTTGACTAACCGCGCATTTAGTCAAGATCTCCGCAATCACTACTTTCGTTCAAAATGTGAGGTGATTCAAAGTATGTTTGTGAGCCCTAAAAGAGCACCAACCCCATACGTACTACGAATTAGGACTCTGATTCCTCATAAGAGGATACGTAGGCATACGATCAAAAATCGTGGTGAGTTCCCTTAATAAAATTTAAATCCTGTTTCCCCAACTCAAACCTAAAACCTAGTATTCATGTAAACAAGGTAGATGAAAGGTGCCTAACACCTTCCTTTCGTCTAAATCCGAGACCTAGAATCTCTGTCTGCGAATTAGGGTTTTCTGTTAGATTCTCTTCCCTAGGATAAAAACTAATATTGGTGGCTCTGATTAAAAAACTAGTTGCGACAGCTGGCGACTCTGATGGGGACTTCAACTTTAGGTTTTAGGGTTTTTTGCTTTGGGGTTTTTATTTATTTATTTATTGATTTATTTATTCATTGTTTTCATTTATTCATTATTTATTTAATTATTGTCTATTGTTTATCATCATATATACTGCGTGGCGGGATTTTTTATTTCTCAAAATATTTTCAATAACCCTTAGAAAGAAGGTTCGTCTATTAGCTTAGGGGGTACATCATCCCTTCGAGTTTATGTGAAGACTTCGCCTAGAGTAGTCAATGAACTTCCGAAAAAGGAATACTTATCGAGAGATATCCTCTTGACGAGTAGGACTTTAGAAGGACACCCATGACTCTTTGTAACGACCTTAACCTAAAATCTCATGACGAGACCTTTCACGACTTTGAGACAAAAGTTTCGGTCTATAAAGAGGTTCCACCTAAGGAAGGCTCTTGTGCCTTTTCCCTCTGGTGTTATTCATAATACCCTTGAGGAAACCACCTTTTGGGAGGGAAGACTAATCGTAGGTCAAAATTAAGGAGCTTACCTTCTAAGGGTACTTATCACAAAAAACCCGTCACTGAACCATACATCTCTACCTTATAGGGGTACTTATTACAAAAATCTTGTCACTCAACCCTACACCTATGCATTCATACATTCGTCATACATTTCATATATTCGTCACCCGTTTCTTTCTATTTGTCTTATTCATAGGGGGTATAAAAGATAATAATAAACTCAATATCTCGGTGATTGTCTTTAAAAATGGATACCGAAAGAAACAACTTGTTTGTGTTAGTGCGCCAAACATGTCTGAAATCAAAGCCACAAAAGGGAAATAATGTGCTGAAGACTTTCTCAAGCTTTATCAAGCAAAGGTGGATGGTTTCAAGAGCAGATATTTGCAGGCGCGCCTAGAAGACTTATTTCCCTTTGCATGATTTCACGCAAATAAAGTTTTGGTTTAAGATTGTAATATTTTCAATATCTGAATTATGTTACCTTCAATAACGGCATTTTGTTCCCTGTCTCATTGGCGTATCTATTTTTAAGCTGGTCACCGAATAAAAATAAGAGAAATACAAATACATGCCCAAGTGAATAAGACATTCAAAATAAGTAACCATTTCATATTCATACATATTCATTCGCATGCATGCATTCATAAACACCTGCATGTCATATCAAAACTCATTTTTTGAAAAAAAATCTCTTCAGTTAAGCCATGGATAGAAGAAGATCACCACCTCCTTGGACTCCATATCAACTAAGGGCCTATCAACAAAGAACCTTGGAACATATCGAGGAAAACCAGGCTGCATTCAAGGAAGATCTAGACCAAGTCAAAGGTGATGTGAGTTCGATGAAAAGAGATATGAGTCAAGTTCTCCTAGCCTTCAAGAACTTCATTGACAAACAAGACCAGATCCCCAGGGTAGCTTTCGAAGAAGTAGCTTAAATGATTGGTGCATCAAGCGGTCACCAACTAAGAAAAGAGCCAGAAGTAGAACCCCTCAATCCAAAAATGCCTGCTTTAGACCCCCCCAAATAGACAAGAGGGAGAAATTAATGACGTAGCCTCACAAGCAAGGATACCACGACCATTAGTGATCCCACAAGGACAGCAACAAGGCAGAAGTCCATCCAGAAAATTGGATTCGCTCCCTATGCCACCTAGCCAGTTATTGCAACAGCTGGTTAAGGCATCCTTGGTGGAAATCAAGCCTCTATCTCCTCCAGTTGGGCCACTCCCACGAAGATACAATGCTGATGCCAGATGCGAATACCATGCTAACTATTCGGGGCACACCATAGAATAATGTTGGGCATTTAAACATAAGGTACAAGACTTGTTAGAATCTCAAGACATCACCTTTGAGGGACCTAACATCAAATCAAACCATACGCCTCCACACGGTGGACCAACAATAAAGGCAATTGAAGTAGTCACCGACTGCGGAGTAACCAGACAAGAAAAAGCCCTGATAAGATTGTTGAGGGAATATCTATGGGGGTGTGGATTCCTGTTGGAGCATAATGAAGCCTTCGAGAAAACTCGGCTAAAGCTAATGGACCAGGGGATAGTCCAGTTCAGACAATACCCTGAAGAGAAATACGTAGCTACTCTAAGGGATAAAGCATGGGTCTCTCCAATCCAGGAAACCTTTGTCAATAAGAGAGTAGAGCATGGCGGACATGTGGCGAAGGTATCCAACAAAGCCAACACCAAAGGGGCAACTGAATTCATCCGAGAATGCGCCCCAGAAGAAGAACTCAAAAGATGGACCGTCGTGGAGATTCCTAAGATCTTTTTCTTTCCTAATTAATTTTTCTTGTTTTCGAAAGAACCTATGCCAAGCCCGAGGCATAGGGGTTGCTTGTAAGGGTTCCCCTTTTTGTTTCAAATAATATTTACGATTAATAAAAGTTATATTTTGTTTCAATTAAGATCTCTTTCTTTCTCTTGCATTTATATCTTAAGTTTAAAAATGACAATACTTTCTCTGCATACGCATCTTCAAATTTCATATACTAAATCTGCACCAAAACATGATAAGTGTGCAAATTCATGCCCAGAACCACCGATAATGTTACTTCTACGACCCGATATAATTTTGATGCTCCTATCAACCAAGCTAAAGAGAAAGATGATAAATATCTTGAACTGTCTGAGAAAATGGCGAGGGAAATAAAATGAAAGGCTATCAATATACAACTATATCAAGAGGCTAATAAGACCACTAGTCTGAACACAGGGGAAGATCTGGAAGAAATCAAGCTAAGTGGAAATGTTAGAGCGGAGCCATAAAGAAGCTGATCAAATTATTGCACATATTTTCTTTTTCCTACAGAAACAGACCAAGGTTAAATATAGACAGTGCTGTAAAAATAAGCGACTATGAAATACCAGGACCTGACGAAAAACCCGAGCCAGGGTCACATTGGACATTCACATTCAATGGGGCTTCAAATACACTGGGGCACAATATAGTGGTAGTTTTGGATTCTCCAAAGAGGGATCACGAGCCACATACCAAGTAAACGGAAAATGGGATACTAAAACATCCAAGGCTGATTCCATATCGGGATCATGTTTTGAAAACTGACTGCGGAATTCGCAAAGATCACTTTCAGTCACATCCCACGAAAAGGAAATCAAATGACAGACGCCCTGGTAACTATATCGTCTATATTCAAAGTAACTTGGTCAAACCACGAACCGCAAATCACAAACTGACACAATCAAGAGCCCACACTTAGTCTTGCTATCAAAGAAGGACCGGATGACAAGCCTTGGTTTTAGGATATCCAGAAAGTGCCTCCAGCATCGACAAACGAACTCTATGAAATTTAGCCTCGAAATTCTTTCTGAGCAACAATGTACTCCACAAGATAAACCACAACTTGGTCTAGTACACAAGAAGATTTTGCTACCTCGCCTCGATTCACAAGGTAAATGGACCCCCAACTGCGAACGTCCATATGTAGACAAAACAACATTCTTCGGTGGTGGTCTCATCCCCACAACAATGGATGGGGAAGAAATACCACATTCGGCAAACTCAGAGGCAGTAAAAAATACTATGTATAAGAAGCTCGCTAAGCTCGAACCTTAAACAAGCGACTTAGGAAAAAAGGAGCATCCCGGTGGATTGAAAACCCTAAAGGGCGATCCAGAAAAAACTTAGGGGCATATAGCAAAAAAATTTATCCCGATGGATTGAAAACCCGAAAGGGCCATCAAGGAAAAAGTTGGGGATTTCATACAAAGAAATAAAAAGGAGATAAGATCATTAAAAGTATATTGGGGAACTATAGTAGCAATTATCATTTTTATTGCCATTTGCAGTTTTAAAACCTTTTGTAATTACCTCTTACTAGGAATTGCATCTTGTATTCTCGCCTATTCAGAGGCATATCAATAAAACATTTGTTTTCTTTGCATCTTTCAAATTGCGTTTTTTCTTTTCTCAGACTTGTTTACAAAATACTACGATCATTACTTGTGAATATTGTCTTGAAATCATTTCGGGGGATTAACAAAATAAAAGCATTTGACAAAACATCGAAAAAGCCTTTTGGGTTAGAAAAACATCAAGAGAAAATCCACATCTACGTCCACGCACATGTCTACTCCTACGTCTACAATACAAATTCTATACACATGTCCATGTCTACGCCTACGCTTACAACACAAAAATCTATGCATATATACTCCTACGTCTACGTGTCCGTACACAAAGTCTATGTCCATATACATTTCAGCACCTATGCCTACACTTGCAACATAAAGTCTACGTCCGCGCATGCGTCCATGCACATGTGTACTCCTGCAAATTCTATACACATGTCCACGTCTGCGCCTGCGCTTACAACATAAAAGTCTACACATATGCCAATGCATACGTCTACGCTTACGCCTGCGCTTACAACATACGAATCTGCCATATGCCAATACATACGACTACGCTTACGCCTGTGCTTACAACATAAAAGGCTACACATATGCCAATACATACGTCTACGCATGCGCTTACAACATACAAATCTATGCATATGCCATTACCTACGTCTACGTCTACGTTTATACCTGCGCTCACAATACAAAATCAATGTTCAAAATTTTGCTAACACTTTTTCACCGCATTCAAATCGAATTTAACAAAGGTACGACGACACAACATACAACGCCAAGGGATTGGTAACTCTAAGTCAATGGTTTAAAGGAGAGAATTCCAGAAATAGTCTTCATAACATTTCAAGGAATACGCACATCTTACACATATTTCATACATACATTTTACATAGCATACATACACTATACATTTTTGCATACAATACACATATATTCAGGGTTCCATATCAATGTCAAACATCATACATTTTGCATACATCCAAACATCTCAATATCAGACATCATACGCATGTATCATGCAGCAAACAAATAGTCTCGCCCTCGATTTAGCTATCTAAGGGTCCACCAACAAAACACTTCTCCTACGATTCAACCTATCACCTGAGTCTTCATGATGTGACATGTTCATAACATCGCCTAAGACTTCATGCAGTGATTCTCAAAAACCAAACTTAGCTTATCGCCTCAGACTTCACGCAGCGATTTGCGAACCTAACCCATTGCCTCAGACTTTATGTAGCAATGCATTTCCTTATTCCACGACACGGGCCATCGCCTAAGACTTCATGCAGTGATGTTCGAAAACCAAACTTAGCTTATCGCCTCAGACTTCACACAGAGATTTGTGAACCAAGCCCATTGCCTCAGACTTCATGTAGCAATGTGTTTCTTTATTCCACAACACTGATCATCGCCTCAGACTTCATGCAGCGATGCTCGAAAAATACAAAACCCAGCCTATCACCTCAGACTTCATGCATCGATTTATGAACCTAGCCCATTGCCTCAGACTTCATGCAGCAATGCATTTCCTTATTCCACAACACAGACCATCGCCTAAGACTTCATGCAGCGATGCTCGAAAACAAATTTAGCTTATCGCCTCAGACTTCACGCAGCGATTTTTGAACCAAACCCATTGCCTCAGACTTCATGCAGCAATGTGTTTCTTCATTCTGCAACACAGAACATCGCCTCAGACTTCATGCAGCGATTCTCAAAAATACAAAATTTAGCTCATCGCCTCAGACTTCACGTAGAAATTCTGAAACCTAACCCATTGCCTCAGACTTCATTCAGCAATGTGTTTCTTTATTCCAAGCTCCATACCATCGCCTCAGACTTCATGCAACAATGTTCGAAAACCAAAATCTAGCTTTACGCCTCAAACTTCACGTAGCGATTTGCGAACCTAAGCTCATTGCCTAGAAACTTCATACAACAATGTATTTCTTTATTTTGAGACACTGATCATTGCCTCGGACTTCATGCAGCGATGCTCGAAAAACAAAAAAATCTAGCCAATCGCCTCAAACGTCATGCAGCAATTCGTGAACATAACCCATGGCCTCAGTCTTCAAGCAGCCATGCATCGTCAATTATCGTTGTATTCATCCTCCAAATGGATGAATAAGCTAAAATAAAACCAAGACATACAAGATTGCTCTCTCAAGCTCAAAATCATCGTCCTCGTCTTTATTTAGATCCTGGTAAGCGATACATCACCAGCTTTGCCTACTTCCTTGAGACTCTTAAGGGTACGCTATATCAACGTAACCTTATGTTTTGTCGAACAAATTTTGGGATACTTCAAGTATTCGATAAACTTCCAATCAAAATGCACAACACTCGAGTTTCCTCACGTTATTCGACTGGAAGATAATTGAATAGGGGCAGCTGTCGTACCCCAAATTTGTCCTACCTCGATGATTTTATTAAAATTGAAGAAATATTCAACTAAAGACGGCACGGCAGTATCTGATGGTCCGTCTAAAATCAGAAAGACTCGTGTATCCATGAACTCATTCGCGTAGCATGTTGGCCAATGGCCCATGCGATTCGAAAATGGAAAATTATTTTAGGAAAATTGTTAAGTTATTAATTATTAAATAGTTTATTGGTAAAAGAGGGGTAGAAATTAAATATATCCATGGCCCATTTCTATTTTGGTGGTAAACAGTGAATAAGAAGTGTAGTTACAAATTATAGGCCCATTAAAGACTGTTACCAACCCATTTGGTATTTGTAGTATCGTTTTGCCTTAAAAGAAAAATTATTATTGTCACAAATTATTAATTTACAACTATATTTCTAGAGAAATGAAAAGGAATTATTTTGTTAAAAGAAAAAATATAATGAATGGGTCCATTAAGTTGGCCCATCTAACATTTTTGGAAGAAGAAGTCTTATTATCAAAGAAAAGAAATTTGTTGTTGTTTTTTATAAATAATATGTTTTTTAAAAAAACGTAACATGTTACTGATAGACTTGTTTTGATTTGTTAAAGATTGTTGTTTATTATTTTTTTATATATAGAAGATAGTGTCATTGCTGTTATTTGTTTGTTGCATTTTTATTAGTAAAAAAAACAAGTTGCTAATTATAGTTATCAAAATTTGGGCTTGGTTTAAGAAATTGTTTTTTTTTGCTGTAAAAATATAATTAAGTGTTGTTGGGCTAAGTAACCAAAATCAGAAGCACTGACCCAATGTGCTAAAACACTTACTGTTCCAATTTAAGTCAAGTAGCGCATGTTTATTGCAGAAAAATCCATTATTAAAATTAAACTAAGAACAAATCTAAAACATAAATTGTTAAACGTTACAAAAATCCAGAAAATAATATAAAACAAATCTTCATCAGTCCATCCCAGAACGAATCATACAATACAAATTGCATCAAATTTGAATCTTACAAAATCCAATCTTACAGAATCAATTACAGCGAAATTCAATCCCTAATTTGTCTCTAATTCTAACAAACGCTAAGTTCTAAACCTATATATATACTAATAAGAATACAGAAAAAGAGGGGGGAGTTTGAAGAACAGAATCGCGGATTTGAACAAAATCGAGAAACAAGCGAAAGCTTTAAGACAGAGGGGGAAGATTCAGTGCCGTTGTTGAAGAAGATAAGGATGATTGGGGTTTCATTATCTGAAACCACAATCGTCGTTGCTAGCCACTTTTTCCGTACACCATTATCTTCAACCTCTCATCACCGGGAACCACCGCTCGCAAGACCTACGAAATCAAAGAAGGAAAAGAGATTAATACCAGATCTAAGACAATATCATAATCGCTACAGAGGGTAACTTAGCTTGTTTTTTCTTTTTTTTATTGTTGATTGGGGATTTAGGAAAGGGGTTTGGTGAGTCGCCGTCGTGGGTGGATATTTAGGGTTTTGGAGTGAAAGGAAGAGGGTTGTTATTCAGGCGCGTGCGAGAGAGAGAGAGAGAGAGAGAGAGAGAGAGAGAGAGAGAGAGAGAGAGAGAGAGAGAGAGAGAGAGAGAGAGAGAGAGAGAGAGAGAGAGAGAGAGAGAGAGAGAGAGAGAGAGAGAGAGAGAGAGAGAGAGAGAGAGAGAAGGCTGTGAACTGAAGCAACAACTGAATAAAAAATAAAATATAAAAACAAACTCATGTTCCGCTCAAATCCAGTACATGCGCATATATCCTAATTATCATTCTCCCTCGTTATTTTCCGCTAGATCATGATCGGACGACCGTAGGGAAAGTCCCATCGTAACTTCGATGCTCCCTCACCCACGTAACCCCACCGGCCCTCTCAATTTACTGAATAGGCCAGACCCAACTAATTTTTACACACCCCTAGATCATAATTAAATTATTTTATTTTATACTTTTAATTATATCTTCCCTCATATTATTTATTTTCTATTTATAATTATTATTAGTAATATTAATTATCATATTTTTTATTATAATTATTATCTATTAATTTCTTTTTTCTATTTACTATTATTTTATTTACTATGTAAATATTTATTTATTTCTTATCCATGTGTAAATATTAATATTATTTATTATACTATTTAAATTGTTTGTTCCAAAATGCATATTATTTTCTTATATTATTTGCATCAAAAAATTTTAAATCATGCATTAACAAGATTTTTTTGCAGTTAATACGATTAAAAAGCACTCAACAAACAACAAACTAGTTTTTGCAATCAACTAAGCTAATCAATTGTTTTTACAAAAGGGTTTCAAACAGATTTTAACTAACCGCGCATTTAGCCAAAATTTCCGCAATCACAACTCCCGCTCAAAATACGAGGTGATTCAAAGTATGTTTGTGACCCCTAAAAAATCACCAACCCCATACGAACTACGAATTGGGACTCTGATTCCTCATAAGAGGATACGTAGGCATACGATCAAAAATCGTGGCGAGTTCCCCTAATAAAATTTAAATCCAGTTTCCCCAACTCAAACCTAAAACCTAGTATCCTTGTAAACAAGGTAGATGAAAGGTGCCTAACACCTTCCTTTCGTCTAAAGAAGTCCGAAACCTAGAATCTCTGTCTGCGAATTAGGGTTTTGTTAGATTCTCTTCCCTAGGATAAAAACTAATAGTGGCGGCTCTGATTAAAAACTAGTTGCGACAATACTTGATAAAACAATTTAAGGGGTATATCCTGATATATATCCGTTTTTTTTTTTCACGTGTAGTGTCCTCGTCAACGTAATGGTATAGATTGCGGTTATTTCATATTGAGGTTTATGAAAGAAACGCTTCTTTTGGATCGAATAGAGATTTCATCCACGGTATGGATTTCTAACTTAGGAATTATTTTAATATTTCTCATAAAATGGCATATTGTTTTAACTAAATCACATACTATGTTATATTATTATGTAGTACTTTGAAGAATTCAATTATGCTCATTACTCAAAAGATCAATTGGATGAACTTATGGAGGAATGGTGTCAATTTATTATGGAGTTGAGAATTTTATAAGGTATATTGTCTTTCTTTCATCGATGAGAATTTTGAGTATAACTTTCGAGTTTTGAGTATAAATTCGAATAAAGTTTTGTTTTATTATGGTATAAATTTCGATCTTTTGGTTTTGTTTCAGGTTATAGGTGCAGACGTACAAGATAAAGCTAACAAGTTCATTGTTGTTATTTTTTAGAAATTCTCGAACATAGTAATATGTAGATTAAACATCATTTTAGAATTTTAGAATTTTCAAGTTGTATCATCAATTTTCAAGTTCTTGTTGTATATATCATCAATTATATATATGTAGCTTTTTTGTATATGCAAATTTGGTGCATTTATATTGGATTGAAGCTACCAAATCTGGTACAAAATATGGTGAAAATATATTGTAGATATTAAACAGCGCTTTCTGTAAGTGAAAATAAGTCTAATATTTTAAAAAATTGTGAACATTAGACAACGCTTAATGAGAAAGCGTTGTCTAAAGTGGGGAAAAAGCGCTGTCTAAAATGGGAAAAAATGCTGCCTAAAATGGGAAAGCGCTGTCTAAAGAGATACGTAAAACATAACCAAAAGTGTTGTCTAAAGAGAAAGCGCTACTAAAGTGGTACATATAAAAAGCGCTTCAAAAGAGAAAGCGCTGCTAAAGAGGTGCATAAGAAAGCGCTTTAAAAGTAAAAGCGCTGCCTAAAGGAACATATAGAAACGCTTTTACATTAATCTAAAGCGTGCCTTTACCTATAGCAGCGCTGGTTTAGGCAACACTTTAAACCGCTGTCTATGGCCATAAAAAGCGATGTCTATGTGTTTGTTTGCCATAGTGATTGCTCGGCACTTGATCAAATTTGTTGAAGAGTGAGTCAAGTTTTGGAGAATTGTCATCAACATCAATTTAAACTTAAATTGGAGAATTTTGTAGTATATCTTAAAATCTTAAGTTAGATAAAAAAGAGATTTTTTAGTATAGTCAATTTTCAATGAGCGGTGTAGTGGCCATGGTGGTGCTTTGCTGAAATAATGTCATGACGTCGGCAGAGGTATGGCTAGCGGCGATCAGATGGGGGCCATCAGTTGGATTATATTTCTTGGATATCAAATCGGGTAGATTCAGTTCTCTAGTTTGTTAAGGGATGTGTCGTGTTTTGGGCTAGAATTAAATCTAAGATTTCGAAAGTTATAACTTTGTATTGAAAGTTTAAAGCACCTCGTATTTGATTGAGGTTTCCTCATTGGTGGGATTGTAGGTTTGACTGAGGGACAAACAATTTTTAAAATCGCTTCAAGTAAAGTGGTTAAATATGAGAAAGTGTGTTACGACAATCAACATATTTTCATATTATTTGTCTTTGATACTTTTAGTTTTCTAGCATAGTGAATCTTTTACCGAGATTGCAAAGGCTCACACATAATAATATTATGTCTCCTATTAGCGGCGCAATGTCTGCTATTTATGTACAATATTGATTCACCTTTAAATTATTGATTAATTGATAGTGGCTGAATGTGTTAAAAATTTAATAATAGAAGGAATAAGGGATAAGCAAAAACCATGTAGGGGAGTGATTGAAACGGTTAAAACCAGTAATCCCATTGAGAAGGTCTTGAGGAAAAAAAAAGGTAATAAAATCCAAGAAATATTTAGCAACAAGACATACTTTGCATTGATCTCTACATGGGATACTTATAAATTAATATATTCGGTAACTAATGCGTACTTATAAGTTTAACCAGCAAAAATGAAACTTGAAAGATAATTGATATTTAACATTACTTATCATGGATGATAAATATAATCAATAAGTAATTACAATTTACAATATAGAGGAACAATCCAAAATAATATACATAACAGAAAAAGTTAAAGCCTACTGGTCAGGTTGAGGTTGCCAGTGATGAATTTCAGAGTCAGAAATTCGTTTCCTGTATTGAGCAATGAAAGCTGTAGCTCTCATATCAATGACAGGATCAGCTACACCCCAACTACCTTTGTCTTCATCACTTGGCCACACTTTGTTACCATAAGCACCATGATCATAGTATCCTTCTTCTCTTTGTTTGTTACTGTTGTTAGATTTGAAAATGTTAAATACAGACCATGATGACTTTGATTTTCTTTGATTCTTGTTTCCTCCCATTTTAACTATATATTGGAAGTGATTGAAGAAAGAAAGTGTGTTGTGTTGTGTTGTGCTACATGTTTGGAAGCTGGAGGGTCTCAATTTATATGGTAGTAATTAGTTACCGCAAACAACGTTAAAGTTAAACTAAGACCATGGAATCTGATTCAAATCACTTGGGTGGGAGAGACCAATATTAATGGTTTAAAACAAGCTCACATGGAACAGTAAAGTATGATTCAACTTTAAAAAGGTACATTTTCTTGGATCCAACGGTTTCTTCCTTGACTTGATTATTGATGGAATTGCTGTTTCTTGTGTTTTTCAATTCAATTATTTATTTACATTATTAGTTATATTTTACTGCTCTTTTTTGTCATTAACGTTGACTTCATGTCATTCTTCATCTATTTTGGGATCTTTGAAATTGTATTTTATAGTCTTTCTTTTTCCAGAGTCCATGGTCAAAAGGTACTTGAGATATTCACAAATGGTCAACTTTCAAGTTTCTTGAAAAGAAATTTCTTCAAAGATGCTTATGAGTGCATGGATACATGATGCAACAATCACATACAAGATCACAAACATATGATTCATAGGTTCAACGTCACGAGCATGAGGTCGAAGGTACTACCCATAAGGTGTGGTCTAAAAGTTATCAACTGCCGAACAAGGTTCCCAGAGTCTACATCATTCCTTCAGATATTACCAACTTCCTAATTAACTCGGTAATTAGTAATATTCTCAAGAAAAACTCGTTCGAGCGTAGTATCGCATGACAACTATTTTTGGATTACTCCGTCATAGTCTTCCCGATTACTCGGTTAGGTCTACGGTCCTCAGCTTCAGCAGACTCCCAGGTCGAAAGCAGTACGTCTTCCCGATTACTCGGTAAACGACACTACAGTCAAAGAGGCCTCCACTGAGTGGGGGATCTCACACTATGCCAGAAATAACCTACGAAAGCGTTTTTTTGGGCTTTAAAAGTGCTCTCGTAGGTGGCGCTGCTAAAGGTTTTAGCAGCGCTTTTTGTTCAGAAAAAAGCGCTCTCGTAGGCCTACCTATGAAAGCGCTTTTTGGTAAAAAGCGCTTTCATAGGTAGGCCTACGAGAGCGCTTTTTTCTGAAAAAAGCGCTTTCATAGGTGTATTCAGAATGCGTGTCAGGCAATCTAAAGTAGGCCTATAAGAGCGCTTTTTGTTCAGAAAAAAGCGCTTTCATAGGTTTTCTACTGAAAAATCTAAAATTTAAAAATTTCTAAACCTGCATTTTTTTTGCAGCAAACCTGTAATTCTTAAACCGGTATTTTACAATCTAATCTAGAAATACCAATATATATTAGTTTTAATCCAAATACCAAATGTAATTCAAATACCAAATATTATATATATATACAAATACCATTATAATCAATTCATATCCAAAATATATATACACCATGGTAATTCAATATTAACATATTTTTAAACGTAACAAAATACACCCTAAGAAATCAGCTATATAACACTAAGTAAATCAATCCTAATCTACATATATATCCAAGCTCCTGATCCTGCAATATGAACATAATAACACGGTCAGTATTGTATACACAACAATATATTCATAATTAACCAATTTTCACACAACAATGTATTCGTACCTTATTATAAGATTCTTAGCTCAATAAAATATTGGCACAACTCCTCTTTGAGTTCTTCCAATTGACGTGGCGAGTAATATGGACAATTGTATTGATCAAAATACTACATTACAAAACAAAATATATGCATGATTTAGTTTAATGTAATAAATTATATGCAAAATCCGATAAGTAATAAAACAAAGTATAAATCCATACCGTGATTGGAATCTCGATTTCATTCATTTGAATGATTTCTTTGATAAACATCAAAACGAAGTATCCGCAATCTATGCCGTTTTGTTGTTGAGGGCACTACATAGAAAAACAAATAAGATTATACACATCTATTGATTTATCAAGTAGCATAAATATTATAAGCAAAATTGTTGAAATTTATATACCTGTACTTTGATCCAATTAATGTTGTTTGATTTAGACCGTGGTACTCGTCCTCCCCTTTGACATCGGAATACTTGTATTGAACTGATGACAAAATTAAAATATTTATTTAGAACAATGACATTGAAATAATTAAATATATAAACACAAACGAATATTTAGAATAATGTCACTTACGTATCAATCACTAGCTTCATTTCCGGATAATTTGTCCAATCACCGTCAACCGAATTCAGGTAATAGACCACTTCTTTTATGGGATTGATTGCAAGCAACAATCAGTGACATCTATAAATTAAAGCAACAATTTAGAAGCGAATTTTAATGTAAAAAATACAAATATTAAAAGGAGCTTAGAATGAAAATCTAACCCTGTATTATAAGGCAAAAGATACAAGCTCTCTGTACTGGCAGTTGTCATGAATCTTTCGACCAAGTGTTCTCTTACTGAATCAGGTTCCCTAGAAATTGTTGCTCCGCTGACACGGGAGGAAGACACGAAACGGAATCTATTTGACAATTGATTCCCGCGAATCAATTTGTCAAATAACATCCTTAAATAAAAACATAATTAATATTAGACTATTTCAATTAAATGTTTAAAAAAAATGTTCAACCAATTAAATAATATATTGATCGGGTTACCGGATGTACGAGTGCATCACACTGATGCCTAACTCTCGATGATGAAAGATTTGTTCCATGTCCTCTAATCCAATTGTTTCGGTACATGGAAAACCAAAGACAATTTCATCCACATCGATTTGACGAATTCCATCATTCATCAAATCTGATGTGCCAACTAATGTCTCCAGACACTGTCGATACCTAGGCACAAATTTACGGACAGGAACCTTCTTCTTAGGTGGAACCCTACTAACTTTCTGGCTCACCTGTTGTGACTGATCTTGAGAAGGTACCTTAAAAATCATATAGAATTATGTAAGATACAAAGTTATGCAGTTTTTTATTCCGATCATAAATGAAACACTTTAAAAGTACCTGTCTTTGCGATGCAATAGACTCGCCGCGCTGCAAAATCCCTTTATCCTTAGATGCGGGTTTTGTAGGAGTCTAAAATTACCATATATAAAATTCAGGTCAGAACTGTCAGTTGAATACTTAAAGATTCATAATGGTTTTCAACATACCTGATCATCTATGCAGATGAGGTCTGATGGCCATGCCACAAAAGATCCTATTGCATCTCGCAGCAATGTGGTCTCCGCAACAATGTCAGGTACCGGTAGCAATGCATTCATATCTAAAACAACATCAACCGATACCTTCATGTGGCCATCCGGGAGCGGTCTATGGTGAATTAAATCTCCCGAGGTGTTGTGCACTTTTCCCTTGCCAACTACCCGATAAGTCGGAGACGCTAGATACAGCTGACAACATGAAATGCCCTAAACCAATAATAACCGTTAGACTTCCTTTAATGTTGACAATAATAACCGTTATAATTATACTTTCTCTAAATATAATGGATTATCATCTTAATTACCTCGGGAAAATTTTGTTGACGGTTGATACTAGCCTTGTCACTAGTTTCTTTCAACTGTGAACTGCTCCTTTCTGCCATATATCTCTCTTTGTCCCTCTACAGTTCACGGACTTGTGCTTGTAAATCCTGCAATGTTTGCATCACTTCTGCATTGCTAGGATTTCTTTTTCTTGGATTGTTATACAAAGAGGTAGGAGTCACACCATGGCCTTTACCCCTCACTCGTCCCGGATACTCAGCAACACATGGTGCTCGACTGAGTACGCTCCTGATATTCGAGTCATCACCCGTGGATACCGATTGCGATATAGTGTCCTGTAATTCATTTAAATATCGATAATTAAAGACACAACGTTAATTTTATATTAATTAAAGACATAATGGTATACTTACACACTCATCATAAATATGTTGCAGATCGGGGTTAACAACTTGATCTCTGCCAACACGAGCTTCCTTCCACAGCACATGTGCAGGTAGTGATGTTTCGTCACTCTGCGTCTCCTCCAACTACGCATTGTTACAAATAATAAAATCATCAATACACATTGTTACAAATTAATAATACACATTGAGATAATTAATAAGATCGTAGAATTGAGATTTACTTACAATTTTTTCCTGTAAGCGTGCATATCCCAAACGACCTTTTTTATATGGATATGCGGGTTTTGACGCTCTATCCCGATTTACAGCACTCACTTTCTTGAAATTCTCGTCTCTTCTTTGGCCCACAAAAGCAACCCATTCTTCGGATGTAATGAAGCTCTCATATTTATTTGGTCGTTCAGGATCCTCTTCAACAAAATTTCCTTCATCGTCTTTAAGAAACTTATTTGTCAAAAAATTTCTCCACCCTCTATGTCTTTTTCCGGCCAAGCCCATTATATACTTTTTGCGGGCATCTTCAATGTTAAAAGACCTTTACAAAAAAACATACGCATAGAGGGTGTTAGTATATGTAATTTAAAAACAATATTTTCGTCAAAATAAAGCAAATAACAACAACCATATATGATACCTTTATCTCGGTCCAAATTCTTTCTTTAGCATCCAACTCTCCTTTTTTCCAGCTAAGAGTGGTGATCGGAATGTGCATACGAACAAGCGTACCGATGTAGCTTGTCAGCTTTGCAGAATTAGGCCCAATTAGTTGGTCATCATTATTCCAATCTACATTATACTTAATACCTCTATCTCTATCACGGATGATTCCCCGCTTGATAGTTATGCCTCGTGTGATGTCCTTATCTGAAGTGTCTTGTGGAACATTATCTTGTGGAACATTATCTTGTGGAACATTATCTTGTGGAACATCTCCTTGTGGAACATTTTCTGAATTATCTTGGTTACTAGCCATTTGACCTGTAATAAAGAAAAATTAGATTAAATTAAATGACATGTATAAAATTCCATAAAGCAAAAAAATGAAATGACGTATATTTAAATTTTACTGGATGATATAGGCTATATATATTATACTATAATGAAAAAAATGAAATGATATAGGCTATATATATTATACTATAATGAAAAAAATGAAATGATATAGGCTATATATATTATACTATAATGAAAAAAATGAAATGGCATATATATACATTTTATTGAATGACATTGTCTATAATTATATATACTATTACCTTTTTCACTAACATCTCTTTCTTTTCTTGGTAGGAATATGTTCTACTCGTCTCTTAACAACGCGGACGGTTGGATTGATCCAAATACCCTCATTATGATCATTTCTAATGCATGATTCATTCTCATTTTGATCATTTCTGGTAAAAGATTCAATGTCAACACCAGTATCGCCTTGGTCTCCAATCTTTTCATCAATTACTTTGTTAGAGAAAAGAACTATAGACCATTTCGTACTTGTCGGATCAGTGACATAGAACACTTGTTTAGCTTGAGAGGCTAGAATGAAAGGCTCATCTTTGTACCCCGCCCTGTTAAGATCCACTTGTAAAAATCCTGACTTATCCATCCGTATACCATTATTATTTTCAACCCACTTGCAACCGAATATAGGAATCTGAAATTTCTCGTAATCAAAGACCCAAATGCGCTCGATAACCCCAAAATACGACAGATTTGCAAATTTCGGGTTTAAGTCCTTCACACTAGATATGTGCATTGCTTCAGCTACCAAGGTGACACCACTATTTTGCACAGTACTTTTATCATCTTGTTCTTTGGTATAAAATGTGTATCCATTAATTGCGTATGCGCTATAAGAAAACGCAACCAAACTTGGACCATATGCTAAACATCTCAACCTTTCTGTCACTGAGGCGGGATATGAACGATACTTTGAATAAATATGTTCCTTAAACCATGGTATGAAACTTCGATTGTGCTCTCGTACAATCCAATTCTCATTTCTATTCGAATTTAAACCTCGAAGAACACCCTTGTGTATTTCAACATACGGCTCAACCTCAATCTCATTGTGCAGAACATACAAATGCACTTGATCCCGTTCGACCCTTGATACTGTCACAACTTTATTTCCAATTAGCTTCTTACCTTATTTTTTTTCAACAACATGATATTTGGGGAGTCCAATTGATTGAACATTTGACAAATATTCAGTACAAAACTCAACCGCTTCTTCAACAATGTATCTTTCGGCAATACAACCCTCTGGTCGACTCCGATTTTTCACATACCCTTTTAATATTTTCATATAACGTTCAGCAGGGTACATCCATCTCATATAAGCTGGTCCGCACAATTGTGTCTCTTTCACAAGATGAACGACAAGATGAACCATTATGTCAAAAAACGAGGGAGGAAAATACATTTCAAGCTCACACAAAGTAACAACTATTTCTTTTTGCAATGTTGGCAAGATCTCAGGATCGGCAGAATAGAACGTATACTTATCGGTAGAAAATATTCCATTATAACATGGCAATCATGCGTCTTTAAACTCTTTAACTTGAGGTCTTTCATAGACACAAGTCTTCTAATATCTGATGAGTATCCTTCTGGAACTTTAACTTCACTCAGAAACTTACACAATATTTTTTTCTCCTTTCTAGATAGAGTGTAAACAGCAGGTGGTAGGTATGTCCGTCTTCCTTTCTTCACGGGTCCCAGTTCAGTTCTTATTCCCATGTCTACCATGTCCTCCCTTGATTTAAAGCCATCCTTAGACTTCCCTTTTATATTGAGTAACGTACCAATAACACTATCAAATACATTTTTTTCAATATGCATCACATCAAGAAAATGTCTTACGTACAAAGATTTCCAATATGGAAATTCAAAAAAAAATCGACCTCTTCTTCCACCCACCTGTGACAACTTTATATGCAAAAGGCTTGCCAAACTGAATATTCACATCTTTCACCTTTTCAAAAATTTGATCACCTGTCAAACCAGGCGGAGCTCTACGTTGTTCGGTATCTCCGTTGAACGCTTTTCTCCATCCACGATACTGATGTTTAGAAGTTAAGAATCTACGATGACCGAGAAAGACATTCTTCTGACAAAGTTTCAATCGCATGGTATCGGTTCCGTCTTCACAAACAGGACACGCTTTTTCACCTTTAATGCTATACCCGGATAGATTGCCGTATGCTGGAAAATCGTTAATTGTTCCAAACAACATCTCCCTCAAGTTGAAACTTTCTTTCCTATAACCATCATAAACCTCCACACCGTTCTCCCACAAAATCTTCAAATCTTCGATTAATGGTTCCAAGTATACGTCTATGTCATTTCCTGGTTGTTTAGGCCCAGAAATTAACATAGACAGCATCATGTACTTACGCTTCATACATAGCCATGGAGGTAGGTTATAAATCATAAGAATCACAGGCCATGTGCTATGCGAGATACTTTGAATACCGTATAGGTTCATTCCATCAGTAGACAATGCCAAGCGAAGGTTTCTTGCTTCTTTTCCAAATTCAGGATAATCATTATCAATTTTCATCCACTGTGGAGAATCTGCCGGATGTCGAAATTTTCCATCAATAATTCTTTCATCTGAATGCCAAGTCAAGTGTCTTGAATCGGTTTCACTATGATACATCCGTCTAAATCTCGAGATTATAGGAAAATACCATAAGACTTTTGCCGGAGACAACTTTTTCTTATATCAAGGGGCACCGCATTTAGGACACTCATTTAACGATGCATACTCGTTTCGAAACAAAACGCAATCTTTTGGACACGCATGTATCTTATCATAGCTCATGCCAATGGAGTACAACATCTTTTTGGCCTCATACGTTCGATTGGGAAGAACATTATCCTCTGGTAGCATATCTTTCATAAGGGCTAATAACTCTGAAACTTTTATCCAACCATCCATTGCCGGCTTTTAAGTTGTACAACTTTAACACCGCAGACAATCTTGTGAATTTTGTACAACCATTATACAACGGTTTCTCTGTATCGCTTACCAACCTCTCGAACATTTTGGGACAATCATTAAGATCTTCTTCAAGCACTTCTGCAATTTCTTCGACTCGATCATAATCGTATGTATCTGTGCAATCATCATTTGAAACATAGGTCCTTGCATACCCCGATTCAACATTCCCGTTACTTTTCTCACCATGCATATTCCAACATGTATAACTCCTATCAATTCCATACCGAATTAAATGCGATGCCAACTGAACTGCGTCAACCCGGTTCCCATAACAGCAATACAAACAGGGACATGTCATACGACTGGGGTCTTTGGCATGCGCAACAGCAAACTTAACAAACTTGGAAACACCATTCTCGTAGTCTTTCGACAATCGATTGGAATACATCCATGTCTTATCCATATCAACTAATTAGTGCACAAAACAGTAGTATACTGCGTTTCTGTCAAAACGCAAAGTATACACAGAATGAATCTGTATCAAGAAAATGCAACATACGAAAGACAATTTAAGACAAATTCATCACAATATATACCAGTAATTTGAGGAAGAAAGTTACCTTTCAGATGTTTCGAACTCTAAGAAACGCGGAGAATGAGCGTCGTACGTCGAACTAGGCCGGGAAACGCTGCAAATTCATAGAATGTTATTCAATATTTCGGACAATGGATTAAATAGAATGAAAAGATGGATACTATTAAATTTATGATTAAATAGTTACGAACTGATAAAGAATGAAAAAGAAATATACCTACATCAAAACATAAATAAAACAATCCTAAATATTTCAAAAAACTAAGATGTCAGATAACAAATTTTCAGCACCTGCACTGCAGTATCAGACAGGGATAACTGTTAATTTATACTCTCATCATACATGTAGTTATTTTTCAAACAATTTACAATGCAATAAAGTTATTTTCATTTGAATGAATTTTGATAGCCTCAGACCGTCCTAGTACATGATTTTCATCAAATGCAAGACATGCATTTCTGAAGTGCAACCAAGTGCTTCGAGAACAACTTGAATTAACAAGGAAGTGGTAAAAAATATGAAGTGCAACCAAGTGCTTCGAGAACTAAAAGTCTCAAAACAAACTCAAAACACATTTTGATTCATTCTAAACCAAAACCAAATAGCATACACTCATGTGCTACTCAAAACATATTCAAAACATGGAAACAAGTTTGAAATTAAACCTTAGTCAATTAAATCAATAACCCGACAGCAACTACACATAAGAAATTATATCCCAAAATTCCAACTCAAACATATTTAAAACCAATGAGAAACACATTAAAATCAACAAAAAGTTTAAACCATTCAAGATTAACTCAAAATGAACCAAAGTGCACTCATGAACATCTCTTAAACACTAATTCAAGTAGCATGCTATCAACAACAAACAAGCCATAATTCTATCATCAAATTGACACAAGCAACATGTTATCAATGCTTCTCTACCAGTAACATGGCATCAAGATAATTAGCTCAACATTGTCAAATTTTATCATTTAGCTCAACCATAAACAAAAACCATAATGATCAATCAAGGCTTCAACCAATTAACTCAAATAAAATGACACTATCCTCGAGCTCATAAACGACATTAATATTAACCCTTAACAATTAACATCCATACTATCACAACTAACTATCATTATCAATTCTCAAATTCAAAACCAAAATCATCACTAACCTTCAACAACAACAAAGACAATATCATTCTTCAACACAAACATTATCAATTAATTCCAAGAACTATGTCATCACTAGTCTTCAACAAATACATATTCAATAATTTCCAAACAACGATGTCACAAGCTCTTCATTCAATTCATCACCAATAATGTGTCATAAAGCTAAGATAGGGTTGCATCAGATAATAAGCGGAGTTTTAACTTTCTTTGAGCCAACACAAATACCTCAAGGGTTCTTCTCATTAGGACACTATAGTCAACCTAACAACAAACCTCTCTTTGGTTGGGTTTTAGTTGTAAAAGATGAGTCCACAAACATATACTCACAAACATATTCCACTCACAAACATATACTCACAAACAGCTAGTGCAAGAAGCATATTCCACTCACTAAACGGTCAAATAACGGAACAGATAATTGAAGAAGAAGAAAGTTACCAAGATGGACAAGAACGCAGTGAACGGCGGCGATGACTGAAGAAGACGGAAGAACGACGACGACGAAGGAACAAACGGTAACAGGAAGAAGAAATGAAGAAGACGAAGAAATGAACAAGTGAGGGCAAATTTCATATTTAGGGATTTTTAATTTAATTATAAAACAACCTACGAAAGCGCTTTTAAAAGCGCTTTCTAAGATCCATATATGAGAGCGTTTCTGAGGTAAAAAGCGCTTTCGTATGTCCCCCATATAAGAGCGCTTTAGAAAGCGCTTTCGTAGGTCCCCCTTTCAGAGCGCTTTTCAAAAGCGCTTTTATAGGGCCACTTATAAGAGCGCTTTTCAAAAGCGCTTTCGTAGGTTAGATATTTCAAATACCTATGAAAGCGCTTTCTGAAAAGCGCTTTCGTAGGTCCCCTATAAGAGCGCTTTTTTTAAGCGAATTTTTTTTAAAGGCTACGAAAGCGCTTTCTCTTAAAAGCGCTTTCGTAGATGTGCTGCCAAAAATTGTTTTTTTCGTAGTGTCATGCCTCCTTTTTTGAGATTACTCCCTCAAAGTTAACATGACTATACCGTCTGTCATATCTTAAAGTTTGCCGAAGTCTAGGTATAGGACTTATAAGTAATCACCAAGAACCTTGAAAACCAGGAAAGTTCAGACAAACATATATACAACATATAACACATAAACAACAATAGCACATGTACAGATATAAACAAAGATATGTTTAACCCACTTAGGGATGGACCAGCAAGAGGTAAATCTTTCTCCAGTGAAGTCGCCATTTTTTTTCTGTAGCAGTAGAAATGTTTAAGACCAAGCCATTGGATTGACTAGACTTACACAAATCAAAATAAAAATCGCCACCGTGCTTTATTGTTTCCAAAGGAATGGAAAAAGAGCGAGTAACCCAAAAAGAGGGGGAAAGATTCAAGGTAATGGGTTGGTTATGCAAAGGGAATGTATTAGCACCCTAAACATCTACGGTACTCCACAGGAACCTCTTTGAAAAATCTGTATATTTTGGCTATAAAATATTGTGTGTAAAATAGATGGTGGAGGTGAGAAAAGAAATATATTTTTTTATGATTTTTGCACCCGCCGCGGTTGTGAACCTTTAGTTCCTACGTACCACCTTTCGTGCAATAGGGAATCAGGGTACACGTAGTTCCTCTTTTAAGAATTTTAAAACACAAGTGTGTTAATTGATTTTATGAGATAAGACATCATCGTCATTGTCCGTGTGGAAAACATACTTATTACCCACAATCATGAGAAAGGAGAATTTGCATCATCTCAAAATGGAGGATATGGCTTGGATTTTAAAATCAATAATGCCTCACTCAACACTCAAGTGGAAAATATCTCTCTTCACTACTTATTGTAGAAGCATAGTTGTTTGCATCAGTATAAGGATTGATAAGAGTCTAATATTTTGAGAAAGGTTTTAAAACAAAAAAGCCAAAGTGGCAAAATGGGTTGAAATGAGATTGATTGACTTTAGTCTTCTCACAAAAAATGTCAAGGTATTATTAAATTGATTGAAGTTTATTTATGAAAACTATTTTGAAAATGCATGGACATAAGTCCAAGTTTCAAAACAAGAAGAGTTTTCAAAAGGAGGAAGGAGATTTTTGAAATTAAAGAATATGGGAGGAGAAGAAGGGACTATCATAAAGCATAAGGTAAAAGCTAGAGATAAGAACCATCTAACCAACAAGAAGCCAATAATTAATGTTGTACCCCAAAATTTGCCCTCCCATATTCTTCAAGATTTGTCAAGCCAAGGCCACAAAATTCCCCAAGGGTTGTGCAGTTCAACTGTCTCCTATACAGTCAAAACTAGGGTTTGGATTCTGATCAAGAAAAGGAAGTTTTCAAAGGCCCAATCAAGTCTCATATGCCTACAAAGATGGTCAAGTATCCTCATGTCAAGTTTCAAAGCATTCAGCTCAAAATTGCACAGTCAAAACCCTAGATTGCACTACAGTCAACTGTAGGGGCAAAATGGTCATTTGGCAGTCAAAAATTCAAATTTTTGGTCAACATATCATTTTGAAGCCACAAACATCATTTGATCAATGCTTGATCATGATTCTCAAAATTTGGCTCAGAAATCATCAAAGATGCAAAAGTTGCTATATTTGGACAGCTGAAAAAGTCAACTGAAATTGACTAGGGCATAACTTTCACATGGATTATCAGAAAAATTCCATCCAAAGCTCATTTTGAAGAGAAAGACATTTCCTACAATTCATCTTCATATTTCAAGTCCAAGAAATGCTCTCACAAAAAGTTATCAATTTCAACATTATAGGTCATTTTCAAAAGTCAACAAAAAGGGACTTTAAGTCAAAGACCATAACTTGAGATTGGTAAATCAAAATGACATGGGACCAAAGGCATTGGTTAAAGGACTCAAAGACCTTTCCAAAATGTCCAAGAACATGTGAAAAGCTTAAAAATTGAGCAAGTTATGCCTTGTGGAAGTTGGGAAATTTTTGGGAATTTTGAAAAGTCAACATTGATGCAAAAGGCCTAAATTTGCTATTGGGCCCATTTTTCTTCCAAGTTTCTTCATGCCAATCCTATGCACGACCATTAGGCCCAAAGGGAAGTATTTTCTCATTTTTTAATTATTTATTTGAATTTATATTAATATTAATTCATTTAAATTAATTAAATACATGAAAAATATCAAACTTGACCTAAAAAAATCTTTTCATGCATGTTTATTCTCAATATCACGTGCATATCCCAATTAGGCAAGTTTTGATGAGATTTGAGCATGATTGAACCAAAAACCATGAAAAAAAAGATATGAAAAGATCATTGAAAACAAATATTCAAAAACCATTATGGCCATGGATTTTATTCAATATTTTTAACCTAATAGCTTCAATATATGATCAGAATCAAAGACCTAATGCCTCAACACACAAAGCTGCGCATAGAAGGCTATTACAAACTTGAAATTTTCCATAAAAAAGTCAATACTGAAAACTAGTCTCTAGTTCGATTCAAGCTTCAATTTTTGTTCTATCAGCATCCTTAAGCGTCCCTGGAGGTGTTCCAATCAATATCAACCACAAAAGCTCCAGGAATTGGCGCCTGTGACTCAGACTGCATTGCAAAAAATTCATAATCGTATAGCATTTTTTAAGCACTTTTACATCATTCTCTTCATTGCATCATGTTTGTTTTGAGCTTCTGAAACTAACCATTATGCTTGATTGAAGTTTTACACGTTATACACGATGATGCCATGACTGAATATTAGGGTTTCGTGAGGTTCAAAATTAGGGATTCCTAAAACAAGCAAAATTAGACCATCCCAGTACCACCATTGCAATCAGCTCATCAAGACGAAGAAGACTAAACCATCGCGCCTAATTTATGTTTGGATATGAGTTAATCGCTATTTTCTTGTAGGTTGTCTAACACCACGTTTGTGAAACCGTTGCTCTTGTGTTTGTTTTACAGGGACGAAGAAGAAGGTGGAATCGTGTCACATGGGGATAGGCCAATTCAAATTCTCGCGCGCTAATCCACTCATGCTTCGTTTTTCTATTATATTGTTTATTTGTTAATTATATTACCAAAAGCATAAGCTGGCACGGTTGGTTGGGGACAACGCTTGTAACCCTCGTGGCCTGGGTTCAAGTCCCAGGTCTGGCAAAGTTTCAATATTATTTTTCAACGCGTATTCTCATGCAGGCATAATACGAGGACTCACCATACGTCTTCAAATTGGACCATACACGCGTCCAAAATAATCAGATCAATGGCCAAGATTCAAGGCGCATCATACACCAGGTCAATACGTTGACACACGATCCAGAAAAGTCAACAGATTCATAACTAATTGGGCCAAAATTCCAGGCCTGAACCTCACATTTGGGGCTACACCCCACCCTGGTTTGCCTTCTTCTTTTTATTTATTTTATATTTTATTCTTGTTTCAATTATTATTTTCATTTTAATTGTTGTCTAAATTAATTAATTGTTTTCTTTTTTACAAAAATATAAAAAACTTAATTAAAAATCAAAAAAGACCAAAAAGAATAAATGTTTTATTATGATCATTTTCTTGTAAATAAATTAATACATAATGAATTTAGGATAATTAGGTTTTTTTTTTGCAATTTTAATTCTTTTTCACAAAAAAAATATAAAAAATATAGAATTTAGGTTTAATTGTTAATTCCTTTTTATTATTTCTTTTTTTATCATAATATTATTTGTTTATTTATTTTTATAATTAAATGTATATAAATTGCTTAGAGTTAAATTAGGTCAAAAATTCAATATTTTCATAATAAACTTAAAAAATATTAGAATTAGGGCTTAGCGTTTCATTTTAATTTCAATAAATTCTTTTTCTTATTTAATCTAAAAAATACAAAAATACCAAAAAACATTTAATTCCTTAATTAATTCATTAACTTTAAATATTTTTGTAAAAGGGTCCAACGCCCATTGTTTTAATTTAATTGCGCATATTTACTTTATGTCGTTCATTACAATTATGTAAATCTCCCAAAGCCATGTAACTTTACTTTTCGCACTTTTATTTACTTCGCATTATTTACTTTTCCGTCAAATCGGGTTCTGGAAATTTTGGCGATGTGGACCCGCGCCATTTGTAATAGTTTAGATTTATTTTCCCGCAACTCTTAACTGTTAACAAAAGCATGTATGGACTTAAAATAAAATCAAGCGTAGAACACCAACAAACATGACAAGACAAATAATTGAAACATGACACACAATTCGCACACACCACCCCTAGGGTACGCCTCACTGTTGCCTTTCGAAAGGTGATCGTCGAGTAGAGGACGTCTTAGTAAGTCCTCATGATCCGGGAACCTGGCATGAGGGTAGCTTCTAAGGTGTCTTCCCATTGCTCCGGTGATCACCATGTCCCTAAACATCGAATTGACCCGAACACCTCCAACGGTGGTGCTACCTACCTCTCAATGGTGGGATGGCACTACTTTTAAGGACATCTACACAGACGAATTCCTTAGGGTAGGTAGGTTCTCAAGGATACTTGCTCTAATCTCAAAACAAAACTCTTTTCACACCACACATTTTCAAAAGCTTTCAAAGCAAATTTTTTCAAACACTCTGACGTATGAGTCGATCTGAAATTTTTCAAAGAAACTTTTTTAAACCCACATTGAAAAGCAAACAAACCATTTTGAAAACACATTGAGCAAGTACCTAAGAGCCCATGGATAACCATGGATAGAAAGGGTGCTAACACCTTCCCTTTCTATAACCTACCTCCCGAACCGAGAGCAATCTCTCTAAGGAATTTTTCTGTGCTTTTGTCCTTTCCATTTGGAGAAAATAAAAGACGGTGGCGACTCTTGCTTCCGCGACATTTCGCGAACCAGCGTTAAACAGTCAGTTCCAGATCCACCGATCATAGAACTGGCGACTCTGCTGGGGAGAAAACTTAAAGTGAGGTGTACCTTAGGGCTAGCTTATAACTATGTTTTCAATTGTTTTCCTTGTGTGCTTTAAATTTGTGGGTTGTTTGGGAGTTCTATAGATCCTAAACCCGGATCTGGGGGATACCTTTCTTAGAAAGTAGCAACAAGGCTGTGAGGGAACTGTGCGGGGTATACCGACATGGTTGAAACAGTCTGCTACGTTGATGTGGCACTTTGGTGTGTACCGGTAACCCTTGAGTTCAGTCAAGGAGAGTACGGGGCCTCCGCGTGGTGTCGTGAAGCATCAACAGACCTTAGGAACCTTAATTGAACTATCTTGGCCTCTTTAGGGTAGTGAGATAACTGACTTTGGTGCAGTCCGAGGTTTGTTGATACTCGATACTACGCTCAATTGAGGGTTGGTTTCCTGGAATATTTCGGTCGCCAGTTCAGTGGCTAAATCGAAACGATGAACAATGAAAGCAATCCCGTGATATTGGGAACCTTAGAACCCGGTTACTTTGATTAGGACAGGTTGAACCCACCAACTTCAAGAGGGTACTACCCAGACCCCATGCTGGCCTTAAACCTTAAGGGCTTGTCTTGTGTGCCTTGTGTGCCTTACATGTTTGTCTTTGTAAATATCTGTGGTGTGTTTAATCATAGCATCATGACATCATCCAGCATCATATGCATTGACTAACCATTTCAGGGGTTCGGATTTTCATCTTTGTTCTTGTTTTGTAGGACATGGAAACTGTTCGTAGAAAGACAATTCAGGTCAGTCTTGTAAGGATCCCTCCTCAGCTTAAGGAGCTTATATCCAGGATTCCCGAGAACTCTTCATTCAGTGACAGGCATGGAAGCCTCATCAGCTTGGTCAACACCAACATTGAGGAAGATATGATTAAGGTCTTGTTCCAATTCTTTGACCCTCTGCATCACTGTTTCACCTTCTTGGACTATCAGTTGGTACCTACATTGGAGGAGTTCTCCCGGCTCCTGAAGATCCCTATCCTTGATCAGCTACCCTTCAGCGGTACAGAAAAGGAACCTAAGCTTGAAGAGATTGCCAAAGCCTTGCACCTGCAGTCATCTGACCTCAAGGGACATTGGGAAGTCAGAAGTGGTATCAAAGGGTTCTTAGCCAGGTTCCTGTTTGAAAAAGCTCTTGAATGTTGGAACTCCCTTGACTTGCAAGCTTTTGAAGAGGTTGTGGCCCTCCTTGTTTATGGTTTGGTGTTGTTCCCTAACCCAGATCAACTCATTGATATCAGTGCCGTTCAGATCTTTATGTCCAGGAACCCTATACCTACATTGCTGGGGGACATCCTTCACTCATGTTACACTCGAACCATGAGAAAAAGAGGTGTCCTTATGTGTTGCACTCCTCTCCTGGGAAGGTGGTTTATTTCGCATCTTCCGCAATCAGTCCTGAAGAATGAGCGGGGTTTGAGATGGTCACAACGGTTGATGACTCTTACGCATGCAGACATACATTGGTGTCCTAGATCCAGAGGAGATGTCACTATCATTGATCGTTGTGGGGAGTACCCTAATGTTCCTTTACTAGGAATCAGAGGAGGTATTACTTATAGCCCATGCCTGGCTTGGAGACAGTTTGGTTATGCTCGGAGGGATGGTCCTCATGACATGTTGATTCCTGACATAGTTTTTGACTTCGACAATGATACTCAAGGACTTCGTCAGAGATTTATCAGAGCCTGGAGGATGCCCAGTAGGATAGACAGCAAAACACTGGGGCATAGGAACTCCATCCCTTTGGAGCCTTATCTCAAATGGGTACGCGCCCGCTCTCAGAAGTTAGTGATGCCCTATCCTCACATGCTCCCGGTAATCAAGGAACCAGTCCTGGAAGGGGAAGTGCCTCATGTTATTCAGCACCCTGCTATGCCCACATCCTGGGAAGAAATGCAGAAGAGCTGGATCCAGCTAAAGGAAGAGCGGAATTCTCTTGAGACTAGTCTGCATGCCAGTGAAAAGAAAGTCTTGGAGCTCACCCGTCTGTTGCATGAAGAGAGGAACCTCAACACCTACATAGCTCCGAAAAGGATGCGCAGTGTATTTTGGGATTGACTTGATTTTTTGTACCTTTTGCCCATGAGGCCTTGATGTATTAAACAATGATTTCTTTAATGATAACGTGTGTTCTTTTCTTGTCTACAACAAATTTGAACTTTCGAACCCTTGAATGCATTGCATACGCATTTCATACATCATGTGCATAGCAGGTTTTTCCCCTTTTCAGGTTGCTTACAGTTCTTCGCTGTTTATTTCAGCCATCATGAATCCCGGATCTGAATCAACTGAGACATCAATCAAGGCTCTCCAGGCGCAGAATGCGCAGTTTCAAGAACTAATCATGGGTCTAGCTAAAGGCCAAGAAGAACTGAAGACTATGCTCCTGAAGAAGGAGAAGAAGAAGAAGAGAAGAACTGTTCTGTTCAACTCAGGCCGAAGGTTGGGTAATACTCTGCAACATGAAGAGGCTGGTTCTTCTGTTGGCAGGAGTCCTTCTCAGGCAGAAGTCAAGGTTCCTACTCCCGTGGTCTCCGACAACGAGACGGATTTTGATGAAGAGCAGTATCCTCCTGCAGATGACAGGTACAAACAACTGGAGGACAGGTTGAAGGCTATGGAGGTGCAACAGGCACCTGGGCTGGATTTCGGAGATCTGGGTTTGTCGACTGGTGTAATTATCCCGCATAAATTCAAAGCACCCACCTTCTCCAAGTATGACGGGGCATCTTGTCCCAAGCTGCATTTGAGGTCCTATGTTCGGAAAATTCAGCCGTACTCTGCGGACAAGAATCTATGGATCCACTTCTTCCAGGAGAGTCTTTCAGGGACTCATCTCGAATGGTTCTATCAGCTGGATGGGACCAAAGTTCGTAACTGGGAGGAGCTGGCTACTGCTTTCTACAAGCAGTATCAGTATAATGCCGACCTTGCCCCCACACGTACCCAACTCCAGGGTATGGCGTTAGGTGCAAGTGAAGGTTTTAAGGAGTACGCTCAGAAATGGAGAGACCTGGCTGGCAGGGTGCAGCCACCATTGACTGATCGGGAGTTGGTTGACATGTTCTTGGGGACCCTATCTGGGCCATTCTTTAACCATCTCATTGGGAATTCTTCTGCTGGTTTCACTGATTTGATCTTAACTGGAGAGAGAATTGAAGCTGGGCTGAAATCTGGAAAGATTGCAAAGGGTGCATCATCATCTAGTTCGGAGAAGAAACCGTTTAAAAAGGAGTCTAGTGCCGTGTATGGTTCCAGAAGATCAGAGAGAAATGAACACCGCCAATCTGTCAGTGCGGTAATGATTGCTAAGCCTGCTGCCGCTCCCCGGCCAAACAATGCTCAGAAGGTGGAAAGACCCCGGAGAGAATTCACCCGCTTAAACATGACCTTGTCGCAAATTCTGCCACAGTTGCTCGCAACTAACTTAGTGACTGTCAGGGAGGCGCCGAAGTTTCCAAACACTGCATCCCCCAAGTACAACCCGAATGCTCGTTGTACTTATCATTCAGAAAGCTCGGGGCACTCTACTGATGACTGCTGGGCACTAAAGAACAAGCTGCAGGACCTCATTGACACTAAGGAGGTACAGTTTGAGGCATCTGACAAGCCTAATGTGGTGACAGCTCCCCTGCCTGCTCATGGAGTTAATGCTATTGGTGATGAGGAGGAAGTTGATGAAGCTGAGTTTGATAGCTGGATCTACCCGGCTGCTGATGGTGGACTTAACAATTGGAGCGCAAAGGACAATCTCCCTGTTTCTTTTGTTACTAAGTAATAAATTTCCTTGTTTTAAACAATGATAAACTCTATGGCCCGGTGTCTTACCCGAGGCACCGTGGTTCTATTTGTGAGGGCATACAAACTGTCATTTTATACATCATGAATGAAAATTTGGGACGTTTTTCGCATTGCAAATATTGTGTTCCTTTTCTATCTTTCCTTTCCTTTACATAATTTTCAAAAACAGCTGTATTTACACACACACTCACTCATACAGGTTCCAATCCACTCTGGATCTCACTGATAACAGCTCTGCTAATGCCAACTATGACTTCGAAAATCCGATCAACTTAGCCGAAGACGAAGGTGAAGATGATTGCGAAGTGCCTGGCGAGCTTGCTAGACTGTTGCTTCAGGAAGAGAGGGCAATTCAACCCCATGAAGAGCCAGTGGAGACCATAAACCTGGGTACTGAGGCAGACAGAAAAGAGGTAAAGATTGGTGCCAACCTAGAGCTCAGCGTGAAGCAACGGTTAACCAAGATGTTACATGACTATATGGAGATCTTTGCCTGGTCCTACGAAGACATGCCAGGGTTGGATACCGATATTGTCGTTCATCATTTGCCGACTAGGGAAGACTGCCCTCCAGTTAAACAAAAGGTTCGTCGGATGCGTCCAGAAATGTCTGAGAAGATTAAAGCCGAAGTCATGAAACAGTTTGATGCCGGGTTCCTTGCAGTAACTTCTTACCCTCAGTGGGTTGCTAATGTGGTGCCGGTACCTAAGAAGGACGGTAAGGTCAGAATGTGTGTTGATTACAGGGATCTGAACAGGGCCAGCCCCAAGGATGACTTCCCCTTACCTCACATTGATGTCCTTGTTGATAATACAGCTCAGCACAAGGTATTCTCTTTCATGGATGGTTTCTCAGGTTACAATCAGATCAAGATGGCACCTGAAGACATGGAAAAGACTACATTCGTTACCCAGTGGGGCACCTTCTGTTACAAGGTCATGCCGTTCGGATTAAAGAATGCTGGGGCAACCTACCAGCGTGCCATGGTTGCCTTATTTCATGATATGATCCATCATGAGATCGAGGTGTATGTGGACGACATGATCGCTAGGTCCCAGACTGAGGAAGAGCACCTAGATCATCTGCAGAAGTTGTTCGATCGGTTGAAACTATACAAGCTGAGATTGAACCCGAACAAGTGCACCTTCGGGGTAAGATCTGGGAAGTTACTAGGCTTCGTGGTCAGTGATAAAGGAATTCAAGTGGACCCTGCTAAGGTCAAAGCTATCCAAGAGATGCCAGTTCCTAAGACAGAGAAGGAAGTCAGAGGTTTTTTAGGACGCCTGAATTATATTGCTCGATTCATCTCTCATCTGACTGCTACCTGTGAGCCAATCTTCAAGCTGCTGAAGAAAGATCAGGTAGTACGTTGGAATGATGAATGTCAGGCTGCCTTCGACAGAATTAAAGAGTATCTCCAAGAACCACCCATCCTAATGCCACCGGTTGAAGGGAGACCTCTGATCCTATATCTGACAGTGCTAGACAATTCAATGGGGTGTGTGCTGGGGCAGCATGACGAGTCTGGCCGAAAAGAGCACGCCATTTATTACCTTAGCAAAAAGTTTACCGACTGTGAGACCCGATACTCACTGCTTGAGAAAACTTGCTGCGCTTTGGTATGGGCTGCTCGCCGGCTGAGACAGTATATGCTGACTCACACTACCTTGTTGATCTCAAAAATGGATCCTATAAAGTACATATTCGAAAAGCCTGCTCTGTCTAGGAGAATTGCAAGATGGCAAATGATCTTGACGGAATACGACATTCAGTACACAACCCAGAAGGCCATCAAGGGGAGTGTATTGGCAGACCACTTAGCTCACCAAGCTGTAGAGGATTATCAATCAATGAACTTCGAGTTTCCGGATGAAAGCATCATGATTGTAACTGATTGTGAAGTACCTGGACCGGATGAAGGACCTGAACCGGGATCCCGATGGTCTATGCACTTTGACGGAGCCTCCAATGCTTTGGGAAATGGTATCGGCGCCATAATCATATCCCCTCAAGGTACTCATACTCCACTCACTGCCCGGCTGTGTTTCAACTGTACCAACAACATGGCGGAGTATGAGGCGTGTATCATGGGTCTTCAAGCTGCGATCGACTTAAGGATCAAGTTCCTCAGTGTCTTCGGAGATTCCGCTCTTGTGATCAATCAGATCAAAGGAGAGTGGGATACGAAACATCCAAACCTGATTCCTTACAGAGAATGTGTGTTGACCCTGATCCCCCACTTCACAGAGATAACCTTTGAGCACTTTCCAAGAGAAGAGAATCAGTTAGCGGACGCGTTGGCTACAATGTCTTCAATGTTCAAGGTTAAATGGGATAATGAAGCTCCCCGGATCATCATCTGGAAACTGGACGAACCGGCATACTGTTGTGATCTCGAAACTGAATTGGTGACTGAGAAGCCTTGGTACCACGAAGTGAAGAGATATCTGGAAGCTCAGGAATACCCTGAAGGTGCCTCTATCAATGATAAGAAATTCCTGAGGAGGTTTGCAGCCAAGTTCTTCCTAAGCAACGACATCTTGTACAAGCGAAACCATGATTCAACCTTACTGCGTTGTGTGGATAAGACTGAAGCGGAAAGAATCATGGAAGAGCTACATGAAGGGACCTTTGGTACGCATTCCAGTGGGCACACTATGGCTAAGAAAATCCTACGGGCAGGATACTACTGGTCCACAATGGAAGCTGATTGCTACCAACATTCTAGGACATGCCACAAGTGCCAGATCTATGCGGATAAAGTGCATGTTCCTCCGGTTCCCCTGAATGTTCTGACTGCGCCGTGGCCGTTTGCAATGTGGGGCATAGACATGATCGGCAAGATAAAACCTACAGCATCTAATGGACATCGCTTCATCCTAGTGGCAATTGACTATTTTACAAAGTGGGTTGAGGCAGCATCCTATGCTACAGTAACCAAGACTGTTGTGGCGCGGTTTATTCGGCACAATCTGATCTGTCGGTACGGCGTCCCTGAGCGGATTATTACAGACAACGGTACCAATCTGAACAACAAAATGATCGCTGAGCTCTGCGAACAGTTCAAGATACAGCACCACAATTCTTCTCCTTACAGACCGAAGATGAATGGGGCTGTAGAAGCAGCTAATAAGAACATCAAGAAGATCGTGCAGAAAATGACAGTGACTTACAAAGATTGGCATGAGATGTTACCGTTCGCTCTGCATGGGTACCGTACCTCAGCTAGGACGTCAACCGGGGCAACTCCCTTCTCTCTGGTTTATGGCATGGAGGCAGTCTTGCCGATTGAAGTACAAATCCCCTCTCTCCGGATAATGAAAGATGCAAATCTGAACGAAGATGATTGGATCCAGACACGACTTGACCAACTCAATCTCATTGACGAAAAGAGACTTGCTGCTATATGTCATGGTCAGACGTATCAGAAACGGATGATTAGGGCATTTAACAAAAAGGTCAGACCACAGGAATATCAAGTCGGGGATCTGGTTATCAAGAGAATCATCCTTCCTCAGAGTGATCCAAGGGGCAAATGGACCCCTACGTATGAAGGGCCATTTGTGGTTAAGCATGTGTTCTCAGGAGGAGCAATGATCTTAACCAATATGGATGGTGACGACCTTCCTCACCCCGCCAATGCAGACATAGTTAAAAAATACTACGCATAAAAAAGACCCGCTAGGCTAACATGCCTAGGCAAAAATTAGGGCTTCCCGTCGAACCAAAAGGGTTCGGGCAAAATGAAGGGATGGAAATGAAAAAATCTGTACACCCGGCAAGTCGAAAACCTGAAAAGGCGGCTTGGGCAAAAATGGGTATCCCGGTGGACTGAAAACCCGAAAGGGCGGTCCAGGCAAAAATTAGGGATAAGAGCGTAATACTATGTCTCATTGGATCACTTTGCATCCAGAATACGGTATCTACATCAAGCTCAAACGGCATCGATCAGTCAGCTTCACCTTCAACCAAGGTCATCAAGTGATGAGACGCTCGGAGTTATAAAGACAATAGCAGAGTTGAAACCAAGTGGATCATTCATCTTTCACACAGCTGTTTTATTTTCTTTTGTACAAAACTTGTATAAACTCTTTTGATCGGCGGCGTACCTCTTACTAGGACGTCAGCCTCTTGTACACAAAACGCCTATTTTCAGGCCATTCAAAAATCAATAAAAATATATCTTCAGTTAAACGTGCCAAATGTTTTTCTTTTTCTGTTTTGTTTTGCGAAGAACGTCCAAGGTTCAAATTTGTGATATATGCATTGACAATAATTTGCTAACTCATAAATATTTGCATACGAAACAAAGGAATTAATTGCAGGCGACACTAGAAACAGGGGCAATAAAGAGTTGTCTGAGCAGTCTAATTGTTCTATCCTCTAAGGTACCAAGGTAGGTTCAGCTAAAGAACACGACCAGTACATATTAGTCCCCCAGAGAGTAAAACAATACATTCTTCTCCAAGCAAATCATCAAAAGGAAATTGAGTATCCTCCAGCCGATCTCAAACATTCCCCAGCAGCAATACATATATTCTTAACAAGCATCCCCGACAGTCTTGGTCTAAAGATTGTTCCCCGGCGGCATACCAACATTCAAAGGAATCACTTCCCCGCAGTCCAAAACTTCCCCGAAGAGTCCAGTCCAACCCAGTTTCCCCAGGAAAGTTGGAATTCATATCTCCCCAAGCAGTAAGCTTATCCCCAGTAGATTCTGGAAGCTTATCACCTCGCAGAGCACGAACACGTCATCCGGCTTGATTTAAAGAGTTATTTCCTTAACAGGATATAACTGGGTTATCCTCAGCCAAAAGCCACGGAAAGGTCGTCATCAACGTAGTTCTTTCCTATCCCCAGCGAAGTCCGTCAATACTTCCAATAACAAGGGTATCCTCAGCGAACTATCAACAATCAGCAAAGCATCTCTATCCCCACAGAGTATTGCTTTCCAGCATGGTCGTCAGAGTATCTTTTCTCCCCGCAGAAGCTTCATTTGCCAAGTTTATTCCTCAACGGAGTTATCTTCTCCTACCGGTATTCTTGCAGTTATCATCCTCAGCGGAAGCAAAATTTATTCCTCAATATCAGCCCAGGATACGACTTCCCGGCACCCGTCAAGGATTTACTTTCCTAAATGAAAACATACATAAAACATCACATACATCATTATAGCATGCATAACGCATTGCATCATACAAGTCTCATTTATGTCGAGAACATCATTGCTTGATCCATATCATGCATTGCATATGACTGACCTTTACCTTTCAGGAAAGATACAGTTGAAATTCTCAAATCACGTCTCAAGACTTTGACCGGTTCAGTTAAATCAACCCTAAGATTTTCCTGATGCTTATCCAGTCAAAGGCCTTCTCTGGTTCAGTCAGATCGACCCTAAGATCTCCCTGATGCTTATCCAGTTGAAGATATTCCAAGACCCTCTCTGGTTCAGTCAGATCGACCCTAAGATCTCCTTGATTCTTATTCCAGTAGAAGACACCCAAGATTTTTCTCAACGAGCGTTGTTGAGGTTAAAGTCGCCCAAGGTTCTCTTACCATCCATGCTAAGGCAGTAACCATCCCTGGTTCATTCATCAGCATTTGAAGCTCCAGATTCAGCTCCTGTAACCAGTCAGGACACATCTACACCAAGCATCTAAAATCAGCTCCTGCAACGTGTCAGGTACTCATTTTCTCTTTTGCAGGTATGCAGGTTCTCGCTAAGGAATCTCCTACGCGATCAACATCCAGATGGCATCTATAAGCCCATCATCCTATTCATCAATCTCTAAATGGCATCTATAAGCCCATTCCCACTATCACTGCTACTATGTGAGCGCAAATTTCTGGGCACTCTAGTGTCCAATCATCTTCTACCCTCGGATTACGAAAGGCACGTCCGCCAATCTGCATCCTCAGGTCTAAGAAGATTGAACAGGGGTAACTGTTGTACCCCAAAATTTGCCCTCCCATATTCTTCAAGATTTGTCAAGCCAAGGCCACAAAATTCCCCAAGGGTTGTGCAGTTCAACTGTCTCCTATACAGTCAAAACTAGGGTTTGGATTCTGATCAAGAAAAGGAAGTTTTCAAAGGCCCAATCAAGTCTCATATGCCTACAAAGATGGTCAAGTATCCTCATGTCAAGTTTCAAAGCATTCAGCTCAAAATTGCACAGTCAAAACCCTAGATTGCACTACAGTCAACTGTAGGGGCAAAATGGTCATTTGGCAGTCAAAAATTCAAATTTTTGGTCAACATATCATTTTGAAGCCACAAACATCATTTGATCAATGCTTGATCATGATTCTCAAAATTTGGCTCAGAAATCATCAAAGATGCAAAAGTTGCTATATTTGGACAACTGAAAAAGTCAACTGAAATTGACTAGGGCATAACTTTCACATGGATTATCAGAAAAATTCCATCCAAAGCTCATTTTGAAGAGAAAGACATTTCCTACAATTCATCTTCATATTTCAAGTCCAAGAAATGCTCTCACAAAAAGTTATCAATTTCAACATTATAGGTCATTTTCAAAAGTCAACAAAAAGGGACTTTAAGTCAAAGACCATAACTTGAGATTGGTAAATCAAAATGACATGGGACCAAAGGCATTGGTTAAAGGACTCAAAGACCTTTCCAAAATGTCCAAGAACATGTGAAAAGCTTAAAAATTGAGCAAGTTATGCCTTGTGGAAGTTGGGAAATTTTTGGGAATTTTGAAAAGTCAACATTGATGCAAAAGGCCTAAATTTGCTATTGGGCCCATTTTTCTTCCAAGTTTCTTCATGCCAATCCTATGCACGACCATTAGGCCCAAAGGGAAGTATTTTCTCATTTTTTAATTATTTATTTGAATTTATATTAATATTAATTCATTTAAATTAATTAAATACATGAAAAATATCAAACTTGACCTAAAAAAATCTTTTCATGCATGTTTATTCTCAATATCACGTGCATATCCCAATTAGGCAAGTTTTGATGAGATTTGAGCATGATTGAACCAAAAACCATGAAAAAAAAGATATGAAAAGATCATTGAAAACAAATATTCAAAAACCATTATGGCCATGGATTTTATTCAATATTTTTAACCTAATAGCTTCAATATATGATCAGAATCAAAGACCTAATGCCTCAACACACAAAGCTGCGCATAGAAGGCTATTACAAACTTGAAATTTTCCATAAAAAAGTCAATACTGAAAACTAGTCTCTAGTTCGATTCAAGCTTCAATTTTTGTTCTATCAGCATCCTTAAGCGTCCCTGGAGGTGTTCCAATCAATATCAACCACAAAAGCTCCAGGAATTGGCGCCTGTGACTCAGACTGCATTGCAAAAAATTCATAATCGTATAGCATTTTTTAAGCACTTTTACAGCATTCTCTTCATTGCATCATGTTTGTTTTGAGCTTCTGAAACTAACCATTATGCTTGATTGAAGTTTTACACGTTATACACGATGATGCCATGACTGAATATTAGGGTTTCGTGAGGTTCAAAATTAGGGATTCCTAAAACAAGCAAAATTAGACCATCCCAGTACCACCATTGCAATCAGCTCATCAAGACGAAGAAGACTAAACCATCGCGCCTAATTTATGTTTGGATATGAGTTAATCGCTATTTTCTTGTAGGTTGTCTAACACCACGTTTGTGAAACCGTTGCTCTTGTGTTTGTTTTACAGGGACGAAGAAGAAGGTGGAATCGTGTCACATGGGGATAGGCCAATTCAAATTCTCGCGCGCTAATCCACTCATGCTTCGTTTTTCTATTATATTGTTTATTTGTTAATTATATTACCAAAAGCATAAGCTGGCACGGTTGGTTGGGGACAACGCTTGTAACCCTCGTGACCTGGGTTCAAGTCCCAGGTCTGGCAAAGTTTCAATATTATTTTTCAACGCGTATTCTCATGCAGGCATAATACGAGGACTCACCATACGTCTTCAAATTGGACCATACACGCGTCCAAAATAATCAGATCAATGGCCAAGATTCAAGGCGCAGCATACACCAGGTCAATACGTTGACACACGATCCAGAAAAGTCAACAGATTCATAACTAATTGGGCCAAAATTCCAGGCCTGAACCTCACATTTGGGGCTACACCCCACCCTGGTTTGCCTTCTTCTTTTTATTTATTTTATATTTTATTCTTGTTTCAATTATTATTTTCATTTTAATTGTTGTCTAAATTAATTAATTGTTTTCTTTTTTACAAAAATATAAAAAACTTAATTAAAAATCAAAAAAGACCAAAAAGAATAAATGTTTTATTATGATCATTTTCTTGTAAATAAATTAATACATAATGAATTTAGGATAATTAGGTTTTTTTTTTGCAATTTTAATTCTTTTTCACAAAAAAAATATAAAAAATATAGAATTTAGGTTTAATTGTTAATTCCTTTTTATTATTTCTTTTTTTATCATAATATTATTTGTTTATTTATTTTTATAATTAAATGTATATAAATTGCTTAGAGTTAAATTAGGTCAAAAATTCAATATTTTCATAATAAACTTAAAAAATATTAGAATTAGGGCTTAGCGTTTCATTTTAATTTCAATAAATTCTTTTTCTTATTTAATCTAAAAAATACAAAAATACCAAAAAACATTTAATTCCTTAATTAATTCATTAACTTTAAATATTTTTGTAAAAGGGTCCAACGCCCATTGTTTTAATTTAATTGCGCATATTTACTTTATGTCGTTCATTACAATTATGTAAATCTCCCAAAGCCATGTAACTTTACTTTTCGCACTTTTATTTACTTCGCATTATTTACTTTTCCGTCAAATCGGGTTCTGGAAATTTTGGCGATGTGGACCCGCGCCATTTGTAATAGTTTAGATTTATTTTCCCGCAACTCTTAACTGTTAACAAAAGCATGTATGGACTTAAAATAAAATCAAGCGTAGAACACCAACAAACATGACAAGACAAATAATTGAAACATGACACACAATTCGCACACACCACCCCTAGGGTACGCCTCACTGTTGCCTTTCGAAAGGTGATCGTCGAGTAGAGGACGTCTTAGTAAGTCCTCATGATCCGGGAACCTGGCATGAGGGTAGCTTCTAAGGTGTCTTCCCATTGCTCCGGTGATCACCATGTCCCTAAACATCGAATTGACCCGAACACCTCCAACGGTGGTGCTACCTACCTCTCAATGGTGGGATGGCACTACTTTTAAGGACATCTACACAGACGAATTCCTTAGGGTAGGTAGGTTCTCAAGGATACTTGCTCTAATCTCAAAACAAAACTCTTTTCACACCACACATTTTCAAAAGCTTTCAAAGCAAATTTTTTCAAACACTCTGACGTATGAGTCGATCTGAAATTTTTCAAAGAAACTTTTTTAAACCCACATTGAAAAGCAAACAAACCATTTTGAAAACACATTGAGCAAGTACCTAAGAGCCCATGGATAACCATGGATAGAAAGGGTGCTAACACCTTCCCTTTCTATAACCTACCTCCCGAACCGAGAGCAATCTCTCTAAGGAATTTTTCTGTGCTTTTGTCCTTTCCATTTGGAGAAAATAAAAGACGGTGGCGACTCTTGCTTCCGCGACATTTCGCGAACCAGCGTTAAACAGTCAGTTCCAGATCCACCGATCACAATTAACATTATGAGTCAAGATAGAATTCTCATTATTTGCATTGAAACCAAGCAAGCAAAGATACTAGACCTCTTGAGAGAACTAAACTTCAAGTGTATTAAGTCTTCACAAAAATTAGACAGAGTAACAGCTGTATACGGGTGAATTCCAGATTACAAACAAAGAGTGTAATCACAATAGCCTGCACACAAAACAAACAAACAACCCAATGTCTTGAGGTAAACCTCAAGAACTCCAGACAAAATATCAATCAAGGTATCAACGTCTCTAACATAGGCCAAAGGTTTCTAGGCCTAAGTCCAAGAAGTCCAATACTCCACAATGCCAAGGATAGTAACCAAATAGTCCAAGTATCATTAAAGCCTTTTTTAGGGTTCATGTTGATTATTAGGTGTCTTGAAAAAGAAAAGAAAAGCTCAAGTGAGCAAAATAAAAAATGACAAGAAAGTAAATGCTCAAGTGAGAAAAATAAAAATGGCATGAAATGTAATGCTTAAAATAAATGGTACATAAAGCATAAAAATAAAAGCATAAAGTAAAAACAAATTAATAATTAGTGGTTAGTTGGATGACCATCTTGAAACTTGCATTTGGAACTTATTAGAGGATTGGTAGAACCAAAGCCTCCACACAACAAGTTGCATTTTCTTTTTGTCAAGTATATCATCTATTTGGAAACCTCAAAAGTATTATTTAATGATCAACGATGTTTAAGTGATCCGCGTTGACAAAAAGTGTTGTAAACCCATTAGAGGATTGGTAGAACCAAAGCCTCCACACAATGAATCTCAAGGTTATTGGATCAAAGAGATCAAATTAACATACTTGGGCTTGCAGACATAAGTTTGGGCCACGAATGATCATTTATTCGAATCGGGACAAAATTTAGCGCTATGTTAAGTAATCGTAAGTGGACTTATATACAGGTCACACCTATTTTGAGGCCGGTCAATAGCAATCTATGCACCATTTGTTTTGAGACATGATATAGAGATCATGCTCTAATAACGCTTAGTGCAATAAGAAAGGGATGAGACGAAGAGGGGTGGGAAAGAATATACAAACCACATTTAACTTAAAATTTAATCCAACTATTATTAAAATCATTCATCCATTTTTATGGAGATAGACTCAACACCATGGATCCAATGATGTTAACAAAGTTCATGATCAAAATTCAACCCAAGACAGCCAGAAAATAATCACAAAATAATATTGCATTTAATGTATACATTAAAAAGGGTTTTAAAATGTTTTAAAATAGAAATACAAAAAAAAAATATCAACTATGTTCAAATTAATCAAGAAATATTAAGTAAGACCATAGAAAAATCAGGAGAGGACTCAAATATTTTTAAAAAAAATTGGTAATTTTTTAAAGTCAGAAACTATTTTTAAAATTAAAAGAAATGAGTAAAATAAACCAAAAATGATAAAAAAAACACCAAAGTCAGAAATAAAAAATAAATGAAGTCACCAATATTTGTCACAATATCATTGGATCATTCCGCAATTTTTTCAGAATTTAAAAATGTATAAAAGTATTTTTAAACATTTAAAAAAATTCAAATAAAGTGAAAAATTATAAAAAAAATATCAAAACACAATAAAATTGTAAAAAAAAATAAAAATCAGAAATAGAAAAATCAAATATATTTTTCATAATTTTTTCAGATTTTTTTTACTAAAATTGAATTTTTTATGATTTTTTGAAATTTAAAACAATTAAATATAAAAATTAGAAAAGAAAATAAAAACCAAAAAAATATGGGCAATCTGATCAATGTCAAAACGCGTTAGTAAATAGATCAAATGGACCTAGCGCGCTGTGTATTTTTTGGACTTTTGTGAATAATGCACTGAATCAAATGTAAATAAAAAATTCAAAAAAGACAAATGGCGTTGTTTCATTAGTTGAAGGATGACACGTTGGTCATTTTCAACCTCCAGCCAGTCCCAAAACCATGTTGCTTAATCTGTAAAACTAGAGCACGAGACCTATGCCATTCGCTTCGTCTCTTCAAGACGAAGACAACCACACCTTCGCGACAAATTTATATAAACTATAGCTCAAGAAATTTTGAAAGAAAGTTTTGAAAAGGGATTTGAAATTTCATGGTCAAAACGTGTTTCCAGATAAAAGCAAGTGTTGCGACTAAAACCAGGGCAATGAGAGCTTCATAATGATATCAATGTTTTGAAGAATTGATGGAGAAATCTACCTATTGAAGTTGAGTTGCAGAGCTCTGAAACTGGACTTATATGGAGAAATATAGGGCACGATTCTTAAAGGTAATTGTATGGTTAGCTTCAGGCAAGATCAAGGAAGGTGAATTGATATTTAAATTGGATTGAAAAAGGCTTGAACACTGATTTCGAAGTTATAGAAAATTGAGTTATGGGGAAAGTTTGGCAGGGTGATTCTGGCTATCCAAGCTTGAGGAAATGAATGAGGGATGGCCCTCTATTTATAGGGAATCAAATGGAATGTCCAAGCGTGTGAAATCATGAAGTTTGGAAGGAAATCGTGTGAACCTGATGCACGAGTAAGGTGTGATCTGTTTTGCATCAAAACTCATCCAATCCTTGTGTTTTAAGGCTCTAATCCACTTTGGCAACTTGGTTAAACATGTTTAGATCACAAACGCGTGCTAATTTGACATTTAGAAGCCAAAACATGAATTTCAAATTCTGACTTATGAAGAAACTTCAGTTTCAAGTTACCAAGTTCAACTTAATGGCATTCCCAACTCAAGGGGTCTTAGGGCATGATTCTTGATGCTTTAGAAAGATGAGGTTACAAGCTTTGCAATGGGAAAAGAATGGAATCAAATGGATGTTTGAGCTAAAAGTTGCAATGAGTCAAAGTTGGGGGAAAATGTTAACTTTGCATACTTAGAAATATTTCAAGTTTTTCTTCAAAAGTGACCTATAATGTTTTGCATCCAAACATGGCCTTCCACTTGGAATTTGCTCCTGACCAAAAAAGATGGCATGAAATAGATCTCTTGAATGACATTTTGAAACTTGAACCATTAAAAATCTTCAAAAACTGAGAGAGTTATGAATTGTTGAAGTTGGCAAAAAATCATGAAATGACCTATAATCTTTTATATCCTTAGGGCAGCTTCCATCCATTTTCTCACTTTGTACATAAAATAAGGAATAAAGTTCACATCCTCAAGTTCATTTTAGAAAAATATTGGGCTCAATGTGATAAATATTGACTAAGTTATGATCATTTGAAGTCACACATGGGAATTTGGAGGTTCATCTGGAGGACTTGTAATCTTTCTTCATCGTCAAGCTTCTTCCACATGATAACTCCTTGAAACTTTTGAAGTGATTTGTTAATAACAATTTTAAGAGAAGGATGTATTTGGAATCACTCAAAAATACCAAAAGATGAGCAAGATATACTTCTTCGAAGTTCAAAACCCTAGCTCCTAGATGAAGAAAATGCTTTGAGGAACTTTGACAATTTTGAACAACCTTCTTGTACCAAAACTCTTGCTTTGTAAATAGAAGTTGTTGAGGATGATAATGAGAACTCATAGCAAGCAAAACCACTTACATATCTTGAGAATTGAGAGAAAGATGCACTTGTGACCACTGGGAACAAGACCTTGTCCAAACATGACAACTTCTTCAATCAACCACTTGTACTTTTGAATCAATCTTGATAACTTTTAAATATGGTGAACCAAGATAAACCTTGACATGCCAATTATTCCAGCATAACTTCAATGATGAGGTTTGAACTTCTCAAGCTTTATTGACTAGGGCATGGAAATAAACTCATGAACCCATGGATCAACTTGCTAAGCCACATTGCCTTTACCTACATTATTAACAAGTAAGACAAACCAACATTGCATTTTATTAACTAAAAGGAAAATTAAAACAAAACATGAATGATTACAAAAGAAAAAACAAGTCAAGTTGCTTGGCGATTCCTCAAAGAGAAAAGCTAAAGATAGGTAGGAGAACCAAAAGCCCTAATGTAATCTTGTTGTGATTGAATCAATATGGTATGATGAAGGGATCTTAGAGGCAAAAATTGGGGTACAACAGCTGCCCTTATTTAAGTTTCTTTTATCCAGAGATACGGTGGTTGAAAATCTTTGTGTCAACGCGATCGGAGATACTTAAATATAAAACAAACTCTATTTATGGGTATGAATGCATATGAGAAACTTCAAAGGGAAGTAAAACACCACTGGGGATGTAGAAAAGGAAATAAGAAGTCAAAAGGGAAACCCGACCAGGAAAATAAATCACGGGTGGATCAAAAGACCTTACTCACAGAGGATGGTAAAAGGGTCAAAGGATACACAATCTTTTACTGAAGGCGAAACTACCAACGTTCACTGAAGGTAGAAAGAGAAAAGAATAACAACACCGACGTTTACTGACGGTGTGCTACCAACATTCACTGAAGGTAGAGAGAAAAGAGATATCATAGCATCATCGTTCATTGACGATGAACTACGAACGTTCACTGAGGGTAGAAAAAAGATAACAATCACCAACTTTCATTGAAGGTGACCTACCAACTTTCATTGAAGGTAGAAAGAGAAAAATATCATAGCACCGCCGTTCATTGACGATGAACTACCAACGTTCACTGAAATATATATATATATATATATATATATATATATATATATATATATATATATATATATATATATATATATATATATATATATATATATATATATATATATATATATATATATATATATTCAAGGCAGACTAAAAGACCCAACAAACTAGGCCTAGAGAATTTAAAGTTCACCAAGTCATCTGTAGGGTAGAAGTGTTACCTAGGGTTAGTTAATAGGTGGTTTGAAGTCATGATGCATCCAACAAAGCCACTAGTTATAATCACACTATTATATAAAGAAGAAGTGCACCATTCTCAGGTACAATTAAAACTCAAAACCCATTCAGTCATCTCACTCATATACTAACTTGGGCATTAGAGTGCTAAGTTTGTTTGTCATCCCATCTCTCACCACTTTGGAAGCTCAACTCCATCATTGCATCTCGAAACCCCAAATATCTTATCATTTATGGGCCCTTCTCAAAATAGTGCATCGTCTGTGGGAATTTGGAATCGATACATGATTCCCACAATTGAATGCTCACATCTTGATTCATCGAATTGAAGTTTCTCAACTTAACAATCAAATTTTCTGCTACAACAATTAAAGGAAATGCATGAATCTCCACAAAAAATGGGTTGCAATCACATTTATTGAGGCGCGGAATTGATCGAAGTTACACATGTTGGATATTCCGTGGTGATAAAAGTAACGAGAATGTTGAACTGGTGGATAGTATGACATATGCTTCAGACGACAATGGCACAGATACATACGACTGTGATCGAGTCGAAGATATTGCAGAAGCACTTGAAGAAGATCTTCAGGATTGTCCCAAAATGTTTGAGAGGTTGGTAAGTGATGTAGAGAAACAGTTGTATAAATGTTGCACTAAATTCACAACACTGCCTGCGGTAACAAAGTTGTACAACTTAAAGATGGGCAATGGATGGTCTGATAAAAGTTTCAGAGGTATTATGCATTATGAGAGATATGCTTCTGGAGGATAATATTCTTCCTAATCGAACCTATGAGGCTAAAAAATGTTGTGCTCTATTGACATGAGCTATGATAAGATACATGTTTGCCAAAATGATTGCATTTTGTTTTGAAACGAATATGCATCGTTAAATGAGTACCCTAAATGCGGTTTATCTCGATATAAGAAAAAATTGTCTCTAGCAAAAGTCTTATGGTATTTTCCTATAATTCCAAGATTTAGACGCATGTTTCATAGTGAAACCGCTGCAAGACACTTGAATTGGCATGCAGATGAAAGAATTATTGATGGAAAGTATCGAAATCCGGCATATTCACCACAGTGGTCGAAAATTGATAATGATTTTCTTGATTTTGAAGATGAAGCAAGAAACCATCGCTTGGCATTATCTACAGATGGAATGAACCCACACGGTCTTCAAAGTATCTCACATACCATATGGCATGTGATTCTTATGATTTATAACCTACCTACATGGCTATGCATGAAGCGTAAGTACATGATGTTATCTATGTTAATTTCTAGGCCTAAACAACCAGGGAATGACATAGATGTATACTTGACACCTTTGATCGAAGATTTAAAGATTTTGTGGGAGAACGGTGTGGAGGTTTATGATGGATATAGGAAATAAAGTTTCAATTTGAGGGAGATGTTGTTTGGCACAATTAATGATTTTCCAGCATATCGGAATCTATCAGGGTATAACATTAAAGGTCAAAAAGCGTGTCGTGTTTGTGAAGATGGAACCGATACGACGCGATTGGACTTTTGTCAGAAGAATGTCTTTCTCAGTCATCGTAGATTCTTAAATTTTAAACATCACTACCGTGGGTGGAGAAAACCATTCAATGGAAACACCGAACAATGTAAATCTCCACCTGCATTGTCAGGTGACCAAATTTTTGAAAAGGTGAAAGATGTGTGTACTCAGTTTGGCAAGTCTTTTTCACATACGGTTGTCAAAGGTGGGTGGAAGAAGAGGTCAAATTTTTTTTGAATTTCCATATTGGAAGTCTTTATATGTGAGACATTTTCTCGATGTTATGCATATTGAAAAAATGTATTTGAAAGTGTTATTGGTACGTTACTCAATATAAAAGGAAAGTATAAGGATGGCCTTAAAGCAAGGGAGGACATGGTAAAGATGAGAATAAGAACTGAATTAGGACCCATGAATAAAGGAAGATGAACATATCTATATCCTGCTACTCATACTCTATCTAGAAAGGAGAAAAAACTATTGTGTAAGTTTCTAAGTGAAGTTAAAGTTCCTGAAGGATACTCTTCAGATATCAGAAGACTTGTGTCTATGAAAGACCTCAAGTTAAAGAGTTTAAAGACACATGATTGCCATGTCATAATGGAACAATTTCTACCAATATGTATACGTTATATTTTACCAGAAAAAGTAAGAAGCGCAATAACTAAAATGTGTTTTTTCTTCAGGTCAAAAGTATAGTAAGGTGATCAATCTTGAGATCTTACCGACATTGCAAAAATAAATAGTTATTACTTTATGTGAGCTTGAAATTTTTTTCCTCCCTCATTTTTTGACATAATGGTACATCTAGTTGTGCATCTAGTAAAAGAGACACATTTGTGTGGACCAGCTTATATGAGATGGATGTACCCTGCTGAACGTTATATGAAAAATATTAAAAGGGTACGTGAAAAATAGAAGTCGTCCAGAGGGTTGTATTATTGAACGATACATTATTGAAGAAGCGGATGAGTTTTGTATTGAATATTTGCCCAATGTGCAATCCATTGGACTCCCCAAATCTCATATTTTCGAGAAAAAAATAAGGTAAAAAATTAATTGGAAATAAAATTGTGACAACATCTAGGGATGAACGGGATCAAGTGCATTTGTATGTTTTGCACAATGATAATGAGGTTGAGCCGTATATTGAAATGCACAAGGATGTACTCCGAGTTGAGAATCAGAATAGAAATGAAAATTGGATAGTACGAGAGCACAATCAAAGTTTTATACAATGGTTTAAGGATCATATTTATTCAAACTTTTATTCAGATCCCGCTTCAATAACAGAAAGGTTGAGATGTTTGGCATATGGTCCAAGTTTGCATGTGTTTTCTCATAGCGCATACGCAATTAAAGGATACACATTTTATACCAAAGAACAAGATGATAAAAGTACTATGCAAAATAGTGGTGTCGCCGTGGTAGCTAAAGCAATACACATTTCAAGTACGAAGGACTTAAACCCCAAATATGAAAATCTGCCATATTTTGGGGTTAACTATCGCATTTGGGTGTTTGATTACGAGAAGTTTCAGATTCCTATCTTTGGTTGCAAGTTGGAACATAATAGTGGCATACGAATGGATAAGTCGGAACTTTTGCAAGTGGATCTTAATAGGATGGGGTACAAAGATGAGCCTTTTATTCTAGCCTCTCAAGCTAAACAAATGTTCTACGTCACTGACCTGAAGAGTACAAAATGGCCTATAGTGCTTTTATTTAACAAAGTGATTGATGATAAAAGTGTAGATCAAGGCGATATTCATGTTGAGAATGGGTCGTATATTAGAAACGATCGAGATGAGAATATTATAGCGGATGAATCATATATCAAAAAGGATCATAATGAGGGAATTTGGATCAATCCATACATCAGTGTTCTTAAGGGACAAGTAATTCACAATCCAACCAAGAAAAGAAAGAGGTAATATAGTAAAATGTTATATATTTCGTCATTCAGTAAACTTATATATTTGTCATTTTATATACTCAATTGATTATGGAATTAGATATTTTGAATTATATATTTGTCATTAGATACTTATGTTTTTATTTATTACAGGTTGGATGGCTAGAAAGAGGATCACCCACATGATGATTCTATTAATGATGGAAAGAAATCTGTTAATGCAGAGGAAAGGGAAATTAGAAGAGGAATAACTATTATGAAGAAAATCATTCATGATATAAATAGAGGAATAAAATATGATGTGCATTGGAATTCAAATGAGCAACTAATTGAACCTAACGGTTTTAAATTGACAAGTTACATTGGTTCACTTGTAAGGAGAGAAATTCCAATTACTTATGATAATTGGAGAAATGAGCAGTTGGATACCGTTAAAGACAAAATCTAGAGTGAGATACAGGTACCATATGTGATGTTATTTTTTTTATTACAATTATGTCTTTAAATTACTTATACTAACACAATCTTTGTATGTTTTTCGTAGAGGTCTTTCAACATTGATAATATCAGAAGAGCTAATTGTCTTCAATTGGCCGGAAAAAGACATAGAGGATTTAAATTTGTTTTATTAAATAGTTATCTAAGAGATACCGAAATTTTTTTGTTGATGCCGAGCGTCCAAGTATATATGCAAACTTGATTTCATCGAAGAATGGGAAACTTTTAAAGACAAACGAAGAACCGAAAATATTCAGAATACGAGTGTCGTAAATCGCCAACGAGCATCAGGTCCCGCGTATCCATACATAAAAGAGCGTACAGGATATGCACACTTACAACAAAAAATAGTAAGTATCTATAAATTGCAATGATATACTTGTTCATCATGAGTTATAATTGATCTTATTTTTTGTCTTAATGTGTAGCTAAAAGAGGAAAATAGTTCTGAAACATTTGTTCCGGAACATGTTTTGTGGAAGGTTGCCCGTGTGGGTAAGGATGGAATTGTTAAAGAAGAGGTTCAACAAATTTTTGAGAAATCTGTAAGTATAACATTAATAGTTTAATTAAATCAAAATTTTATTCTCATATAATATTCAAGCTTTTTCGATATTCATATAAATTTCAGGAGAATCTATCTCAATCTATATCTCCAGATGACTACAATAACTACAGGAGCATACTCAATCGAGCATTAGATGTTCGTGAGTATTCCGGTCAGGTGAGGGGTATGGGAGATGGGGTCACTCCAACATCCTTGAAAAAGAAAAATCCAAAGACAAAATCTCCTAGCAATAAAGAACTTCAAGAAAAGTTGCTAGCATTAGAAGCTTAAGTTCGTGATTTAAGAAAGGAAAGAGAAAGAGATCAATCAGAAAGGGAAGCTTCAGGTTTTAAAGATACTAGTGACAAAGCTAGTGTCAATTGTAATGTTCAACCGAATATTCCCGAGGTAATTATATATATCATTATGAAATTAAATTAGTGTAATTTATTTAATTGACATATATATATATATATATATATATATATATATATACACACACACACATTAACAATGTCATATTTATTATTGGTTTTAGGGCATTTCACCCTGTCAACTCTATTTATCGTCACCGACTTATCGAATGGTTGTCAAGGGGAAAGTGCATAATACTTTGGGAGAAGTACTTCACCATAAACCGCTCTCTGCTAGATATTTGAAGGTATCAATTGATATTTTTTTAGAGGGGGTGCGTTATTACCAATACTAGACGATGTTTCAAATGCAACATTTGTGGGAGAGGCAGCAGGTGCGTATGTTGTATGGTCGTCAAGCCTCATTCGCATAGATGATGAGTTATGCTTAAAACCATTATGAACCTTTGCGTATTAAAAGTTTTTACGAGCATTTTACGTACATTTTTTACATGGTAATGTTAGACTCCTAAAAAACCTAAATCAAAAGATAAGGGGATGATGCAGCAAACCGAGTAAGTTGCATAAAAAAAATAGGTATAACACAATTATATGATATTTATGCATAGAATAATCTTATACTTCACCTAACTAATTATATGATATTTAGATACATGCTAAAGAGATTGAACAAGTCATTAGGGGTAAGAAGACCGCGGCTATAAAAAAACATACTTCTCAGTATAGTTCGTGCCTTCGGACATATATAGGAATAACAGATATTCCAATTGGTGGAACACATCTTATACCTATGCCGGCGAACATTTTTGGTTATGAATACATGGAAGCAATTGGTAGAGAATATATGGATAAAGTTTTTCAACATTTGACTTTAGGCCTCGGTGTTATCGATACATACATCAGGTATACTCCAATCAACTTTATTTAATTAAACGAAGAATTTATTTACTCATTTCAACGAATATAGTCTAATTTTAATGATATTTTTATTTAAGGTTTCTGTATGACAAAGTGATACGCCCGCGTGGATTGGAAGAAAGATTCACTTTCTTAGCTCCAAACACCGTCAACATAGGGTTAATCCTAAGAAAACCAAATGATGTCATATTGTATGTACTCGGTTTATTTATGGCCAGCAAAGATACATAAAAGTTGTTCTTTTTACCATATAATACTGGCCACGGTTTAGTTTTTCATCCTAACTTCATCTATTATAATTTTTTTGTTTTTTGATGTTGTGTAGAAGCTTTCCATCTAACATTTGTTCAATCTTACAGTGGACATTAGTTGTTGCTTACGATTAATCCTGTAGCAGAAATTGTATACTATCTGGATTCGTTATACATTGATTGGACAACATACCCAGATTTGAAGAAGCCGATTGATACGTAAGTGAAATTGTTCTAACTATTCGTGTGTATATTTATTTATCTATGTGAGATTGTTCTAAATAGTAATTTATATTTTATTATAGCATTCTACAAGCTTTTAGATCACAAAGAGGTATTCAAGTACCAAAGAGTAGAGCCAACAACATTACGTGGATCATAGTGCAGGTATATTTTCACAATTTTGATTATATTAGTGATGATACTTGTCGTACCCCAAATTTGTCCTACCTCGATGATTTTATTAAAATTGAAGAAATATTTAACTAAAGATGGTACGACAGTATCTGATGGTCCGTCTTTATCCGACTAAGGGGGTGTACCTTAAATTCAAGAGAACGGGGCTTTCTAAAATAAAAAAGACTTGTGTATCCATGAACCCATTCGTGCGGCATGTTGGCCAATGGTCCATGCAATTCGAAAATGGAAAATTATTTTAGGAAAAATGTTAAGTTATTAATTATTAAATAGTTTATTGATAAAAGAGGGGTAGAATTTAAATATATTCATGTCTCAATTATGTTTTGGTGGTCAACAGTGAATAAGAGGTGTAGTTACAAATTATAGGCCCATTAAGACTGTTACCAACCCATTTGGTATTTGTAGTATCATTTTGCCTTAAAAGAAAAATTATTATTGTCACAAGTTATTAATTTACAACTATATTTCTGGAGAAATGAAAAGGGATTGTTTTGTTAAAAGAAAAAATATAATGAATGGACACATTAAGTTGGCCCATCTGACATTTTTGGAAGAAACAATCTTATTATCAAAGAAAAGAAAATTGTTGTTGTTTTTTATATATAATATGTTTGTGATACGGTGGGAGAACTGACTTGAGGTTTTGCGTTTGTTTTCGCAAATGTTTTGGTTGATCAAGAGTCTCCACCGACTTTTTATTTTATCCTAAGGAAAGGTTAAAAAGCACAGCAAAAACCTTTGAGATGTTTTCTTGGGTTCGGGGAGTAGATTATAGAAAGGGAAGGTATTAACACCCTTTCTATCCATGGTTATCCATGGGCTCTTAGTTACTTGCTTAGATCACTTGCCTTGTGTTTTCAATTGTTTGAAATGGTGCTTTGTGTGTATGTGTGTTTGAAAATGTTTTGAAAGAGATGCCTTGTCTTAGGCAACCAATGTAATGACTCGTGTTTGAGTGTTTTACAAAGGTGTGTATCTTTTCGAAAAGATGTTTCAAATGTTTTTGAGATTTTGTTTTGAAAGTGTTTGTGGAGTGTGGTTTTGAAAAGTAGGCAAGTGTTTTTGTTTTGCAAGTTGGCAAGTAACCAAGAGTTGTCTATTCCTAAATTTACTCAAAGATCTTTGCTATGTTTTAACCCTTTTAACAATTTTGTTCCACCATTGTATTTGGTGGGCAATCTTGTGTTAGGATATGAACGGGACGGGCGCGAGTCATCGTTTAGACCATAATTGCAATGGTGCCAAGTGTCTTTGGGCAATTTTTCCTTTAAGGGACTTGATCATGTTTAGGCAACTTTCGAAAGCGTCATCGAGGGACTATGATCATTTGAATTGTTTTGTTTTTGCCAAAGACACCTAACATGCAACATGGCCCATTATTGAAGGCAACAAGTGGAGCAACCCTAGGGGTGCAAGTGTGAATTGTGTTGTTCATTTTCATGCTTTGTTATCTTTGAATTAGGTCAAGCTATTTGTCATTAGATTTGCATACAAACCCTAAGTCTATCATGGCATATTTAGAAAGCTTTTAAAGTGCAGAATTAAAAGCCCTAAATTATTACACAATGATCATGGGGAAGGGGATACAAATGATCAAATGGGATGAGACTTAATAGGAGAATAGTGTCCAATAATTACAACCAAATCGAATCGATCGCAAATGTAATATGGAATGTAATGTACAAGAATAAACAAATGTGTATGTGTAAATGTATTTGTGTAAGTGTATATAATTATTTACAAGTGAAATAAAAATAATAATAAAAAAAGTTAATTTTTGAATATTTTCATGTTTAGGGCAAAAACCCTAATTTTGCTAAATAAAAGGTATTTATTATTTAATATATATAATATTTATTAATTATGTACAAAAAATAAATAAAAGGAAGTATATTGTAAAAAAAAAGTATTTTTGAGATCAAATATTAATAAAATAAAAAAATGTATTATTTTTGTATTTTTTTCCTAAATATTCTAATAAATATATAAGTTTTTATAATATTTATTAAATATATTAAATATGTACAAAAAATAACAATATTTATTATTTACAAAAAAAAGTATATTTTTTATAAAATGTTTTCAAAAGGTAAAAGAAAATAAAATCAGAAAATAAAAATGTATTTGTAATATTTTTGTATTTTAAACAAAAAGGTATATATGTTATTTATATGTATAAACTCAAATAAAACAAACAAAATTCAAATAAAATGCAAAAATGGTTGAAAAAATGTTTTTTAATATTTTTTATGTTTTGTCAAAAAATAACAAGTCAGAATAAAAAAGACAAAGTCAGAAAATGATAAAAATAAACACAATGGGCCAAGGGGGTGCAAGTGAAAAATGAGTGGTGCAAACAGAAAATCAAACTCAGGCCCAGCCCAAGAGGAGTTGTCTTCAACCTCCAGACTTGTTTGAACAACAACAACACGCGTTTCCTAACTCCTGATTCCTGGACTTTCAAGCAAAACTCATAACACCAAAAATGTAGAGCATCAAGAGACGAATCCAGACATATAAAAAACTTGACTTAACTCTCAGAAATGAGAGAGAATTTCTCCATCCCTAATTCCTGACCTAAGTTTTTTCTAATGTCCAGGTTCCAAATTCTCTCAGCACACACAACATAAATGCAAAGTGATTATATGTGTAGCTTCAGGGCCATGAGTAGAGCATTTTTCATTCATAAACCTAAACCTAACTCTTCCTAGATTGAGAGATAAAAGTCCAAAGTTTTACCTATTCAGCTGGAATCGTGTGCAACAATGGAGGTACTTTCAAGGCAATGTGAGGACTTGTACAGCTTGCTTGAAGTCCAGGGATGCTATTCCAATGCTTGGTGTGCTTTGAATCTTGCTATATCAAGCTACAGAAGTCAACCTGCAAGAGAGAAAAGTGAAAATGGCACACTTGGCTATGGCTATTACAGTTCCAGTTCAATGCTTGGAATAGTTTGTATGGATGTTATGGAAGATGTATGAAGTGGTTTGGATGCAAATGCACAATGGAAATGAGCTATGCAACTCAATCTGCAGGGATGCCCTGTTTTGTGCAGCAAAATGGTGTTTCTGTGCTTGGGGAGGTATTGGAGGTGGTTGGCTCATGTTTCAGCTCAGTTATGATGTTTGGAATGTGTTCAATAAGTTTACTTAGGCTTGTGTTGACAGGAATGTGAGTTGTGGTTAGTTATGCAAGTTTTCTTCTTTTCTAAGTCAAAAATGCCAAGTCCTATTACAGGCTCCTCTAGGCCCCTCAAATATGCTGCAAAGTTTTCTCTTGATCAGTGGGATATGTCCATACCTTTGTGCCTCAGAGATTTGCTTTGTACCTCATGGATTGCAAACTTGACATAAAGTTAATCTTTACAAGAATAGATAAAATGCTTTTTCTATTTATGGCTTAATCTTGTATGCAATGGTTAAACACACAAAATAAGGCTTGGACACAAAGGATTGGTATTAAATTATTGAGTGTGGATGAGATAAAAGGCCTGTAATCAAGTTGTGCAAGTTGAGTTCAAAAATGCCTAAGTGTATGAACATGAAAATGGCTCATGAACAAAGTGACTTTTGCCCATATTTCCAAATTTAATTCTCCCTAACCACAAGGGTGTTTGAGAAGTTCTTGGACAATTTGGAAAGCTTGGAATGTGTACTACAATCCATCTTTGTAATGCAAGTTGAGATTCCAAGTGGAAGCAAGTGAAAAGTGGCCATGAAGTTAGGCAAAAATCCTGCCTAGAATAGGTTAAAAAAATTTCTAAGTTAAGAATGTTTTGCACCCCTATTCCAAAAATCATAACTTGAGCTACAAGATTCTTTTGAGGAAACTTTATGAATCAAAGTTGTATATTTTGAAATGGACTATAACTTTCATGTTTTTAGTTTTGTTTGAATCCAAATGTATCTTGATGAAAAAATGGGACAAAGTTAGGAAAAAATTAGGAATTTTCATAACTTAGAAAAATTCTAAGTTATGAAATTTCTTCATTTCAAACCCTAATTTGTGATTTTTGATTTCTTGATGAACAAGTTTCATAATTTTACATGTCTTGATGAAAAATGAATCTTGACACTTGATTTTGACCAAAAAGTCAAAGTTTGACTTTTCAGTATACAGTCAAAAATTGATCAGTTGACTGGAAAATTCATTTGTCAATCTTGTGCAATTGGGATCTTTTGAATTTGTTAAATGTGTCAAGACCATGTCATTGAGTCCTTGAGTCCATATGTGAGCTTGGTTTGCCATTGTCTAGGTCAAACAGTTAAAAATTGCCTTTGTGCAATCAAAACCCTAAAAATGACCATTTTGCCCTTTTGGTGATTTGATCAAATTTCTTGTGGAATTGTGATCCAAACTTGATCAAATGGTCCATATGAGTTCATAATGTTGATGTGGGTCAAAAATCATGAGGTTTGACTGTCAATTGACCACAGTTGACTTTTTCCCCAATACAGCTGATTTCTAGGTCAACTGTCCAATTGACTGGGCAAAGATTTGAATCAAGGCTTGAAACTTGGTATGGATAAACTTGTGAGTCCAACATGAAGCATGAAAGTCATTTTGGGCATTTTAGGTCAAAACATCTTTGTGCAAACTCAAACCCTAATTTGGGTCAACAGTGCAAGGAGGAGTCTTGAGCAGAGCAAACCCTAACTGGATCTTGAGCTCCAAGGGTCTTGTGGTGAGAAAATATTGAGGAAATGGGAGGGAAAATTTTGGGGTACATCAGTTGCCCCTGTTCAATCTTCTTGAACCTAAAGAGTTAGATTGGAAAGTTTGCCTTTCGCGACTCGAGGGTAAAAGTAGATTGGACACTAGAGTGCCCAGAAATTTGCACTCGCATAGTGGAGTATCAGCAATGTGATGGCGGGAATGGGCTTATAGATGCCATTTGGAGAGATGGTGGATAGGAGGATGGGCTTATAGATGCCATCGGGGGTGTGACAGAACCTTGTCGGGAATGGGCTTATAGATGCCATTTGGAGGTGTCGATCGCGTAAGAGATTCCTTAGCGAGAACTTGCGTGCTTGAGATAGAAAGATGGTTTCCTGGCCTGTTACAGGTGTTGATCTTCAAACTCTTCATGCAGATATACCCTGGCTAGGTACAGGTATCGAATCTACAATTGGTTGCTCACAGATGTGCCCTGGCTAGATACAGGAATCGAATCCGGAAGTTATCGTCTACAGATATGCCTTGGCTGGATACAGGAATCGAATCTGGAATTCGTCGTCTTCAGATATGCCCTGGCTAGATACAGGTATCGAATCTGGAAACTCTTCATGCAGATGTGCCCTGGCTAGATACAGGTGTCGAATCCACAATCAAATACTCACAGATATGCCCTGGCTGGATACAGGAATCGAATCTGGAATTGTTGTCTACAGATATGCCCTGGCTGGATACAGGAATCGAATCTGGAATTGTGGTCTACAAATGTTCCCTGGCTGGATACAGGAATCGAATCTCTAAACCCTTCATGCAGATATGCCCTGGCTAGATACAGGTATCGAATCTACAATCAAATCACTCACAGATGTGCCCTGGCTAGACACAGGAATCGAATCTGGAATTGTGACAGTTGATAGTAATCATCTTTGGATTGATCTTTTCCTGAAAAGGCAAAACATCAGTTGTATGCAATGTCATGATGCATGAAATGCATGATGTCATGATGCTCAAAATGAGATAGTGTTGTATGCACTTTATCATGTATGTAAGCAGGATGTATGAAATGTGAAATGTCTATGAATGTATTTTCGTCTAGGAAAATAAATCCTTGACGAGTGCCGGGAGTTTGTTGAATCCTGGGCTGATGTTAAAGAGCAGAGTTCTTCGCTTCCGCTGGGGATGATGGTTGCAAGAATAAACCGGTATGAGAAGATGACTCCGTTGGGGAATAAACTTGTTGGAGAGATTACTCTGAGGGGAATAAAATAGGTGAAGAGATTACTCTGTGGGGTATAAAATAGGTGAAGAGATTACTCTACGGGGTATTACTCTGTGGGAAGAGATACTTCGCTGAGGTTTTGATGAGAGCTCCGTTGGGGATTCCACTGATAAGTTATGCTGGGGAAATTGATGAACTCCGCTGGGGATAGGAAGAACTTCGCTGAGGACGATCTTTCCGTGGCAACTAGCTGAGGATAACCCAGTTATACCCTGGTGGAGAAATAACCTTTGAATAAAGTCGGGGAGACGCATTCGTCCTCTGCAGGTGATAAGCTTCCAGAATCTACTGGGGATATGGATTCCACTCTCCTGGGGAAACTTTGGATTGTACTGGGGAATGGTTCCACTGGGGTGTCTTGTATTCCGCCGGGGAACAATCTTAGATTAAGACTGCCGGGGATGCTTGTTGAGGAATGTCTATACTCCGCTGGGGAATGTTGAGATCTTCTGGGGATACCCAACTTTCTTAAAGCTGACAGTAGACTAACTCTGCTTGGGGAGAGTATCGCTGACTTGCTAGGGATACTGTGCCTTTTCAGGGCTGACGGGAGATCAGCTCTGCCTGGGGAGAGTATTGCTGAATCCTGTCTTACTCTGTGGGGAGTTGAGGTAACTTGGTTACATTCTTCAGTCGAACCTACCTTGGTACCTTGGTGGACAGAGCAACTAGATTGTTTGGACAACTCTTTATTACCCCTGTTTTTGATGTCACCTGTAATTAATCCTTTGTTTTGCATGCAAATATTTATGATTAGCAATTAATTTCAGGTGCATATATCAAAATGAACATTGGACGTTCTTTGCAAAACAAAACAGAAAAAGGAAAAACGATGGGTAATTTGTCTGAAAAATTGAACTTGTATTGATTTTGAAATTTGCCTGTAAATAGGCGTTTTTGTACAAGAGGCTGACGTCCTAGTAAGAGAACGCCGCCGAGCAACATAGAGTTTATACAATTTTGAAAAGGAAACAAAACAGCTATGTGAAAAATAATCCCACTGGGTTCCAACTCTGCTATCGCCTTTATGTCTTCAAGCGTCTCATCACTCTGCTGCTTAGTTGAAGATGAAGCTGATTGATTAGAGTCATCTGAACCTGATAGTTGATGCCAAATTCTGGATGCAAGGTGATCCAATGAGACATAGTATTACGCTTTATCCCTAACTTTTTCCTGGACCGCCCTTTCGGGTTTTCAGTCCACCGGGATACCCATTTTTGACCAAGCCGCCTTTTCAGGTTTTCGACTTGCCGGGTGTACAGATTTTTTTTCATTTCATCCCTTATTTTTGCCCGAACCCTTTTGGTTCGCCGGGAAGCCCTTATTTTTGCCTAGGCCAATCGACCTAGCGGGTCTTTGATCATGCGTAGTATCTTTTTACTATGTCTACATTGGCAGGGTGAGGAAGGTCGTCACCATCCATGGTGGTTAGAATCATGGATCCTCCTGAGAAGATATGTTTAACCACAAATGGCCTTTCGTACGTAGGGGTCCATTTGCCCCTGGGATCACCTTGAGGAAGAATGATGTGCTTGATTACCAGGTCTCCGACTTGATACTCTTGTCGTCTGACCTTCTTGTTAAATGCCCTGATCATCCGTTTTTGGTACGTCTGACCATGACAAATAGCAGTGAGTCTCTTTTCGGCAACTAGATTTAATTGATCAAGCGGAGTCTGGATCCAGTCATCTTCGCTCAAACCTGCATCCTTCATTATCCGGAGAGAGGGTATCTGGACTTTAATAGGCAAGACTGCCTTCATGCCATAGACCAAGGAAAAGGGAGTTGCCCCTGCTGACGTCCGTGCTGAGGTACGGTACCCATGAAGAGAAAACGGTAACATTTCGTGCCAATCTTTATAGGTCACTGTCATCTTCTGCACAATCTTCTTGATATTCTTATTCGCCGCTTCTACAGCCCCATTCATCTTCGGCCGGTAAGGTGAAGAGTTGTGGTGCTGTATCTTGAATTGCTCGCAGAGCTCAGTGATCATCTTATTGTTGAGATTGGTACCATTATCTGTAATAATCCTCTCAGGTACACCGTATCGACAGATCTGGTTGTGCCGAATGAACCGTGCCACAACGTTCTTGGTTACCGTAGCGTAAGAAGCAGCTTCAACCCATTTTGTGAAGTAATCAATCGCTACCAAGATGAAGCGATGCCCGTTGGATGCTGTAGATCTGATTTCGCCGATCATATCAATGCCCCACATTGCAAAAGGCCAAGGTGCTGTCAAGACGTTCAGAGGAACCGGAGGAATGTGCACCTTATCAGTATAGATCTGGCATTTATGACAAGTTCGAGAATGATGATAACAGTCGGCTTCCATTGTGGACCAGAAATACCCTGCCCTAAGGATTTTATTTGCCATGGTGTGCCCACTGGAATGTGTTCCGAAGGTACCTTCATGTAGCTCTGCCATGATCCTTTCTGCTTCAGTCTTATCCATACAACGCAGTAAGGTTGAATCATGGTTTCGCTTGTAGAGAATGCCATTGTTGAGGAAGAATTTTGCAGCGAACCTTCTCAGGAACTTCTTGTCATTAACAGATGCGCCTTCGGGGTATTCTTGAGCTTCAAGGTACCTCTTCACTTCATGATACCAAGGTTTTTCTGTTATCTCTTCGGTCTCAAGATCGCAGCAATATGCAGGTTCATCCAACTTCCAAATAATGATCCGGGGAGCCTCATTGTCCCATTTGACTTTGAACATAGAAGACATCGTAGCCAACGCGTCCGCTAACTGATTCTCCTCTCTTGGGAAGTGTTCAAAAGTTATCTCCTCGAAGTGGGGAATCAACGTCAACACATAATCTTTGTAAGGAATAAGATTCGGGTGTTTCGTATCCCACTCGCCTTTGACCTGATTGATCACAAGAGCGGAATCTCCGAAGACACTCAGAAACTTGATCCTTAAGTTAATTGCAGCTTGAAGACCCATGATGCATGCTTCATACTCCGCCATGTTGTTGGTGCAGTTGAAACATAGCCGGGCGGTGAGTGGAGTATGAGTTCCTTTAGGGGATATGATCACAGCGTCGATACCATTACCCAAAGCGTTCGAGGCTCCGTCAAAGTGCATAGACCATCGGGATCCTTCCTCAGGTCCTTCATCCGGTCCAGGTACTTCACAATCAGTCACTACCATGATATCCTCGTCTGGAAATTCAAAGTTCATCGACTGGTAATCGTCCACTGCCTGGTGTGCCAAATGGTCTGCCAATACACTTCCCTTGATTGCTTTTTGAGTCGTGTACTGGATGTCATATTCCGTCAAGATCATTTGCCATCTTGTTATTCTTCCAGACAGAGCGGGCTTTTCAAATATATACTTGATTCGATCCATTTTTGAAATCAACAAAGTAGTGTGAGTCAACATATACTGTCTCAGCCGGCGAGCAGCCCATACCAAAGCGCAGCAAGTTTTCTCGAGCAATGAGTATCGGGTCTCACAGTCGGTAAACTTTTTGCTAAGGTAATAAATGGCGTGTTCTTTTCGGCCAGACTCGTCATGCTGCCCCAGCACACACCCCATTGAGTTGTCAAGTACTGTCAAGTATAAGATTAGAGGTCTCCCTTCAACCGGCGGCATAAGAATGGGTGGTTCTTGGAGATACTCTTTGATCTTTTCGAAAGTAGCCTGACATTCATTGTTCCAACGTACTACTTGATCTTTCTTCAGCAGTTTGAAGATTGGCTCACAGGTAGCAGTTAGATGTGAGATGAATCGGGAAATGTAGTTCAACCGTCCTAGAGAGCCTCTGACTTCTTTCTCTGTCTTGGGAGTTGGCATCTCTTGTATGGCTTTCACTTTAGCAGGGTCCACTTGAATGCCTTTGTCGCTTACGACGAAGCCTAGCAATTTTCCAGATCTCACGCCGAAGGTGCACTTGTTTGGGTTCAACCTCAGCTTGTACAACTTCAGACGGTAAAACAGCTTCCGTAGATGGTCAAGGTGTTCCTCCTCAGTTTGGGACCTTGCAATCATATCGTCGACGTATACTTCTATCTCGTGATGGATCATGTCATGAAATAAAGCAACCATGGCACGTTGGTAGGTTGCCCCAGCATTTTTCAACCCAAAAGGCATGACCTTGTAGCAAAAGGTGCCCCACTGAGTAACAAAAGTGGTCTTCTCCATGTCTTCAGGAGCCATCTTGATCTGATTATAACCGGAGAAACCGTCCATGAAGGAGAATACTTTATGCTGAGCAGTGTTGTCAACCAGAACGTCGATATGAGGCAGAGGGAAATCATCCTTGGGGCTCGCCCTGTTCAAATCCTTGTAATCAACACACATTCGGACCTTACCATCTTTCTTCGGCACTGGAACCACGTTGGCAACCCACTGAGGGTAAGAAGTCACTGCTAGAAACCCGGCATCAAATTGTTTCATAACCTCAACTTTGATTTTCTCGGACATCTCTGGACGCATTCGACGAACCTTCTGTTTTACCGGAGGGCAATCTTTCTTAGTAGGCAGGTGATGAACCACAATATCGGTATCCAACCCAGGCATATCTTCGTAAGACCAGGCAAGGATTTCCACATAGTCATGCAGCATCTGAATCAACCGTTGTTTCACACTGAACTCTAGATTGGCACCAATCTTGACTTCCTTTCTGTCTGTCTCAGTACCCAGATTTACCGTTTCCACTGGCTCTTCATGTGGCTGAATGGCCCTCTCTTCCTGGAGTAGAAGTCTTGCAAGTTCACCAGACACTTCGCAATCATCTTCACCTTCATCTTCGGCTCAGTTGATCAGATTTTCGAAGTCATAACTGGCAGTAGCAGAGTCGTTACCAGTGAGATCCAGAGTGGATTGGAACCTGTATAGGTGAGTGTGTGTAAATATAGCTGTTTTGCAATATATAACAAAGAAAGAAAAGGAGCGCAAGATTTTGAAATGCAACAAACATCCAATGTTTTTATTGATGATATATGAAAATGACACACAAAAGCCCTCATAAATGAAGCCACGGTGCCTCGGGTAAGACACCGAGCCATAAAAGTTTCAACATATTGTCTGTTACAAATTCAAAACAAAAGAGCTCATTACTGAGTGACAAAAGTAATAGGTGTGAAGTCTTTGGCAGTCCAGTTGCTTGGTCCACCGTCGGTTGTTGGGTAGATCCAACTGTCGAATTCAGATTCCTCTACGTCGTCTTCAATAGCATTTACTCCCGGGTTGGTGATGAACACAAGAGGTCTTCCAATCCTTGCCTTACGAAAAGCCCTCTGAGCCTCTGCAGTGAAACCTAGACCAAACTTGTCAGTCTTTGGAGTGAAATCATGAAGTTGGCCCCAGTTTGTGCACTCACCCTTCTCAATAACAGCCCGGGCATCCTTTAAGGAAGCCATCTTCAAAGGAGGGTCTTCAATCACAGTTTCTGCTGCTGCCAATGTCTGAGGCACCTCTTCAAAGTGTTGAAAGGGGGTCTCAATGAACTCCCCATCCATCTCTATGTACCGGAACGAGTTAAGGTGGCTGACCATATATTCTTCTTCCCCCTGAACTGTCACAATTTTCCCCCTGACCGGGTACTTCAGCTTCTGATGTAGTGTGGAGGTCACACCTCCAGCCTTGTGGATCCATGGACGACCCAGCAAACAAGAATAGGATGGTCGGATATCCATCACATAGAAAGTAGAATCAAAAACTTGAGAACCAACCCTGATTGGAATGTCAACTTCCCCATGTACCATCCTTTTCGAACCGTCAAAGGCTCGGACAACAATGTTACTTGGCTTGAGCTCCAAACCCTCACAATCCAGCCTGTCTAGAGCCTTCTTGGGTAATACGTTCAATGAAGAACCGGTGTCTACCAACACATGGGCAAGAGTAGTGCCCCTGCATTCAATGGAGACATGCAGGGCGTCGTTATGGTTTTTTCCTTTGGCGGTCAGATCGGCGTCAGAGAAGCCCAACCCATTATCGGCACTCAAGTTGGCCACACAATGGGTAAATTGATCAGCAGACGTTTCTTGTGGCACATGGGCCGTCTTCAGGAAGGAAATCAGGGCCTTGGCATGGGCCTCTGAATACAACAACAGTGATAGCATAGAAATCTTAGAGGGGTGTGCCCCAGCTGCTCAACTATGTTGAAATCACTTTTCTTGATAATCTTGAGAATCTCTTCCATCTCTTGCTGGGAAGCTTCAACAGTGGTTGTCTTTGGTGCCTCCGTCCGGGCAGGCAAATCAATAGCAATCCCTTTGCCCCGAGCGTCAGATGACTCGGCAGCAGGGGTAGAAATAGGAACTTGATCAGGAAGGGGAGCAGGCACACTTGCAGGTGTGATGACAAGAGGTTTCTGAATAGCTGGTGGCGCAATATCTGGTGAGAACAACCTACCACTGCGAGTAATCTTGGCAGGCCCAGTGATGTTGCTGACGCCGGTACTAGTATCGAACTCTTGTTTAACTCCAAGCACATAAACATCTGCCCCATAGTGCCATGGGACAGCTTTGTCGGATGTATAGGGGAGGGGCCCCGGAACAGTGATGATGATAGGAGCAATCTTCTGAGTGGACATGATTTTGACAGGCTTCTTCGAAGGAGCCTTAGGAGGGTTGTTGAAAATAGTAACAATAGACACTTCTTCAGCGAGGACAGCAGGAACAACAATCTTCTCGAAGAAGATTTCTTTGTTATCCATCAGGCTTTGGATACCTGATTTCAGCAAAGGACAACCAACAGGTGAAACAACACATAGAAGGCAACCTTTACCACATCCCGGAAATAAACCGGCTAGCAACAGGTTCCTTTTGAAAGTCAATAACGGAGTAACAATCTCTTCCACGGAGGCTACATACCGGTCTTCTTCCACATCATTTACTCCATCCTGGGGCATGGGAGCAGTCACAACATTGGGTCTTTCGGGCGCCTCGAACTGTATTTCTTTAGCATCAATAAGGTCCTGAACCTTATTCCTCAGAGCCCAATAATCATCCGTAGTATGCCCTGGGCTATCAGAGTGATAAGCGCAACGGGCGTTGGGGTTGTACTTTGGAGAAGCTGTGTTCACTACCTTCGGAGCTTCTTTGACAGTTACCAGATTGGTTGACAGTAGTTGCGGCAAAATCTGAGATAGGGTCATACTGAGTCGAGTGTACTGTCTTTTGGGTCTCTCACCCCTTGGTTGGTTATACTGCTGAGGAGCAACAGCAGGCTTTGAAATTACCAATGCATTGACAGCTTGGCGGCGTTCCGGCTTATTTTGTCTTCTGGGACCATAAACAGCACTGGCTTCCTTCTTGAAGGGCTTCTTTTTAGTACTCGCGGAGGCACCTTTCTGTATCTTCCCCGACTTGATACCAGCTTCTATTCTCTCACCAGTCAAGATCAAATCTGTAAACCCAGCAGAAGAATTACCAATCAGATGGTTGAAGAACGGACCAGACAGGGTCCCCAGGAACATGTCAACAAGTTCACGGTCAGTCAAAGGTGGCTGCACCCTGCCAGCCAGGTCTCTCCACTTTTGCGCATACTCCTTGAATCCTTCGCCCGTTCCTAGTGACATACCCTGGAGTTGGGTACGCGTGGGAGCGAGGTCATAATTGTACTGATATTGCTTATAAAAGGCAGTAGCCAAGTCCTCCCAGTTTCGGATACTGGCTCCATCCAGCTGATAGAACCATTCGAGTTGAGACCCCGAAAGGCTGTCCTGAAAGAAATGAATCCACAATTTCTTGTCTGCAGTGTAAGGTTGGATCTTCCTTACATATGATCTGAGATGCAGCTTAGGACAGGAAGCCCCGTCGTACTTCGCAAAGGCAGGTGCCTTGAACTTGTGTCGGATCACCACCCCAGAAGATAAACCTAGATCTCCAAAATCCAGCCCCGGCACATGTTGAACCTCCATGGCACTTAAACGGTCCTCTAGTTGCTTGTACCTGTCTTCGGAAGGAGGGTATTGTTCATCGTTGTAATCTGTCTCGTTGTCGGAGACCGCAGGACTAGGAACCCTTCCTTCTTGGGGGCTGCCCCTCCCTACAGAGGAAGTAGCCTGATCAGCCTCATTTTACAGTGCATTCCCAAACCTCCGTCCAGTGTTAAATAACGCAGTTCTCTTCTTCTTCTTCTTCTTCAAGAGCAGAGTCTCCAACTCCTGTTGACCCTGGGCTAAGCTCATGACCAGCTCCTGGAACTGGGCGTTCTGGGCCTGGAGGGCCTTGATAGCTTGTTCGGTAGTAGGCTCAGAAGACATGATGATTGAGTGCTGAAATAAACAGCGAAGAAGATTAAGCAACCTGTAGAAGAAGGGTACCTGTTATGCATATGATGCAATGAGATGCTTATGATTTATGTTTTCAAAGACAATCGAGATTCAAATTTGTTGACAAAAAAGAAACATACTTCATTAGATTCAAACTTTAAATTGTTCAACAATTGGGCCTTAGGCATTACAAGAATAAAAATAACTGAAAAGGAAATAAAAGCTATAAAAGGAACATCCAAAGCCCATCAGTGCTCCCATGGCCTCCTCTTCTCAGTACGGATGTAGTCGTTCAGGATCCGCTCCTCCTCCAATTGCTTAGTCAGCTTCTGGATCTTTTGCTCCTGTTCGTTGAACTTTTCCAGATAAAAATCCTGTTCTTCCTGTAGCTGCGCCCAAGATCTCTTTAGTGTATCAACATCAGTGGGTATCTGAGGAGGGAGGACAGTTGGAGGAACCCCGTCTTCATCAGGAAATTCAAGAATGACAGGCCTGACAGCTTCGTATGGCATACCTAACTTCTGAGCACGGATGCAGACCCATCTGCAGTAGGGTTCCATTGGTAGAGAAGTCTTCGGTCCCAACTCATGTGGGTCAGCTTTGTGAATTCTGTCCCAAGCCTTAATGAATCCATGGCGCAGTTTGTCACTGCCTACCTGAAATTCAAAACTGAAGTGAGGAACCAACATCTCATGAGGCCCTGCTCTTCTGGCTCTTCCAAACTGACGGAGAGCTAAACATGGATTATAAGAGATTCCTCCCTGGGTACCGATCAATGGAAAATTAGGATATTCTCTACAACGGTCAATAATGGCTACCTCATCCAAACCTCTGAGAGTCCAAATGATGTCATCATCAGTGAGAGACATTAACCTATGAGCACAGCCTTTTTCTTCTTCATTCTTCAGCACGAACTTAGGGAGGTGCGAAATAAACCACCTCACTAACAAAGGAGCACAACACCATAGAGTTTCCCGTCTTCGGGCAGTACGAGCATAGAGTTGTTGCAGGATATCACCCAAGAGAGTGGGTACAGGGTTCCGAGACATGAAGATCCTTATGGCATTGATATTGACAAAGTTATCAGGATTTGGAAACAAAACTAGACCATAGATTAAGAGAGCCAGAATGTCTTCGTACGCCTTGAAGTCCAAGTCATTCCAAAAACTGTTAGCTTTACTAATCAGAAACTTAGCCAAAAAGCCCTTAACTCCACTTCTAGTTTCCCAGTTAGCCACTACCTCTTCTTTGGTCAAGGGAAGGACTGCAACAATCACTTCAGGCCTAAGAGTCTTCTCCCAACCAGTGAATGGAGTCTGCTCCAAAACAGGGATACCAAGTAACTCAGAGAATTCTTCCAGGGTAGGGACCAGCTGGAAGTCTTGAAAGGTGAAGCAATGATACAGGGGATCATAAAACTGGGTCAGGACACTCATTAGTTGTTGGTCCCACTTTGAAGTGACTAACCCAAAGAGAGAACGATGCCTCTTGATGAAGGAAGTAGTGTTTGGAATCCTATCAACCAACTCCTTGAGCAAAGTAGGTGGTTGAACAAAGTTGAGCCGGATAGTATTCCTACGCACGGGCATCATGATGTCCTACAAAACAGAGCAAAGATGAAACCCTCTTATCTTTGAAATGGGTCAGTCCTTATGCAGGATGCATACAATGGTATGATGGTATGATGTTATGATAAAACACACCACAAGTATTCACAAAGGCAAGCATGATAAGGCACACAAGTCACACAAGACAGCCCTTAGGGTTTAGGCCAGCATGAAGTTTAGGTATTACCCTCTTTTAGTTTCGTTGGTTAAGACCTGTCCTATCAAAAGTAACCGGGTTCTAGAGGATTTCAATATCATTAACTACCCTCAATCGGTCATAACTCCAGCATCGCAATCTTTTCTTGCAGCCAGAACCATCGCGAGAGTTTAGTCTCAATGAGTGTAGCATACTGCTACTGTTCTATGGCCAAGTTTGGTCAATTTAGGGTTCTAAGGTCGGTTGGTGTTTTAATGACTCCTTAGAAGACCCATATTCTCCTCGTTGCAACAAAAGGGATATCGGTACAGACTAAGGTGTCACACCAACGTAGCCACTACTTCACCCATGTCGGTATACGCCGGACAGGTCCCTCACAGATTATGCTACCTAAAAGGGTATTCCCCAGATCCGGGTTAGGATCTATGAAAACTCCGATGCAAAGCCCACAAATGTAAAAGCAAACAAAGCAAGCAATTGAAAACAAGGTGATCTAAGCCCTAAGGTTACCCCACTTTTAAGTTTTCCCCAGCAGAGTCGCCAGTTCTGTGATACGGTGGGAGAACTGACTTGAGGTTTTGCGTTTGCTTTCGCAAATGTTTTGGTTGAGAAAGAGTCGCCACCGAATTTTTATTTTATCCTAAGGAAAGGTTAAAAAGCACAGCAAAAACCTTTGAGATGTTTTCTTGGGTTCGGGGAGTAGATTATAGAAAGGGAAGGTATTAGCACCCTTTCTATCCATGGTTATCCATGGGCTCTTAGTTACTTGCTTAGATCACTTGCCTTGTGTTTTCAATTGTTTAAAATGGTGCTTTGTGTGTATGTGTGTTTGAAAATGTTTTGAAAGAGATGCCTTGTCTTAGGCAACCAATGTAATGACTCGTGTTTGAGTGTTTTACAAAGGTGTGTATCTTTTCGAAAAGATGTTTCAAATGTTTTTGAGAGTTTGTTTTGAAAGTGTTTATGGAGTGTGGTTTTGAAAAGTAGGCAAGTGTTTTTGTTTTGCAAGTTGGCAAGTAACCAAGAGTTGTCTACTCCTAAATTTACTCAAAGATCTTTGCTATGTTTTAACCCTTTTAACAATTTTGTTCCACCATTGTATTTGGTGGGAAATCTTGTGTTAGGATGTGAACGGGACGGGTGCGGGTCATCGTTTAGACCATGATTGCAATGGTGCCAAGTGTATTTGGGCAATTTTTCCTTTAAGGGACTTGATCATGTTTAGGCAACTTTCGAAAGCGTCATCGAGGGACTATGATCATTTGAATTGTTTTGTTTTTTGCCAAAGACACCTAACATGCAACATGGCCCATTATTGAAGGAAACAAGTGGAGCAACCCTAGGGGTGCAAGTGTGAATTGTGTTGTTCATTTTCATGCTTTGTTATCTTTGAATTAGGTCAAGCTATTTGTCATTAGATTTGCATACAAACCCTAAGTCTATCATGGCATATTTAGAAAGCTTTTAAAGTGCAGAACTAAAAGTCCTAAATTATTACACAATGATCATGGGGAAGGAGATACAAATGTTCAAATGGGATGAGACTTAATAGGAGAATAGTGTCCAATAATTACAACCAAATCGAATCGATCGCAAATGTAATATGGAATGTAATGTACAAGAATAAACAAATGTGTATGTGTAAATGTATTTGTGTAAGTGTATATAATTATTTACAAGTGAAATAAAAATAATAATAAAAAAAGTTAATTTTTGAATATTTTCATGTTTAGGGCAAAAACCCTAATTTTACTAAATAAAAGGTATTTATTATTTAATATATATAATATTTATTAATTATGTACAAAAAATATATAAAAGGAAGTATATTGTAAAAAAAAAAGTATTTTTGAGATCAAATATTAATAAAATAAAAAAATGTATTATTTTTGTATTTTTTCCTAAATATTCTAATAAATATATAAGTGTTTATAATATTTGTTAAATATATTAAATATGTACAAAAAATAACAATATTTATTATTTACAAAAAAAAAAATATTTTTTATAAAATGTTTTCAAAAGGTAAAATAAAATAAAATCAGAAAATAAAAATGTATTTGTAATATTTTTGTATTTTACACAAAAAGGTATATATGTTATTTATATGTATAAGCTCAAATAAAACAAACAAAATTCAAATAAAATGCAAAAATGGTTGAAAAAATGTTTTTTAATATTTTTTATGTTTTGTCAAAAAATAACAAGTCAGAATAAAAAAGAAAAAGTCAAAAAATGATAAAAATAAACACAATGGGCCAAGGGGGTGCAAGTGAAAAATGAGTGGTGCAAACAGAAAATCAAACTCAGGCCCAGCCCAAGAGGAGTTGTCTTCAACCTCCAGACTTGTTTGAACAACAACAACACGCGTTTCCTAACTCCTGATTCCTGGACTTTCAAGTAAAACTCATAACACCAAAAATGTAGAGCATCAAGAGACGAATCCAGACATATAAAAAACTTGACTTAACTCTCAGAATTGAGAGAGAATTTCTCCATCCCTAATTCCTGACCTAAGTTTTTTCTAATGTTCAGGTTCCAAATTCTCTCAGCACACACAACATAAATGCAAAGTGATTATATGTGTAGCTTCAGGGCCATGAGTAGAGCATTTTTCATTCATAAACCTAAGCCTAACTCTTCCTAGATTGAGAGATAGAAGTCCAAAGTTTTACCTGTTCAGCTGGAATCGTGTGCAACAATGGAGGTACTTTCAAGGCAATGTGAGGACTTGTACAGCTTGCTTGAAGTCCAGGGATGCTATTCCAATGCTTGGTGTGCTTTGAATCTTGCTATATCAAGCTACAGAAGTCAACCTGCAAGAGAGAAAAGTAAAAATGGCACGTTTGGCTATGGCTGTTACAGTTCCAGTTCAATGCTTGGAATAGTTTGTATGGATGTTATGGAAGATGTATGAAGTGGTTTGGATGCAAATGCACGATGGAAATGAGCTGTGCCACTCAATCTGCAGGGATGCCCTGTTTTGTGCAGCAAAATGGTGTTTCTGTGCTTGGGGAGGTATTGGAGGTGGTTGGCTCGTGTTTCAGCTCAGTTATGATGTTTGGAATATGTTCAATAAGTTTGCTTAGGCTTGTGTTGACAGGAATGTGAGTTGTGGTTAGTTATGCAAGTTTTCTTCTTTTCTAAGTCAAAAATGCCAAGTCCTATTACAGGCTCCTCTAGGCCCCTCAAATATGCTGCAAAGTTTTCTCTTGATCAGTGGGATATGTCCATACCTTTGTGCCTCAGAGATTTGCTTTGTACCTCATGGATTGCAAACTTGACATAAAGTTAATCTTTATAAGAATAGATAAAATGCTTTTTCTATTTATGGCTAAATCTTGTATGCAATGGTTAAACACACAAAATAAGGCTTGGACACAAAGGATTGGCATTAAATTATTGAGTGTGGATGAGATAAAAGGTATGTAATCAAGTTGTGCAAGCTGAGTTTAAAAATGCCTAAGTGTATGAACATGAAAATGGCTCATGAACAAAGTGACTTTTGCCCATATTGCCAAATTCGATTCTCCCTAACCACAAGGGTGTTTGAGAAGTTCTTGGACAATTTGGAAAGCTTGGAATGTGTACTACAGTCCATCTTTGTAATGCAAGTTGAGATTCCAAGTGGAAGCAAGTGAAAAATGGCCATGAAGTTAGGCAAAAATCCTGCCTAGAATAGGTCAAAAAAATTTCTAAGTTAAGAATGTTTTGCACCCCTATTCCAAAAATCATAACTTGAGCTACAAGCTTCTTTTGAGGAAACTTTATGAATCAAAGTTGTAGATTTTGCAATGGACTATAACTTTCATGTTTTCAGTTTTGTTTGAATCCAAATGTATCTTGATGAAAAAATGGGACAAAGTTAGGAAAAAATTAGGAATTTTCATAACTTAGAAAAATTCTAAGTTATGAAATTTCTTCATTTCAAACCCTAATTTGTGATTTTTGATTTCTTGATGAACAAGTTTCATAATTTTACATGTCTTGATGAAAAATGAATCTTGACACTTGATTTTGACCAAAAAGTCAAAGTTTGACTTTTCAGTATACAGTCAAAAATTGATCAGGTGACTGGAAAATTCATCTGTCAATCTTGTGCAATTGGGATCTTTTGAACTTGTTGAATGTGTCAAGACCATGTCATTGAGTCCTTGAGTCCATATGTGAGCTTGGTTTGCCATTGGCTAGGTCAAACAGTCAAAAATTGCCTTTGTGCAGTCAAAACCCTAAAAATGACCATTTTGCCCTTTTGGTGATCTGATCAAATTTCTTGTGGAATTGTGATCCAAACTTGATCAAATGGTCAATATGAGTTCATAATGTTGATGTGGGTCAAAAATCATGAGGTTTGACTGTCAATTGACCACAGTTGACTTTTTCCCCAATACAGCTGATTTCTAGGTCAACTGTCCAATTGACTGGGCAAAGATTTGAATCAAGGCTTGAAACTTGGTATGGATAAACTTGTGAGTCCAACATGAAGCATGAAAGTCATTTTGGGCATTTTAGGTCAAAACATCTTTGTGCAAACTCAAACCCTAATTTGGGTCAACAGTGCAAGGAGGAGTCTTGAGAAAAGCAAACCCTAACTGGATCTTGAGCTCCAAGGGTCTTGTGGTGAGAAAATATTGAGGAAATGGGAGGGCAAATTTTGGGGTACAACAATGTTTTTTATGAAAAAATATAACATGTTACTGATAGACTTGTTTTGATTTTTTAAAGATTGTTGTTTATTATTTTTATATATATAGAAGATAGTGTCATTGCTGTTATTTGTTTATTGCATTTTTATTAGTAAAAAAATATGTTGCTAATTATAGTTATAAAAAATTGGGCTTGGTTTAAGAAATTGTTTTTTTGCTGTAATAAAATAATTAGGTGTTGTTGGGCTAAGTAACTGAAATCAGAAGCGCTGGCCCAATGTGCTAAAACACTTATTGTTCTAATTTAAGCCAAGTAGCGCGTGTTTATTGCAGAAAACATCCACTATTCAAATTAAACTAAAAAGACAAATCTAAAACATAAATTGTTAAACGTTGCAAAATCCAGAAAATAATATAAAACAAATCTTCATCAGTCTATCCTAGAACGAATCACACAGTACAAATTGCATCAAATCTGAATCTTACAAAATCAATTACAGCGAAATTCAATCCCTAATTTGTTTGTAATCCTAAAAAACTCTAAGTTCTAAAGCTATATATATATATATATATATATATATATATATATATATATATATATATATATATATATATATATATATATATATATATATATAATAATAAGAATACAGAAAAGATGGGGGGGAGGGGAGTTTGAAGAACAGACCGCGAATTGGAACAAAATTGAGAAAGAGGCGAAAACTTGAAGACAGAGGGGGAAGATCCAATGCCATTGTTGAAGAAGAGAAGGACGATTGGGGTTTCATTATCTGAAACCATAATCGTCGTTGCTAGCCGCTAGCCCCTAAAAAGAACCAACCCCATACGTACTACGAATTAGGACTCTGATTCCTCATAAAGGGATACATAGGCATACAATCAAAAATCGTGGCGAGTTCCCCTAATAAAATTTAAATCTTGTTTCCCCAACTCAAACCTAAAACCTGGTATCCTTGTAAACAAGGTAGATGAAAGGTGCCAAACACCTTCCTTTCGTCTAAATCCGAAACCTAGAATCTCTATCTGCGAATTAGGGTTTTCTGTTAGATTCCCTTCCCTAGGATAAAAACTAATAGTGGCGGCTCTGATTAAAAAACTAGTTGCGACAGCTGGCGACTCTGCTGGGGACTTCAACTTTAGGTTTTAGGGTTTTTTTGCTTTGGGGTTTTTATTTATTTATTTATTGCTTTATTTATTCATTGCTTTGATTTATTCATTATTTATTTAAGTATTGTCTATTGTTTATCATCATATATACTGCGTGGCAGGATTTTTTATTTCTCAAAATATTTTCAATAACCCTTAGAAAGAAGGTTCGTCTATTAGCTTAGGGGGTACATCATCCCTGCGAGTTTATGTGACGACTTCGCCTAGAGTCAATGAACTTCTGAAAAAGTAATACTTATCGAGAGATATCCTCTTGACGAGTAGGACTTTGGAAGGATACCCATGACTCTTTGTAACGACCTTAACCTAAAATCTCATGACGAGACCTTTCACGACTTTGAGACAAAAGTTTCGGTCTGTAAAGAGGCTCCACCTAAGGGAGGCCCTTTTGCCTTTTCCCTCTGGTGTTATTCATGATACCCTTGAGGAAACCACCTTTTGGGAGGGAAGACTAACCGTAGGTCAAAATTAAGGAGCCTACCTTCTAAGGGTACTTATCACAAAAACCCCGTCACTGAACCATACATCTCTACCTTATAGGGGTACTTATTACAAAAATCCTGTCACTCAAGACTACACCTATGCATTCATACATTTGTCATACATTTCATATATTCGTCACCCGTTTCTTTCTATTTGTCTTATTCACAGGGGGTATAAAAGATAATAATAAACTCAATATCTCGGTGACTGTCTTTAAAAATGGATACCAAAGGAAACAACTTGTCCGTGTTAGTGCGCCAAACATGTCTGATATTAAAGCCACAAAAGGGAAATAATGCGCTGAAGACTTTCTCAAGCTTTGTCAAGCAAAGGTGGATGGTTTCAAGAGCAGATATCTGTAGGCGCACCTAGAAGACTTATTTCCCTTTGCATGATTTCACACAAATAAAGTTTTGGTTTAAGATTGTAATATTTTTCAATATCTGAATTATGTTACCTTCAATAACAGCATTTTGTTCCCTGCCTCATTGGCGTATCAATTTTTAAGCTGGTCACCGAATAAAAAATAAGCGAAATACAAATGCATACCCAAGTGAATAAGACATTAAAAATAAGTAACCATTTCATATTCATACATATTCATTTCGCATGCATGCATTCATAAACACCTGCATATCATATAAAAACTCATTTTTTGAAAAAAAATCTCTTCAGTTAAGCCATGGATAGAAGAAGATCACCACCTCCTTGGACTTTATATCAACTAAGGGCCTATCAACAAAGAACCCTGGAACAGATCGAGGAAAACCAAGCTGCATTCAAGGAAGATCTAGACCAAGTCAAAGGTGATGTGAGTTCGATGAAAAGAGATCTGAGTCAAGTTCTCCTAGCCTTCAAGAACTTCATTGACAAACAAGACCAGATCCCCAGGATAGCTTTCGAAGAAGTAGCTTAAATGATTGGTGCATCAAGCGGTCACCAACTAAGAAAAGAGCCAGAAGCAAAACCCCTCAATCCAAAAAGGCCTGCTTCAGACCCCCCAAAGAGACAAGAGGGAGAAATTAATGTCGTAGCCTCACAAGCAAGGATACCACGACCATTAGTGATCCCACAAGGACAACAGCAAGGCAGAAGGCCATCCAGAAAATTTGATCCGCTCCCTATGCCACCTAGCCAGTTATTGCAACAGCTGGTTAAGGCATCCTTGTGGAAATCAAGCCTCTAGCTCCTCCAATCGGGCCACTCCCATGAAGATACAATGCTGATGCCAAATGCGAATACCACGCTAACTCTCCGGGGCACACCATAGAATATTGTCGGGCATTTAAACATAAGGTACAAGACTTATTAGAATCTCAAGACATCACTTTTGAGGGACCTAACATCAAATCAAACCATACGCCTCCACACGGTGGACCAACAATAAAGGCAATTGAAGTAGTCGCCTACTGCGGAGCAACCAGACAAGCAAAAGCCCTGATAAGCTTGTTGAAGGAATATCTATAGGAGTGTGGATTCCTATTGGAGCATAATGAAGCCTTCGAGAAAACTCGGGTAAAGCTAGTGGACCAGGGGATAGTCTAGTTTGGACAATACCCTGAAGAGAAATACGTATCTACTCTAAGGGATAAAGCATGGGTCTCTCCAATCAAGGAAACCTTTGTCAACAAGAGAGTAGAGCATGGCGGACATGTGGCAAAAGTATCCAACAAAGCCAACACCAAAGGGGCAACTGAATTCATCCGAGAATGTGCCCTAGAAGAAGAACTCAAAAGATGGACCGTCGTGGAGATTCCTAAGATGTTTTTCTTTCCTTATTAATTTTTCTTGTTTTCGAAAGAACCTATGTCAAGCCCAAGGAATAGGGGTTGCTTGTAAGGGTTCCCATTTTTGTTTCAAACAATATTTACGATTACTAAAAGTTATATTTTGTTTCAATTAAGATCTCTTTCTTTCTCTTGCATTTATATCTTAAGTTTAAAAATGACAATACTTTCTCTGCATACGCATCTTCAAATTTCATATACTAAATCTTCACCAAAACATGATAAGTGTGCAAATTCATGCCCAGAACCACTGATAATGTTACTGCTACGACCCGATATAATTTTGATGCTCCTATCAACCAAGCTAAAGAGAAAGATGATAAATATCTTGAACTGTCTGAGAAAATGGCGAGGGAAATAAAATGAAAGTCTAACAATATACAACTATATCAAGAGGATATTAAGACCACTAGTCTGAGCACAGGGGAAGATCTGGAAGAAATCAAGCTAAGGGGCAATGTTAGAGCGGAGCCATAAAGAAGCTGGTCAAATTATTGCACATATTTTCTTGTTCCTACAGAAACAGGCCAAGGTTAAATATAGACAGTGCTGTAAAAATAACCGACTATAAAATACCAGGACCTGACGAAAAACCCGAGCCAGGGTCACATTGGACATTCACGTTCGACGTGGCTTCAAATACACTGGGGCACGATATAGAGGCAGTTTTGGCTTCTCCAAAGAGGGCTCATGAGCCACATACCAAGTAAACGGCAAATGGGATACTAAAACATCCAAGGCTGATTCCATATCGGGATCATGTTTTGAAAACTAACTGCGGAATTCGCAAAGATCACTTTCAATCACATCACACGAAAAGGAAATCAAATAACAGATGCCCTAGAAAATATATCGTCTATGTTCAAAGTAACTTGGTCAAACCACGAACCGTGCATCACAAACTGACACAATCAAGAGCCCACACTTAGTCTTGCTATCAAAGAAGGACCGAATAAAAAGCCTTGGTTTTAGGACATCCAGAAAGTGCCTCCAGCATCGACAAACGAACTCTACGAAATTTAGCCTCAAAATTCTTTCTGAGCAACAATGTACTCCCCAAGATGAACCACAATGTGGTCTAGTACTCAAGAAGATTCTGCTACCTCGCCTCGGTTCACATGGTAAATGGACCCCCAACTACGAACGTCCATATGTAGTCAAAACAACATTCTCCGGTGGTGGTCTCATCCCCATAATAATGGATGGGGGAAGAAATACCACATCCGACAAACTCAGAGGCAGTAAAAAATACTATGTATAAGAAGCTCGCTAAGCTCGAACCTTAAACAGGCGGCTTAGGAAAAAAGGAGCATCCCGGTGGATTGAAAACCCTAAAGGGTGATCCAGGCAAAACTTAGGGGCATATAGCAAAAAAATTTATCCCGGTGGATTGAAAACCCGAAAGGGCCATCAAGGCAAAAGTTTGGGATTTCATACAAAGAAATAAAGAACAAAAAGACAGCGATCTGAGAACTGCGACTATGAACCACAAAGGGAGAGATAGATCTGAATCATACAACTCAAAAGCAAAGGAGATAAGATAATTAAAAGGATATTGGGGAACAGTAGTAGCAATTATTATTTTTATTGCCATTTACAGTTTTAAAACCTTCTGTAATTAACTCTTACTAGGAATTGCATCTTGTATTCTTGCCTATTCAGAGGCATATCAATAAAACATTTGCTTTCTTTGCATCTTTCAAATTGCATTTTTTTTCTTTTCTCAGACTTGTTTACAAAATACTACGATCATTACTTGTGAATATTGCCTTGAAATCATTTTGGGGGATTAACAAAATAAAAGCATTTGACAAAACATCGAAAAAGCCTTTTGGGTTAGAAAAACATCAAAAGAAAATCCACGTCTACGCCCGCATATGCGACATAAAGTCTACGTCCGCACATAAAGTCTACGTCCGCACATGCGTCTATGCACATGTGTACTCCTGCAAATTCTATACACGTGTCCACGTCTACGCCTGCGCTTACAACATAAAGTCTACATCCGCACATGCGTCCATGCACATGTGTACTCCTGCAAATTCTATACACGTGTCCACGTCTACGCCTGCGCTTACAACATAAAAGTTTACACATATTCCAATACATACGTCTGCGCTTACAACATACGAATCTACCATATGCCAATACATATGTCTACTCTTACACCTGCACTTACAACATAAAAGGCTACACATATGCCAATACATACGTCTACGCCTGCACTTACAACATACAAATATACGCATATGTCATTACCTAAGTCTACGTCTACGTTTACACCTGCGCTCACAATACAAAATCAATGTTCAAAATTTTGCTAATGCTTTTTCACCGCATTCAAATCGAATTTAACAAAGCTACAATGATACAACATACAACGCCAGGGGATTGGTAACTCTAAGTCAATGGTTTAAAGGAGAGAATGCCAGACATAGTCTTCATAACATTTCAAGGCATACACACATCTTACACATATTTCATATATACATTTTGCATAGCATACATACACTATACATTTTTGCATACAATACGCATATATTTAGGGTTCCATATCAATGTCAAACATCATACATTTTGCATACATCCAAACATCTCAAAATCATACATCATACGCATGTATCATGCAGCAAACAAACAGTCTCGCCCTCGATTTAGCTATCTAAGGGTCAACCAACAAAACACTTCTCCTACGATTCAATCTGTCACCTGAGTCTTCATGTTGTTCACGTTCATACCATCTCCTAAGACTTCATGCAGCGATGCTCGAAAACCAAACTTATCTTATCGCCTCAGACTTCACGCAGCGATTTATGAACCTAACCCATTTCCTCATACTTCATGCAACAATGCATTTCCTTATTCCACGACACGGGCCATCGCCTAAGACTTCATGCAGCGATGTTCGAAAACCAAACTTAGCTTATCGCCTCAGACTTCACACAGCGATTTACGAACCAAGCCCATTGCCTCAGACTTCATGCAGCAATGTGTTTCTTTATTCCACAACACTGATCATCGCCTCAGACTTCATGCAGCAATGCTCGAAAAATACAAAACCCATCCTATCGCCTCAGAATTCACGCAGCGATTTGTGAACCTAGCCCATTGCCTCAGACTTCATGCAGAAATGCGTTTCCTTATTCCACGACACAGACCATCGCATAATACTTCATGCAGCAATGCTAAAAAACAAATTTCGCTTATCGCCTCAGACTTCACACAGCAATTTGTGAACCAAACCCATTGCCTTAGACTTCATGCAGCAATGTGTTTATTCATTCCGCAACACAGACCATCGCCTCAGACTTCATGCAGCGATGCTCAAAAATACAAAATTTAGCTCATCGCCTCAGACTTCACGCAGAAATTCGCAAACCTAACCCATTGCCTCAGACTTCATGCAGCAATTTGTTTCTTTATTCCAAGCTCCATACCATCGCCTCAGACTTCATGCAACGATGTTCGAAAACCAAAATCTAGCTTTACGCCTCAAACTTCACGCAGCGATTTATGAACCTAAGCTCATTGCCTAAAAACTCCATACAATAATGTATTTCTTTATTTTGTGACACTGATCATTGCCTCAGACTTCACGCAGTGATGCTCGAAAAACAAAAAAAAAATATAGCCAATTGCCTCAAATGTCATGCAGCGATTCGTGAACATAACCCATGGCCTCAGTCTTCAAGCAGCCATGCATCGTCAATTATCGTTGTATTCATCCTCCAAATGGACGAATAAGCTAAAGCAAAACCAAGACATACAAGATTGCTCTCTAGAGCTCAAAATCATCGTCCTCATCTTTATTTTAATCCTGGTAAGTGATACATCATCAGCTTTGCCTACTTCCTTGAGACTCTTAAGGGTATGCTATATCAACGTAACCTTATGTTTGTCGGACAAATTTTGGGATACTTCAAGTATTCAATAAACTTCCAATCAAAATGCACAACACTCGAGTTTCCTCACGCTATTCGAATGGAAGATAATTGAATAGGGGCAGCTGTCGTACCCCAATTTGTCCTACCTCGATGATTTTATTAAAATTGAAGAAATATTCAACTAAAGATGGCACGACAGTATCTGATGGTCCGTCTTTATCCGACCAAGGGGGTGTACCTTAAATTCAGGAGAGTGGGGCTTTCTAAAATCAGAAAGACTCGTGTATCTGTAACTCATTCGCGTAGCATATTGGCCAATGCATGTGATTCGAAAACGGAAAATTATTTTAGGAAAATTGTTAAGTTATTAATTATTAAATGGTTTATTGGTAAAAGAGGGGTAGAAATTAAATATATCCATGGCCCATTTCTGTTTTGGTGGTAAACAGTGAATAAGAGGTGTAGTTACAAATTATAGGCCCATTAAGACTGTTACCAACCCATTTGGTATTTGTAGTATCGTTTTGCCTTAAAAGAAAAATTATTATTGTCACAAGTTATTAATTTACAACTATATTTTTGGAGAAATGAAAAGGAATTATTTTGTTAAAAGAAAAAATATAATGAATGGGCCCATTAAGTTGGCCCATCTGACTTTTTTGGAAGAAGAAGTCTTATTATCAAAGAAAAGAAAGTTGTTGTTGTTTTTTATAAATAATATGTTTTTTATGAAAAACGTAACATGTTACTGATAGACTTGTTTTGATTTGTTAAAGATTGTTGTTTATTTTATATATATATTATATATATATATATAGAGAGAGAGAGAGAGAGAAGATAATGTCATTGTTGTTATTTGTTTATTGCATTTTTATTAGTAAAAAAAACATGTTCCTAATTATAGTTATCAAAAAATGGGCTTGGTTAAGAAATTGTTTATTTTTGCTGTAATAATATAATTAGGTGTTGTTGGGCTAAGTAATCAAAATCAGAGGCGCTGACCCAATGTGCTAAAACACTTATTGTTCCAATTTAAGCCAAGTAGCGCATGTTTATTGCAGAAAACATCCATTATTCAAATTAAACTAAAAACAAATCTAAAACATAAATTGTTAAACGTTACAAAATCCAAAAAATAATATAAAACAAATCTTCATCAGTCCATCCCAGAACGAATCATACAGTACAAGTTTCATCAAATATGAATCTTACAAAATCTCCAATCTTACAAAATGAATTACAGCAAAATTCAATCCCTAATTTGTCTCTAATTCTAACAAACCCTAAGTTCTAACCTATTTATATATACTAATAAGAATACAGAAAAGAGGGGGGGGGGGAGTTTGAAGAACAAAACCGCAGATTTGAACAAAATCGAGAAAGTGGCGAAAGCTTGAAGACAGAGGGCGAAGATCTAGTGCCGTTGTTGAAGAAGATAAGGACGATTAGGTTTCATTATCTGAAACCACAATCGTCATTGCTAGCCGCTTCCGTCGTACACCATCATCTTCAACCTCTCATCGCCGGAACCACCGCTCGCAAGACCTACGAAATCAAAGAAGGAAAAGAGATTAATACCAGATCTAAGACAATATCATAATCGCTATAGAGGGTAACTTAGCTTGTTGTTTCTTTTTTATTATTGATTGGGGATTTAGGAAAGAGGTTTGGTGAGCCGCCGCCGTGGGTGGATATTTAGGGTTTGGTAGTGAAAGGGAAGAGGGTTGTTATTCGCGGCGCGCGCGCGCAGCGCGCGAGAGAGAGAGAGAGAGAGAGAGAGAGAGAGAGAGAGAGAGAGAGAGAGAGAGAGAGAGAGAGAGAGAGGAGAGAGAGAGAGAGAGAGAGAGGAGAGAGAGAGAGAGAGAGAGAGAGGAGAGAGAGAGAGCGAGAGAGGAGAGAGAGGAGAGAGAGAGAGAGAGAGAGAGAGAGAGAGAGAGAGAGAGAGAGAGAGAGAGAGAGAGAGAGAGGTATGTGTACTGAAGAAACAAATGAATAAAAATAAAATATAAAAACAAACTCATGTTTCGTTCAAATCCAGTACATGCGCATATATCCTAATTATCATACTCTCTTGTTATCTTCCGCTAGATCATGATCGGACGACGGTAGACCAAGTCCCATCGTAACTTCGATGCTCCTCACCCACATTAACCCAACCGGCCCTCTCAATTTACTGAATAGGACAGACCCAACTATTTTTTACACACCCCTAGATCATAATTAAATTATTTTATTTTATACTTTTAATTATATCTTCCCTCATATTATTTATTTTCTATTTATAATTAATTATTAATAGTAATATTAATTATCATATTTTTTATTTATAATTATTATCTATTAATTTCTTTTTTCTATTTACTATTATTTTATTTACTATGTAAATATTATTTATTTCTTATCCATGTGTAAATATGAATATTATTTAAATTGTTTTGTTCCAAAATGCATATTATTTTCTTATATTATTTGCATCAAAAAATTTTAAATCATGCATTAACGAGATTTTTTGCAGTTAATACGATTAAAAAACACTCAACAAACAACAAACTATTTTTTGCAATCAACTAAGCTAATCAATTGTTTTTACAAAAGGGTTTTAAACAGATTTTGACTAACCACACATTTAGCCAAAATTTCTGCAATCACAACTCCCAGTCAAAATGCGAGGTGATTCAAAGTACGTTTGTGACCCCCAAAAAAGCACCAACCTCATACGAACTACGAATTGGGACTCTGATTCCTCATAAGAGGATACATAGGCATACAATCAAAAATTGTGGCGAGTTCCCCTAATAAAATTTAAAATCTTGTTTCCCCAACTCAAACCTTATACCTAGTATCCTTGTAAACAAGGTAGATGAAACGTGCCTAACACCTTCCTTTCGTATAAAGAAGTCCGAAACCTAGAATCTCTGTCTGCGAATTAGGGTTTATCTGTTAGATTCCCTTCCCTAGGATAAAAACTAATAGTGGCGGCTCTGATTAAAAACTAGTTGCGACAATACTTGATAAAACAATTTAAGGGGTATATCCTAATATATATCTGTATTTTCTTTTCATGTGTAGTTTCCCTCGTCAACGTAATGGTATAGATTGCGGTTATTTCATATTGAGGTTTATGAAAGAAACGCTTCTTTTGGATCGAATAGAGATTTCATCCACGGTATGGATTTCTAATTTAGGAATTATTTTAATATTTCTCATAAAATGGCATAGTGTTTTAACTAAATCACATACTATGTTATATTATTATGTAGTACTTTGACGAATTCAATTGTGCTCATTACTCAAAAGATCAATTGGATGAACTTATGGAGGAATTGTGTCAATTCATTATGGAGTTGAGAATTTTATAAGGTATATTGTCTTTCTTTCATTTATGAGAATTTTGAGTATAACTTTCGAGTTTTGAGTATAAATTCGAATAAATTTTTGTTTTATCATGGTATAAATTTTGATCTTTTGGGTTTGTTTTAGGTTATAGGTGCAGATGTACAAGATAAAGCTAACAAGTTCATTGTTGTTATTTTTTAGAAATTCTCGAAGATAGTAATATGTAGATTAAATATCATTTTAGAATTTTAGAATTTTCAAGTTGTATCATCAATTTTCAAGTTATTGTTGTATATATCATCAATTATATATATGTAGATTTTTTGTATATGCAAATTTGGTGCATTTATATTGGATTACCAAATCTGTGCAAAATATGGTGAAAACCTGGTGCAAAATATGGTGAAAATTTGGTGAAAATTTATTGTAGCTATTAGACAGCGCTTTCTGTAAGTGAAATAAGTCTAATATTTAAAAAAAATTGTGAACATTAGATAACGCTTAATGAGAAAGCGTTGTCTAAAATGGGGAAAAAGCGCTGCCTAAAATGGGAAAAAGCGCTGCCTAAAATGGAAAAGCGCTGTCTAAAGAGATGCGTAAAACATAACCAAAAGCGTTGTCTAAAGAGAAAGCGCTGCTAAAGTGGTACATATAGAAAGCGCTTCAAAAGAGAAAGCGCTGCTAAAGAGGTTCATAAGAAAGCGCTTTAAAAGTAAAAGCGCTACCTAAAAGGGACATATAGAAGCGCTTTTACATTAATCTAAAGCGCCGCCTTTACCAATAGCAGCGCTGGTTTAGGCAGCACTTTAAAGCGCTGTCTATAACCATAAAAAGTGATGTCTATGTGTTTGTTTGCCATAGTGATTGCTTGGACTTGATCAAATTTGTTGAAGAGTGAGTCAAGTTTTGGAGATTTGTCATCAACATCAATTTAAACTTAAATTGGAGAATTTTGTACTATATCTTAAAATTTTAAGTGACATAAAAAAGAGATTTTTTTAGTACAGTCAATTTTCAATGAGTGGTGTAACGACCATGGTGGTGCTTTGCTGAAATAATGTCATGACTTTGCATTGAAAGTTTAAATCACACAAAGTGTGAGAATTATATATATATATATATATATATATATATATATATATATATATATATGACTGAGGTTTTCTCACTGGTGAGATTGTCGGTTTTACTGTGGGACAAACAATTTTTAAAACTACTTCAAGTAAAGTGGTCAGATATGAGAAAACGTAGAAAACGTGTTGTGATAATTAACATTCTTTCATACTATTTGTCTTTGATACTTTTAGTTTTCTAACATAAAAAAAACAGTAGATCTTTTACCGAGATTGCAAAGGCTCACACATAATAATTTTATAATATTATGCGGCCCAACGTCTGTTATTTATGTACAATATTGATTCACCTTTAAATTATTGATTAATTGATAATGCTGAATTTTTAAAAATTTAATAATAGAAGGAATAAGGGATAAGCAAAAACCATGTATGTGAGTGATTGAAACGGTTAAACCATTAATCCCATTGATAAGTTCTTTAGGAAAACAAAAGTAATAAAATCCCAAGAAATATTTTATCAACAATAAATACTTTGCATTGATCTCTACATGGGAACTAAGATTAATATATTCGGTAACTAATGCGTACTTATAAGTTTAACCAGCAAAAATGAAACTTGAAAGATAATTGATATTTAACATTACTTATCATGGATGATAAATATAATCAATAAGTAATTACAATTTACAATATAGAGGAACAATCCAAAATAATATACATAACAGAAAAAGTTAAAGCCTACTGGTCAGGTTGAGGTTGCCAGTGATGAATTTCAGAGTCAGAAATTCGTTTCCTGTATTGAGCAATGAAAGCTGTAGCTCTCATATCAATGACAGGATCAGCTACACCCCAACTACCTTTGTCTTCATCACTTGGCCACACTTTGTTACCATAAGCACCATGATCATAGTATCCTTCTTCTCTTTGTTTGTTACTGTTGTTAGATTTGAAAATGTTAAATACAGACCATGATGACTTTGATTTTCTTTGATTCTTGTTTCCTCCCATTTTAACTATATATTGAAAGTGATTGAAGAAAGAAAGTGTGTTGTGTTGTGTTGTGCTACATGTTTGGAAGCTGGAGGGTCTCAATTTATACGGTAGTAACTAGTTACTGAAAAACAACGTTAAAGTTAAACTAAGACCATGGAATCTGATTCAAACCACTTGGGTGGGAGAGTCCAATATTAATGGTTTAAACAAGCTCACATGGAACAGTAAAGTATGATTCAACTTTAAGAAAAGGTACATTTTCTTGGATCCAATGGTTTCTTGCTTGACTTGATTATTGATGGAATTGCTGTTTCTTGTGTTTTTCATAGGTGGTTTGAAGTCATGATGCATCCAACAAAGTCAGCAGTTATAATCACACTATTATATAAAGAAGAAGTGCACTATTTTCATGTACAATTCAAACTCAAAACCCATTCAGTCATCTCACTCATATACTAACTTGAGCATTAGAGTGCTAAGTTTGCTTGTCATCCCATCTCTCACCACTTTAGAAGCTCAACTCAATCGTTACATCTCGAAACCCCAAATCTCTTATCATTTATGGTTCCTTCGCAAAATAGTTCATCGTCTGTGGGAATTGGGAATTGAAATATGATTCCCACAATTGAATACTCACATCTTCATTCATCGAATTGAAGTTTCTCAACTTAACAATTAAATTTTCTGCCACAACAATTAAAGGAAATGTATGAATCTCCACAACAAATGGGTTGCAATCACATTTATTGAGGCATGGAATTGATCGAAGTTACACATGTTGGATATTCTATGGTGAGAAAAGTAACGAGAATGTTAAACCGGTGGATAGTATGACATATGCTTCAGATGACAATGGCACAGATACATACGATTGTGATCGAGTCGAAGAGATTGCAGAAGCACTTGAAGAAGATTTCAGGATTGTCCCAAAATGTTTGAGAGGTTGGTAAGTGATGCAGAGAAACTGTTGTATAAAGGTTGCACTAAATTCACAACACTGTCTGCGGTATTAAAGTTGTACAACTTAAAGGCGGACAATGGATGGTCTGATAAAAGTTTCAGAGTTATTAGGCATTATGAGAGATATGCTTTCGGAGGATAATATTCTTCCTAATCGAACCTATGAGGCTAAAAAAATGTTGTGCTCTATTGGCATGAGCTATGATAAGATACATGTTTGTCCAAATGATTGCATTTTGTTTCGAAACGAATATGCATCGTTAAATGAGTATCCTAAATGCGGTTTATCTCGATATAAGAAAAAAATTGTCTCTAGCAAAAGTCTTATGGTATTTTCCTATAATTCCGAGATTTAGACACATATTTCGTAGTGAAACCGATGCAAGACACTTGACTTGGCATGCAGATGAAAGAATTATTGATGGAAAGTATCGACATCCGGCATATTCACCACAGTGGTCGAAAATTGATAATGATTTTCCTGATTTTGAAGAAGAAGCAAGAAACCTTCGCTAGACATTATCTACGGATGGAATGAACCCACATGGTCTTCAATGTATCTCACATACCACATGGAATGTGATTCTTATGGTTTATAACCTATCTCCATGGCTATGTATGAAGCGTAAGTACACGATGTTATCTATGTTAATTTCTGGGCCTAAACAACCAGGGAATGACATAGACGTATGCTTGACACCTTTGATCGAAGATTTAAAGATTTTGTGGGAGAACGGTGCGGAGCTTTATGATGGATATAGGAAACAAAGTTTCAATTTGAGGGCAATGTTGTTTGGCAAAATTAATGATTTTCCAGCATATGGGAATCTATCAGGGTATAACATTAAAGGTCAAAAAGTGTGTCCTGTTTGTGAAGATGGAACCGATACGACGTGATTGGATCTTTGTCATAAGAATGTCTTTCTCAGTCATCGTAGATTCTAAAATTCTAAACATCACTACCGTGGATGGAGATAAGCATTCAATGGAGACACCGAACAACGTAAAGCTCCACCTGCATTGTCAGGTGACCAAATTTTTGAAAAGGTGAAAGATGTGTGTACTCAGTTTGGCAAGCCTTTTGCACATACGGTTGTCAAAGGTGGGTGGAAGAAGAGGTCGGTTTTTTTTTTGAATTTCCATATTGGATGTCTTTATATGTGAGACATTTTCTCGATGTTATGCATATTGAAAAAAATGTATTTGAATGTGTTATTGGTATGTTACTCAATATAAAAGGAAAGTATAAGGATGGCCTTAAAGCAAGGGAGGACATGGTAAAGATGGGAATAAGAACTGAATTAGGACCCGTGAAGAAAGAAAGAGAAACATATCTACCACCTGCTGCTCATACTCTATCTAGAAAGGAGAAGAAACTATTGTGTAAGTTTCTAAGTGAAGTTAAAGTTCCTGAAGGATACTCTTCAAATATTAGAAGACTTGTGTCTATGAAAGACCTCAAGTTAAAGAGTTTAAAGACACATGATTGCCATGTCATAATGGAACAATTTCTACCAATAGGTATACGTTATACTTTTCCAGAAAAAGTAAGAAGCACAATAACTAAATTGTGTTTTTTCTTCAGGTCAATTTGTAGTAAGGTGATCAATCCTGAGATCTTACTGACATTGCAAAAAGAAATAGTTATTACTTTGTGTGAGCTTAAAATGTTTTTTCCTCCCTCATTTTTTGACATAATGGTACATCTAGTTGTTCATCTAATAAAAGAGACACAGTTGTGTGGACCAGCTTATATGAGATAGATGCACCCTGCTGAACGTTATATGAAAATATTAAAAGGTTACGTGAAAAATCAAAGTCGTCCATAGGGTTATATTATTGAATGATTCATTGTTGAAGAAGCGGTTAAGTTTTGTATTGAATGTTTGCCCAATGTGCAATCCATTGGACTCCCCAAATCTCATATTTTCGAAGAAAAAAAAAGGTAAAAAATTAATTGGAAATAAAATTGTGACAACATCTAGGTACGAACGGGATCAAGTGCATTTGTATGTTCTGCACAATGACAATGAGGTTGAGCCGTTTATTGGAAAACCAAGTCAGTTGCATCAAAAGAATAGGTATAACACAATTATATGATATTTATGCATAGAATAATCTTATACTTCACCTAACTAATTATATGATATTTAGATGCATGCTAAAGAGATTGAAAAAGTCATTAGGGGTAAGAAGCTCGCGGCTAGCAAAAAACATACTTCTCAGTATAGTTCGTTTCTTCTGACATATATAGGAATAACATATATTCCATTTGGTGGTACACATCTTATACCGATGCCGGCGAACATTTTTGGTTATGAATACATGGAAGCAATTGGTAGAGAAGATATGGATCAAGTTTTTCAACATTTGACTTTAGGCCTCGGTGTTATCGATACCTACATCAGGTATACTCCAATCAACTTTGTTTAGTTAAACAAACAATTTATTTACTCATTTCAACGAATATAGTCTAATTTTAATGATGTTTTTATTTAAGGTTTCTGTATGACAAAGTGATGCGCCCGCATGGATTGGAAGAAAGATTCACTTTCTTAGCTCCCAACACCGTCAACGCAGGGTTAATCCTAACAAAACCAGATGATGTCATATTATATGTACTCGGTTTATTTATGGCCAACAAAGATACAGAAACGTTGTTCTTTTTACCATATAATACTGGCCACGGGTTAGATTTTCATTGATCATGGGATTTGTACTTATGTATCCAATGATTCGGACTGCAAGTGCACAGTCTTGTCGAGTAGTTTTAAAAGATATCGAACCACAGAGACTGATGAATCGATCTACCGTTTTCTATTGTTATTATGTAAATCTAAAGCTAATGAATATTTGATTTGGGTTGTAGGGAAAACTAATCGCTAAATTAAGTTGTATTTTAATAATCGATGAGCTTAATTACCAGTATGCAACAGTCTTACCTCGGGAACTAGCGACCTGTCGGGCGTCTTTATATTTTCAAAACAGTTTTCAGTAAAACCTATCTAGTTTAAAAACCATCGTCTCACACTGTCGTTTTGTTGATCTAGGCTATGCAGTTAAGTCCTAACGTACGCTTCCGCCATCCCGCAGGAGTTAAAAACACTTTTTGAAAACTAAACAAAATCTTGCTTCCGTTGTATTTTAAGCCAATGCCTAATTACTACTGTCCAGTTAAAAGATCTCAAACTTCCGCTTTGTTGACCCTAACCTCTATCTGTTTTTTTACTTCCGTAATAAAACAATTTAATGATTTGAAAAATAGTAACTTAGGCCAGAAAAGAAATTTTCGTAGTAAAAATAGTCCCGACTAAGTTACTCGTTCCCTCGGTTGATTGACTTTACATACCGGTATAGGATTTCTAGCCTGACATAATATTTAACCAAATTGCAGAATAATATAAAGGACAAACACAAATAAACATAATTATATTAATTAATAAGCAATAAGAATTTGTAAACATAAACCTGGTAATAACTCTGAAGACAGAAGCACTCCTGCACAAATTGTAGGCTTTGCTTCGATCGGAGGATATATTTAACGGTACAGAAGAAAATAATGCTGAAAGAATAATGCTGGAAAGAAATAACTGGGAAAAGAAAATAATGCTGAAAAGAAAATAATGCTGAAAATAATATTCTGCTGAAAATAATATCTGCTTAATAAAATCTCTAAACTTTCTCGCCAAAAAGCAGAACCCTTTCTACTGTGGTCTCAGGCTCTATTTATAGTTCTTGCTTGATTCGTTGCTCACGAAAATGTAGGAACGGTTCACTTTTCTTCCTTGAGAAATAATAGGCCATTTAATTGTCACGTTCGTTGCTCTTTTGACTGAGTGGGTGAGAGAATGTAGGAACTCGTTGGATTAAGCTTTGAACGTGTTTCTGTCCGTTGGATGAGGAGAAAGTGGGGTGATAGGCTGTGACGTTCGTCACACGCAAGTGACTATCGTCACTTGGTCTTCATGGAGCGTGACGTTCGTCACGTCCCCTTGATGGTCGCCAGGGCTTGATTGCTTGTGGGCCACGTGCTCACACTTGTAATGGGCTTTTGGGCTGGTTTCTTCTCCTTAGGCTCTTTTACTACTTTTTGCACCCTTTTTTCTTCATTTCTTCAAAAGTGTTCGGCTCGGTGCATATCTACAAAAATAGAAAAATACATGCATAATACTTATAAAATAATTTAATTTAAACTAAAGTATGAGAAAAATTTGGTGTATATCAAGCCAGAAATATCACATATTTGTGTGTCATCAAACTCCCCCATACTTAAACTTTGCTTGTCCTCAAGAAAATGCTAAGTACGATGTTTTTCTAAACATGGTTATGACTCAGATCGACTAATACATAGCTGCGTTGTGTTTTTGTCAGAAAATCGGTGGTTTAATTCGTGCTCCATAACTACGTCGGCGACGCTAGACAATCCCATTTTACGTAAACTAGTTACAGGTCCTATCATAGCCTACCTCGAGTATTTGTCTCGTTTTGCCCTTTTCATTCTAGCTCAATCACATTAAGCCCTTTATCTTCACACGTACATAGCAGAACAGTCGGTTAGTGGTTATGATCCTTTTAAACTTTTCGAGGTTTCTGGCATATTAACGTGGCAACCTTTAATTCAAATGTTGGATGCGGGGGATCAAACCATAATCTTCCCTACCGAGTTCAGTACTAGATGCTCCTGAACCATCCATCAAATGAATTTTCATGTTACTTTGTAAGGTTTACATCCTTTGGATTAGGCGATCGGGTGAGGATCGTCCAATTTAATCAGTGTGTTTCCTTGCAACATTTTGCTGAAATATTCTATCATCCACATATATTCATCGACTTCCTGCATAGTTTGTGTTTAAGATGGTGCTGACTGCTAATATAAACTACTCAAGGTTACTATAAAGACTAAACTCAGGGTGTTGGAAACAACGGGTACTTGAACTGATCTATCATACTCTGGGGTTGTAGAGTGTCTAAACGGTAGAAATTTCGCTAAATCTCGCCCCAATTCCTGATGATTAAAGATTTTGCAGTCTATTTACTTGTCGAGTGAGAGAAAAAAAATGTATGGGCTCAAAAAAAGAAAGGGGAGTCTAAAAGAACAACACAAATTGCTGCAATAGATGACTTGAAAAATTTTTTTTTTTGAATTTAAGATAACATAAGGGAAATTACAAAGAAAATAAAAATTACTAGAAAAAAGGGAGATCCTTCCTCCCCCATACTTGAATCATACATTGTCCTCAATGTATTGATATAAGCGGGAAAGGGGAAAGATAACAACATAATCATTCTTCTTCCTCTTGTCTTTGGTATCGGCCACGTGTCCTTGCTCTTCGACGTGCTTGCCCGCCATGTCTGGAAGATTCTCCGCCATCTCTCTGGGATATGATATTATGCAAGTCGTCAACACGGAGTGTTAAGGCTCGCATATCTGCCGTTATTCCGGTGGTGAACTCCAGCATACTTTGATCGTGCCTGCGAGCGTAGTCATTTTGGTCTCTCTGCATTTGTTGCATGAGAGTCATCATCTCGATTTGGCGCGTCTTGATACTCTGGTGGCATTGAGTGGATAGCTGGTTTTGTTGCATTATTGCAGCATATATTGCGTCGATAGTGGCAGGATTATTGGCTTGCTGTTGTTGGGGCTCTTGCTGCTCTAATTCTTCTTCGATTTCGTCAGCGGCAGCGTTGTTAGCCTGACCTTGATTTCCTTGCACATTTTCTCCGGGTTCCGGGGCGTTCAGGTTGTAAAGCCAGTTATCCAGATTACCCAAGTAAGTACGATTATGATTTGGCATGAACACACTATGAACTCTTGCATTCTTAACCATGAGATAGTATCCTCCAGCTTCTCGTACTTTAGTCAGGCGGCCAGCTCTACAGTTATCAATGTCCATAAAAACTGCTGGCAGCGGAGGTAGGAGTTGGATCCTTTCCCCCCAGTTCAAGTGAACTGCGATGGCGGTGACGATGCCTCCGATGCAAAAAGGTGTGGTCCCTTCTCTTGCAACGAGGTTTTGAATATGGGCCATCATTAAAGTGACGGGATTAAGACGAATGTTTTGCGAAAAGGTACAGTGGAGAGCATATAATTCTTTAGTGTTTACCTTGTTGTTGTTTGCCCTTCCGAATATTGTGTTTGCCATAACATGGTGTAAGAAGCGGATGTTCGGTTTGTGGATGTGAGAGGCGTACCGTGCTTCGGGTGTGACATTTGGTTCGCCAGTTATTCTCTCCCATAGTGCGTATGAACTTCCATTCCAATCCAATTCTGGGGATATGCAGTATTGCACATTATTCCCTCGGGGAAAATGAAATATGTCGCTCAAAATTTCATGGTTGAGTTGGTACTCTCGGTTGAACATCCGAAAATGAGCGGCTCTCGTTAGGTGTGTGTCTGCATCTTCTCGGGTTTGATATGCGTAGTAACTCAAGAATTCCAACGTGAGAGCTTCGTAAGTTGGTGTGTTCATCGTGCTAATAAAGCTTAGGCCAGCTTTATTCAGCAAGCCTTCCATATGAGGTTGCAAGCCTAATTCTTGCAAGCAAGTGTTGTCGATGAACCGTGTGGATGTTAGCCCTCGGTGATGGAATTTTATGTACCTCTCTTTTTGAAGCTCATCGGCTTCTCCTTGTCGGAGCACGAGATGTCGCATGTCGGGTTCGGGTTGGTTGGCCATGAGTATTGAACTTGATAGAAAAAAAATGTATATGTGGTAGAGAGATGGAAAGGGAGTGGTAGTGATGAAACTAAGGATGGAAGGGGAGGGTTTATATAGATGGTTTTGTGGAGTAAGAAATTTAATGGTGTTTATGGGAGAATTTTGAAATTTGGGAGGTTATGGAAGTTATGGGTGAGTGGAGTAAATGGGGTGGTGGGATTTTAAGACAAATTTTTCGTGCATCAATGCTGTTTAATGGTCACGGTTTTGAAAAGCGCGGGGGACAATGCATGCCGCCCGTCACGTTCTCTCTGACGCTCGTCAGAGTCAAAGACACTCCCTGACGTTCGTCACATGCACTCTGACGTTCGTCAGGGTCAGGTCATGTTGGTCTCTTTGACTGCTTTGAACGCGCGCTCCACTAAAGTAATTAATTAATTTTAATTTTGAGAAGTGTATTGCAAGAGATTAGTAGCATATTGTATAGTTGGAAAAATGATATGGTAAATAAGAAGCAAATAAAGATGGTAACAAAAATAAAATAAAACATGATAATTATAATAGAAATTAAGAACAAATGAAAATAATAACAGAAATTGCAAAAAATGAATGCATACTTTGTAAATAGAAATAAATAAAATGGATATGAATAAAAATTTTAGACAGAAAAGTAATATATTATTCGAAACTAATTAAAACCATAATGAGTTTGAGAATAATAATAATTAAAAACAATGAAAAACCCCCCATACTAAGAACAAATAGTGTCCTCACTGGGGCGGTACAGAAAAACTATCAAGCATGAGGGCCTCCGGGAGATGGTGCAGAAGCGTGCAGATGTTGATAAACATGGTCAAACTGCTCCGTGACGAAGTCCATGAAATGAAAGAAGTCACGCCGAAGTGTGCTGACATTTTCTTTAACAGTGTCGAGCTCTCCCCGGAGTGTGGTAACATCTGTCTGCAGAGTCTTGATCGTATGTGCATGATCAGGCATGGGTATGTCATTAGTTGTAGTAACAAGGGGTAGTGTAGGGTAATCCAAAGGTGTATAATCGTGGTAACCTGTGGGTGTAGATGGGTCGCTCTCCTCCCTCTCAGGGTCATGTTCGTCTGTCTTCTCTAGGGGATATAGCCAATTTGTCTTGGTATAGACACTAGTATGCTCGGGGCTAGGCAATTTGAAGCAATAAACAGGGTTACGTTGGACAAGCAGCTGAAAGTAAGGTGGGCTGAGGTTACCAATCAAGGAAATGTTAAAGCAAAAAGGGATGTCCATGGTATAATATCTGGCGTACGGTGTAAGGCGTGATAGAGATGATCGTAGGGATAGGGCCTCGGCTATCATAGTGACTAGCCCGCCGACATAGATGGGGTCATGGGTACACTGTGATATAGCTGACATGTTGGCGATCATAAATGATACGCCAATGACTGGTCTGGTCTGAAAAGCACAGTAAATGATGAACAACTCATCCCTAGAAACCGAGAGTTGATTAATAGGTTTTCCAAAAAATGTGAAAGCTAAAATGTGATGGAAATACCTAATAGTAGGGTTATGAATCTCGGTGGCATCAAGGTGGTCGGGGTCCTCGGGATATTGACCCGCTATGTCTCTCCAAAAGTGATTAAGCTCAAAGTTGAGGTACTCATCCGCCTGGGTCCCCATGTGGGCGTCTAAAGAGCTAGGGAATCCTAGCAGCTGAGCTAGACTGCAAACTGTAAACTGGTGGGTGAAACCGAACAATCTAAAGGACATCTGACCTCTACTACGCCCTAAGCCTTGTGTGGGTTTATAGATGAGGGAGCTCAAGAACTCCAAGGTGAGGCGATGGTGTGTAGGGTGTTTATGGGCTAGGAACCCCTCCCATCCTATCTGGTTAAACATGAAATAGACACTTTCCCTAATTCCTAAGGCTGTCAAGGTGGGATCATGCACATACATGGTCATACTCATTTGGCGCTGAGCCAGAATCTCATATCGTCTCTGCTGAGTCTCCGAGGCAAAAATGATAGTATCCATGAATTTTAGCTTGTAGGTTCCTGTGAATCGGTACTAAAATTTGGAAAAGAAAAATGTGAATGAGTAAAATATGTTGTGGGAGAAAGAAAGAAAAAGGAAAGAAAAAAAAATCGGAAAGTAAAAATCAGAATGCAGAAATGAAAAAAATAGAAATAAAAATAAATGATAAAGATATTTGAGAGATAATAAATAAAATAAAAAATTGTGGGTTGCCTCCCACACAACGCTTGTTTAATGTCGTTAGCTTCACATTTGTTGTTAGACGTGAATTAGTTTTCAAATTGGTGTGGTAGCTCTAATAGCGTTAAGCTCGCAGTGTAATCCTTATTTTCGACGTTGTAATAATGCTTTAGGCGTTGGCCGTTTACTAAGAAAGGATTCATGGATTTTCCTTTGATTTCTATGGCACCACTGGGGAAAACTTTGGTTACTTCGAATGGTCCAGACCATCGTGAACGGAGTTTTCCAGGGAACAGTTTCAGACGAGAGTTGAATAGGAGTACTAGATCTCCTTCATTGAATTCTTTCCTTGAGATACGTTTGTCATGCCATTTTTTCGTCCTTTCTTTGTAGATCCTTGCATTTTCATATGCATCTAATCTTAGTTCTTCTAATTCATTTATGTCGAGGATCCTTTTCTCTCCTGCCGTAGTGTAGCTTAGGTTTAGAGTTTTAATTGCCCAGTAAGCTTTGTGTTCAATTTCCACTGGCAGGTGGCATGATTTTCCATATATGAGTTTAAAGGGTGTTGTACCTATCGGTGTCTTGAATGCCGTCCTGTAGGCCCATAATGCGTCAGGTAACTTAGCCGACCAATCCTTTCTTGAAGTGGCAACAGTTTTTTCCAGTATTTGTTTTATTTCTCGATTTGAGACTTCCACCTGTCTGCTTGTTTGGGGGTGGTATGGTGTTGGGACGCAGTGCCTCACCCCATATTTGGTTAGGAGTTTATCAAAGATTCGTGATATGAAGTGGGAGCCACCGTCGCTTATAACTTGTTTGGGTACACCAAACCTTGGGAATATAATGGTTTTGAAGAGTTTAATCACGACTCTAGTATCGTTTGTTGGAGAAGCTATTGCTTCAATCCATTTTGAAACGTAATCTACAGCCACGAGTATATATTTGTTTCCGAATGAGGATGGAAATGGTCCCATGAAGTCGATTACCCATACATCAAAGACTTCCACTTGTAGGATACCAGTCTGAGGCATCTCATCGCGTCTGGATATATTTCCGGTGTGTTGGCATCAGTCGCAGTTTAGGATGGTTGTGTGCACATCTTTCCACAAATTTGGCCAGTAGAATCCAGACTGCAAAATTTTGGCACATGTCTTTGATGTGTTTGCATGACCTCCGTAAGGGGCATCATGACAATGAGAAATAATGCTTTCTATTTCGTTTTCTAGGATGCATCTTCGGAAAATACCGTCTGCACTCCTCTTGAATAATAAAGGTTCATCCCAAAAGTAATGTTTCAAATCGTGAAAGAATTTCTTCTTCTGTTGATAAGTCATGTCAGGGGGTAGGATTTTGGCAGCTAAGTAATTTGCTACGTCCGCATACCATGGTATGGTTTGGATAGAGACCATGGCTTCTTGTATAGCATTATTTATTTGGTCTTGGCTTTCTCTTGAATCGCTGTTAGCAGCTTGTGTGTCAAGTCCTAAGATCAGTTGATTTGGATTTGATTCAGGCGGTTCTTTTCTGGCTTCACCTAAGTCCATCTGAGCCATCAGATGTTCATACGGGAAGTCATCGTTAATAGGTACTTCTTCTGGTGTCAGCTGTTCCATTCGAGATAAATGGTCAGCTACCACGTTTTCGGTACCTTTTTTGTCTTTAATTTCTAGATCGAATTCTTGTAGAAGCAGAATCCATCTCAAAAGTCTCGGCTTTGAGTCTTGCTTGGTTAAGAGATATCTAATAGTTGTGTGGTCTGTATAGATGATTATTTTTGCGCCTACGAGGTAGGAGCGAAATTTGTCTAGTGCGAAGACTACGGCTAAAAGTTCTTTTTCCGTTGTTGCATAATTCATCTATGCAGGGTCCAAGGTTCTACTATTATAATATATCGCATGAAGCTTCTTATCTCTTCGTTGTCCCAGGACTGCACCTACGGCGTAATCACTTGCATCACACATGATTTCAAATGGAAGTCTCCAATCGGGTGGTTACATGATTGGTGTGGATACAAGAGCTGTTTTAAGTTGGTTAAATGCTTTTAGGCATTTGTCATCAAAATCAAATTCAATGTCTTTCATAAGGAGGGTGGTTAGGGGTTTTGATATTTGCGAGAAATCTTTGATGAATCGTCGGTAGAAACCGGCGTGTCCTAAGAAACTGCATATTTCTCTCACTGTTTTAGGGGGTTGCAAGTTTTCTATGACTTCGATCTTAGCTTTATCGACTTCAATCCCCTTTTCAGACACAACGTGTCCTAGTACGATTCCTTGTTTGACCATAAAGTGGCACTTTTCCCAATTCAGAACGAGGTTAACTTTTACGCATCTCTCCAAAACTTTCTCCAAATTCACCAGACAATCTTCAAAACTCTCTCCACATACAGAGAAGTCGTCCATAAAGACTTCCATAATGTTGTCTATGAAATCAGCAAAGATTACCATCATGCATCTCTGAAACGTGGCGGGAGCATTGCATAACCCAAACGGCATTCGTCGGTAGGTGAAAGTTCCATAAGGATATGTGAATGTTGTTTTCTCTTGGTCATCGGGGTGAATAGGGATTTGAAAGAATCCGGAGTAACCGTCTAGATAACAGTAATGTGAGTGCTTAGCTAATCGTTCAAGCATTTGATCAATGAATGGTAGATGGAAATGGTCCTTTCGAGTGGCCTTGTTTAGCTTCCTATAGTCAATACACATTCTAGCTCCACTTATAGTTCATTCTGCTACAGCTTCGCCTGCTTTGTTTGTTGTTACCGTTATACCACCTTTATTTGGTACACAGTGGACTGGGCTTACCCATTGACTATCGGAGATGGGGTATATGATTCCAGTGTTCAAAATTTTTTTAACTTCATCTTTAACTACGGTGCTCCATATTGGGTTAATTCTTCGTTGATGTTCTTTAGAAGATTTGCAGTCGTTCTCCAGCATAATACGATGCATGCATATGGAAGGGCTTATTCCTTTGAGATCTGTAATGTTGTATCCTAAGGCGGAAGGATATTTTCTTAAGATTTGTAATAATTTGTTTGTTTCTTGTTGTCCTAAGTCCGTGTTAATTACAGGTCGCTTTAACTCGGTGTCAAGGAATTCATATCTGAGGGTCTTAGGTAATGGCTTAAGATCCAATGCCAATTTTCTTGGACAAGGCATGTGATCGGGTGTCATAGCTAAGCATTCACTCAGATTGTCGTCTCGGTATTCAGGACACCATTTTTCATCTTCGAATATAAGAGGTGTGGGAATCTTCATGGTTTCGGAACAAGGTATTGGTTCCCATTCAATTTCTCTTACGCATTCGTCCACGATGTCCACCAGATAACATGTGTCATCTATGGCGGGCACTTGTAAGAATTGTGTTAGAATAAATTTGACTTTCTCTTCACCTACTTCAAAGGTTAGTTTGCCCTTTTTTACATCTATGATAGCTCCAGTTGTGGCTAAGAATGGTCTTCCTAAGATGATAGGTGTGCTTTCGTCTTCTCTTATATCCATGATTATGAAAACTGTAGGGATGTAGAATTGACCTATTCGTACGGGAACATTTTCTAAGATTTCTACTGGGTATTTGACGGAGCGATTCGCTAATTGAACTGACATCTTTATCGGTCTTAGTTCACCCATTTCCAGTTTGTTGCATATGGATAGAGGCATAACACTAATACTAGCGCCTAGATCACATAGGGGTTTGTCTATGACAAACTTACCTATATGGCATGGTATAGAGAAACTTCTGAGGTCTTTCAGCTTAGGAGGCATCTTGTTTTGGATAATCGTGCTACATTCTGTTGTAAGTGTTACCATTTCGTTATCTTCTAGCTTTTTCTTGTTAGATAAGATTTCCTTGAGGAATTTGGCATAGGAGGGCATTTGAGTTATAGCTTTTGTGAAAGGAATTGTTATATTGAGTTGTTTCAGAAGTTCTACGAATTTTTTAAATTGCCCTACATTCTTGGGTTTGACTAATCTACCAGGAAAAGGGATTTGGGGTTTATAAGGCGGTGGAGGCACATAAGGTTTTTCTTTTTCTTTGGCCTCTCCTCCTTTATCTTCTTCGTCTACCTCTGGTTTCTCTGGTTGATTCTCCTTCTCAGTTGACGTTTCAGCCTTTTGATACATACTTTGATTTGATAGTCTTGGGTCAGGCGGTCCATCTAACTCGGTTCCACTTCTTAATATGATGGCATGAGCATGCCCCTTTGGGTTAGGTTGTGGTTGACCGGGAAACGTATCAGCCGGTGCGGCTGTAGGTGCTTGTTGTTGAGCCACTTGAGATATTTGGGTTTCTAACATTTTATTGTGGGTGGCCAAAGCATCTATTTTGTTTGCTAATTGTTTTATCTGCTCATTAGTGTGTATGTTTTGATTTTGGACGTCTTTATTTGTTTGCGCTTGAGTAGCTATGAAGTTCTCCATCATCAGTTCTAAGTTTGATTTTTTAGGTGCACTAGGAGAATTTGCAGGAGCTTTCTGATATCCAGGTGGTACGGCAGGTGCTTGGTTTGGAGCATACAACGCATTGGGGTTTTTATATGAGAAATTTGGGTGATTTTTCCATCCAGGGTTGTACGTGTTTGAGTAAGGGTTTCCTTGAGCATAATTCACTTGGTCAGCTGGAGTTCCTGCCAAGATCTTACATTCTGTGACTAGATGTCCAGGTACTACGCATATTTCACAATTGGGAGTTATAGCAGCCACGGTGGTTGGAGGTATTGCGGTCAAATTATCAATCTTTAGGGTGAGGGCATCTAACTTAGCATGGACACTGTCTAGGTCGCTTATCTCATACATTCCTCCTTTTGTCGGTGCTTTCTCTGTAGTACCTTTATCTGCGTGTCCTCTTTCACTTCCCCACTGATAGTGGTTTTGGGCCATACTTTCAATTAGAGCATAGGAAGCGGTGTAGGATTTGTCCATAAGTGCACCACCTGCGGCAACGTCTATTGTTAATCTTGTATTGTAGAGGAGACCATTATAGAAGGTGTGGATAATCAACCATTCTTCCAGGCCATGATGTGGGCATAGTCTCATCAAATCTTTGTATCTTTCCCAAGCATCGAAAAAGGATTCGTTCTCCTTTTGTCTAAAATCGCTTATCTGAGATCTTAGCATAGCTGTTTTGCTTGGTGGAAAATATCTCGCAAGAAAAAAATTTCTTCAGCTCGTCCCATGTAGTGACCGAGTTTGCAGGTAGAGATTGGAGCCAAGCTCTTGCTCTGTCCCTTAGAGAGAAAGGGAAGAGACAAAGTCTTATTACTTCTTGACTGACCCCATTGTTCTTGATTGTATCTGCGTACTGTAGAAATATTGATAGATGAAGATTAGGGTCTTCCATCGACCCACCATAGAACTGGTTTTGTTGCACAGCAGATAACAAAGAGGGTTTCAGTTTAAAGTTGTTAGCCTCGATCGGAGGGGCAGCAATGTTATTATGTGGTTCATCTTGTGAGGGTATGGCATAGGATTTGAGTGGGCGCGGAGCAGGATTTGCAGTCATTTCTTCGGTTGGAGGAGAAATAGGAGGTTCGAGTGATTGACGAGGTTGAGTGTTATGCAAGAGATGGTTCTCTTGAATGCGGCGTCTAAGTCTGAGATAACGCTCGATATCATTGATTTGTATGTATAATGGCTCGTCTTGCGAACGAGTGTTTGGCATACAAAATTAGAGAAGATAAGAAAAGAAAGAGAGAAGTTTTTGCTCTAGTCTCTACTGCGTAACAAAAGAGTAGCGATATCGACTTAAATCAGTCCCCGGCAACGGCGCCAAAAACTTGATCGTGGGATTTGTACTTATGTATCCAATGATTCAGACTGCAAGTGCACAGTCTTGTCGAGTAGTTTTAAAAGATATCGAACCACAGAGACTAAAGAATCGATCTACCGTTTTCTATTGTTACTATGTAAATCTAAAGCTAATGAATATTTGATTTGGGTTGTAGGGAAAACTAATCGCTAAATTAAGTTATATTTTAATAATCGATGAGCTTAATTACCAGTATGCAACAGTCTTACCTCGGGAACTAGCGACCTGTCGGGCGTCTTTATATTTTCAAAACAGTTTTCAGTAAAACCTATCTAGTTTAAAAACCCTCGTCTCACACTGTCGTTTTGTTGATCTAGGCTATGCAGTTAAGTCCTAACGTACGCTTCCGCCATCCCGCAGGAGTTAAAAACACTTTTTGAAAACTAAACAAAATCTTAATTAACTTTAAAGTGCTTCCGCTGTATTTTAAGCCAATGCCTAATTACTACTGTCCAGTTAAAAGATCTCAAACTTCCGCTTTGTTGACCCTAACCTCTATCTGTTTTTTTACTTCCGTAATAAAACAATTTAATGATTTGAAAAATAGTAACTTAGGTCAGAAAAGAAAGTTTCGTAGTAAAAATAGTCCCGACTAAGTTACTCGTTCCCTCGGTTGATTGACTTTACATACCGGTATAGGATTTCTAGCCTGACATAATATTAAACCAAATTGCAGAATAATATAAAGGACAAACACAAATAAACATAATTATATTAATTAATAAGCAATAAAAATTTGTAAACATAAACCTGGTAATAACTCTGAAGACAGAAGCACTCCTGCACAAATTGTAGGCTTTGCTTCGATCGAAGGATATATTTAACGGTACAGAAGAAAATAATGCTGAAAGAATAATGCTGGAAAGAAATAACTGGGAAAAGAAAATAATGCTGAAAAGAAAATAATGCTGAAAATAATATTCTGCTGAAAATAATATCTGCTTAATAAAATCTCTAAACTTTCTCGCCAAAAAGCAGAACCTTTTCTACTATGGTCTCAGGCTCTATTTATAGTGCTTGCTTGATTCGTTGCTCACGAAAATGTAGGAACGATTCACTTTTCTTCCTTGAGAAATAATAGGCCATTTAATTGTCACGTTCGTTGCTCTTTTGACTGAGTGGGTGAGAGAATGTAGGAACTCGTTGGATTAAGCTTTGAACGTGTTTCTGTCCGTTGGATGAGGAGAAAGTGGGGTGATAGGCTGTGACGTTCGTCACACGCAAGTGACTATCGTCACTTGGTCTTCATGGAGTGTGATGTTCGTCACGTCCCCTTGACGGTCGTCAGGGCTTGATTGCTTGTGGGCCACGTGCTCACACTTGTAATGGGCTTTTGGGCTGGTTTCTTCTCCTTAGGCTCTTTTACTACTTTTTGCACCCTTTTTTCTTCATTTCTTCAAAAGTGTTCGGCTCGGTGCATATCTGCAAAAATAGAAAAATACTTGCATAATACTTATAAAATAATTTAATTTAAACTAAAGTATGAGAAATATTTGGTGTATATCAAGCCAGAAATATCACATATTTGTGTGTCATCATTCATCCTAACTTCATATATTATAATTTTTCGTTTTTTGACGTTGTGTAGAAGCTTCCCATCTAACATTTGTTTAATCTTACAGTGGAAATTGGTTGTTGCTTGCGATTAATCCTGTAGCAGAAACTGTATACTATTTGGATTCGTTATACAATGATTGGACAACATACCCAGATTTGAAGAAGATGATTGATACGTAAGTGAAATTGTTCTAAATATTCGTGTGTATATTTATTTATCTATATGAGACTGTTCTAAATAGTCATTTATATTTTATTATAGAGTTCTATAAGCTTTTAGATCACAAAGAGTTATTCAAGTACCAAAGAGTAGAGCCAACAACATTACATGGATTAGAGTGCAGGTATATTTTCACAATTTCGATTATATTAGTGATGATACTTGTCGTACCCCAAATTTGTCCTACCTCGATGATTTTATTAAAATTGAAGAAATATTCAACTAATGATGGTACGGAAGTATCTGATGGTCCGTCTTTATCCGACTAAGGGGGTGTACCTTAAATTCAGGAGAACGGGGCTTTCTAAAATCAGAAAGACTCGTGTATCTGTGAACCCATTCGCGTAGCATGTTGGCCAATGGCCCATGCGATTCGAAAATGGAAAATTATTTTAGGAAAACTGTTAAGTTATTAATTATTAAATAATTTATTGGTAAAAGAGGGATACAAATTAAATATATCCATGGCCCATTTCTGTTTTGGTGGTAAATAGTGAATAAGAGGTGTAGTTACAAATTATAGGCCTATTAAGACTGTTACCAACCCATTTGGTATTTATAGTATCGTTTCGCCTTAAAAGAAAAATTATTATTGTCACAAGTTATTAATTTACAACTATATTTCTGGAGAAATGAAAAGGGATTGTTTTGTTAAAAGAAAAAATATAATGACTGGGCCCACTAAGTGGCCCATCTGACATTTTTGGAAGAAAAAGTCTTATTATCAAAGAGAAGAAAAATGTTGTTGTTTTTTATAAATAATATGTTTTTTATGAAAAAACGTAACATGTTACTGATAGACTTGTTTTGATTTGTTAAAGATTGTTGTTTATTATTTTTATATATACATAAGATAGTGTTATTGCTGTTATTTGTTTATTGCATTTTTATTAGTAAAAAAAACATGTTGCTAATTATAGTTATCAAAAATTAGGCTTGGTCTAAGAAATTGTTTTTTTGCTGTAATAATATAATTAGGTGTTGTTGGGCAAAGTAACCGAAATCAGAAGCACTGGCCCAATGTGCTAAAATACTTAATGTTCCAATTTAAGCCAAGTAGCGCATGTTTATTGCAGAAAACATCCACTATTCAAATTAAACTAAAATAAAAAATCTAAAACATAAATTGTTAAACGTTACAAATCCCAGAAAATAAATAAAACAAATCTTCATCAGTCCAGCCTAGAACGAATCACACAGTACAAATTGCATCAAATCTGAATCTTACAAAATCCAATCTTACAGAATCAATTACAGCGAAATTCAATCCCTAATTTGTCTCTAATTCTAACAAACCCTAAGTTCTAAACCTATATATATATATATATATATATATATATATATATATATATATATATATATATATATATATATATATATATATATATATATATATACTAATAAGAATACAGAAAAGAGGGGGGAGTTTGAAGAACAGAACCGCGGATTGGAACAAAATTGAGAAAGAGGAGAAAACTTGAAGACAGAGGGGGAAGATCCAGTGTCGTTGTTGAAGAAGAGAAGGATGATTGGGGTTTTATTATCTGAAACCACAATCGTCGTTGCTAGCCACTTCCGCCGTACACCATCATCTTCAACCTCTCATCACCGGGAACCACCGCTCGCAAGACCTACAAAATCAAAGAAGGAAAAGAGATTAGTATCGGATCTAAGACAATATCGGAATTGCTACAGAGGGTAACTTAGCTTGTTTTTTCTTTTTTTATTTTATTTTTGATTGGGGATTTAGGAAAGGGGTTTGGTGAGCAGCCGTCGTGGGTGGATATTTAGGGTTTGGGAGTGAAAGGAAAGAGGGTTGTTATTCGCGAGAGAGAGAGAGAGAGAGAGAGAGAGAGAGAGTGAGAGAGAGATAAGGCTGTGAACTGAAGCAATGAATGAGTAAAATATAAAAGATAAAAACAAACTCATGTTCCGTTCAAATCCAGTACATGCGCATATATCCTAATTATCATACTCCCTTGTTATCATCTACTAGATCATGATCGGACGGCCGTAGGCCAAGTCTCATCGTAACTTAAATGCTCCCTCACCCACGTAACTCAACCGGCCCTCTCAATTTACTGAATAGGCCAGGCCCAACTAATTTTTACACACCCCTAAATCATAATTAAATTATTTTATTTTATACTTTTAATTATATCTTCCCTCATATTATTTATTTTCTATTTATAATCATTATTATTAGTAATATTAATTATCATATTTTTTATTATAATTATTATCTATTAATTTCTTTTTTCTATTTACTATTATTTTATTTACTATGTAAATATTATTTATTTCTTATCCATGTGTAAATATTAATATTATTTATTATATCATTTAAATAGTTTTGTTCCAAAATGCATATTATTTTCTTATATTAATTGCATCAAATATTTTTTAATCATGCATTAACAAGATTTTTTGCAGTTAATAAGATTAAAAAACACTCAACAAACAACAAACTATTTTTCACAATTAACTAAGCTAATCAATTGTTTTTGCAAAAGGGTTTCAAACAGATTTTGACTAACCGTGCATTTAGTCAAAATCTCCGCAATCACTACTCCCGTTCAAAATGCGAGGTGATTCAAAGTACGTTTGTGACCCCTAAAAAAGCATCAACCCCATACGAACTACGAATTGGGACCCTGATTCCTTATAAGAGGATACATAGGCATACGACCAAAAATCGTGGCGAGTTCCCCTAACAAAATTTAAATCCTGTTTCCCCAACTCAAACCTAAAACCTAGTATCCTTGTAAACAAGGTAGATGAAAGGTGCCTAACAGCTTCCTTTCGTTTAAAGAAGTCCAAAACCTAGAATATATGTCTGCGAATTAGGGTTTTCTATTAGATTCCCTTCCCTAGGATAAAAATTAATAGTGGCGGCTCTGATTAAAAAACTAGTTGCGACAGCTGGTGACTCTGCTGGGGACTTCAACTTTAGGTTTTTGGGTTTTTTACTTTGGAGTTTTTATTTATTTATTTATTGCTTTATTTATTCATTGCTTTCATTTGTTCATTATTTATTTAATTATTGTCTATTGTTTATCATCATATATACTGCGTGGCGGGATTTTTTATTTCTCAAAATATTTTCAATAACCCTTAGAAAGAAGGTTCGTCTATTAGCTTAGGGGGTACATCATCCCTGCGAGTTTATGTGACGACTTCGCCTAGAGTCAATGAACTTCTAAAAAAGGAATACTTATCGAGAGATATCCTCTTGATGAGTAAGACTTTGGAAGGACACCCATGACTCTTTGTAATGACCTTAACCTAAAATCTCATGACGTGACCTTTCACAACTTTGAGACAAAAGTTTAGGTATGTAAAGAGGCTCCACCTAAGGGAGGCCCTTGTGCCTTTTCCCTCTGGTGTTATTCATGATACCCTTGAGGGAAACCACCTTTTGGGAGGGAAGACTAACCGTAGGTCAAAATTAAGGAGCCTACCTTCTAACGATACTTATCACAAAAACCCCGTCACTGAACCATACATCTCTACCTTATAGGGGTACTTATTACAAAAATCCTATCACTCAACCCTACACCTATGCATTCATACATTCTTCATACACTTCATATATTAGTCACCCATTTCTTTCTATTTGTCTTATTCACAGGGGGTATAAAAGATAATAATAAACTCAAGATCTCGGTAACTTTCTTTAAAAATGGATACCGAAGGAAACAACTTGTCCATGTTAGTGCGCTAAACGTGTCTGAAATTAAAGCCACAAAAGGGAAATAATGTGTTGAAGACTTTCTCAAGCTTTGTCAAGCAAAGGTGGATGGTTTCAAGAGCAGATATCTGCAGGCGCACCTAGAAGACTTATTTCCCTTTGCATGATTTTACACAAATAAAGTTTTGGTTTAAGATTGTAATATTTCTCAATATCTGAATTATGTTACCTTCAATAACGGCATTTTGTTCCCTGTCTCATTGGCGTATCTATTTTTAAGCTGGTCACCGAATAAAAAATAAGCGAAAGACAAATACATACCCAAGTGAATAAGACATTCAAAACAAGTAACCATTTCATATTCATACATATTCATTTGCATACATGCATTCATAAACACCTGCATATCATATCAAAACTCATTTTTTGAAAAAAAAACCTCTTCAGTTAAGCCATGGATAGAAGAAGATCACCCACCTCCTTGGACTTCATATCAACTAAGGGCCTATCAACAAAGAACCCTGGAACAGATCGAGGAAAACCAAGCTGCATTCAAGGAAGATCTAGACTAATTCAAAGGTGATTTGAGTTCGATGAAAGGAGATCTGATTCAAGTTCTCCTAGCCTTCAAGAACTTCATTGACAAACAAGACCAGATCCCCAGGGTAGCTTTTGAAGAAGTAGCTTAAATGATTGGTGCATCAAGTGCTCACCAACTAAGAAAAGAGCCAGAAGCAGGACTCCTCAATCCAAAAAGGCCTATTTCAGACCCCACAAAGAGACAAGATGGAGAAATTAATGTCGTAGCCTCACAAGCAAGGATGCCACGACCATTAGTGATCCCACACGGACAGCAGCAAGGCAAAAAGCCATCCAGAAAATTTGATTCGCTCCCTATGCCACCTAGCCAGTTATTGCAACAGTTGGTTAAGGCATCCTTGGTGGAAATCAAGCCTCTAACTCCTTCAGTCGGGCCACTCCCACAAAGATACAATGTCGATGCCAGATGTGAATACCACGCTAACTCTCCGGGGCACACCATAGAATAATGTTAGGCATTTAAAATTAAGGTACAAGCCTTGTTAGAATCTCAAGACATCACTTTTGAGGGACCCAACATTAAATCAAACCCTACGCCTCCACACTGTGGACCAACAATAAAGGCAATTGAAGTAGTCGCCGATTGCAGAGCAACCAGACAAGCAAAAGCCCTAATAATCTTATTGAAGGAATATCTATGGGAGTGTGGATTCCTATTGGAGCATAATGAAGCCTTCGAGAAAACTCGACTAAAGTTAGTGGACCAGGGGATAGTCCAGTTCGGACAATACCCTGAAGAGAAATACGTAGCTACTCTAAGGGATAAAGCATGGGTCTCTCCAATCTAGGAAACCTTTATCAACAAGAGAGTAGATCATGGAGGATATGTGGCGAAGGTATCCAACAAAGCCAACACTAAAGGGGAAACTGAATTCATCCGAGAGTGCGCCCCAGAAGAAGAACTCAAAAGATGGACCGTCGTGGAGATTCTTGAGATCTTTTTCTTTCCTAATTAATTTTTCTTGTTTTCGAAAGAACCTATGTCAAACCCGGGGCATATGGGTTGCTTGTAAGGGTTCCCCTTTTTGTTTCAAAAAATATTTACGATTAATAAAAGTTATATTTTGTTTTAATTAAGATCCCTTTCTTTCTCTTGCATTTATATCTTAAGTTTAAAAATGGCAATACTTTCTCTACATACGCATCTTCAAATTTCATATACTAATTCTGCACCAAAACATGATAAGTGTGCAAATTCATGCCCAGAACAACTGATAATGTTACTGCTATGACCTGATATAATTTTGATGCTCCTATTAACCAAGCTAAAGAGAAAGATGATAAATATCTTGAACTCTCTGAGAAAATGGAAAAGGAAATAAAATGAAAGGATAACAATATACAACCATATCAAGAGGCTATTAAGACAACTAATCTGAGCACAGGGGAAGATCTAGAAGAAATCAAGCTAAGGGGCAATGTTAGAGCGGAGCCATAAAGAAGTTGATCAAATTATTGCACATATTTGCTTGTTCCTACAGAAATAGGCCAAGGTTAAATACAGAAAGTGCTGTAAAAATAAGCGACTATGAAATACCAGGACCTGACGAAAAACCCGAGCCAGGGTCACATTGGACATTCACGTTCGACGGGGCTTCAAATACACTGGGGCACGATATAGGGGCAGTTTTGGCTTCTCCAAAGAAGGCTCACGAGCCACATACCAAGTCAACGGCAAATGGGATACTAAAACATCCAAGGCTGATTCCATATCGGGATCATGTTTTGAAAACTGACAGCGGAATTTGCAAAGATCACTTTTGGTCACATCCCACGAAAAGGAAATCAAATGACAGGCACCCTGGAAACTATATCGTCTATGTTCAAAGTAACTTGGTCAAACCACGAACCGCACATCACAAACTGACACAATCAAGAGCCCACACTTAGTCTTGCTATCAAAGAAGGACCGGATGACAAGCCTTGGTTTTAGGACATCCAGAAAGTTCCTCCAGCATCGACAAACGAACTCTACAAAATTTAGCCTCAAAATTCTTTCTGAGCAACAATGTACTCCACAAGATGAACCACAACGTGGTCTAGTACTCAAGAAGATTCTGCTATCTCGCCTCGATTCACATGGTAAATGATCCCCAATTGCGAACGTCCATATGTAGTAAAAACAGCATTCTCCGGTGGTGGTCTCATCCCCACAATAATGGATGGGGAAGAAATACCACATCCGGCAAACTCAGAGGAAGTCAAAAATACTATGTATAAGAAGCTCGCTAAGCTCTAACCTTAAACAGGCGACTTAGGCAAAAAGGAGAATCCCGGTGGATTGAAAACCCTAAAGGGCGATCCAGGTAAAACTTAGGGGAATATAGCAAAAAAAATTATCCCGGTGGATTAAAAACCCGAAAGGGCCATCCAGGAAAAATTTAGGGATTTCATACAAAGAAATATAGAACAAAAAGACAGCGATCTAAGAACTGCGACTATGAACCACGAAGGGAGAGATAGATCTGAATCATACAACTTAGAAGCAAAGGAGATAAGATCATTAAAAGGATATTGGGGAACAGTAGTAACAATTATCATTTTTATTGCCATTTACAGTTTTAAAACATTATGTAATTACCTCTTACTAGGAATTTCATCTTGTATTCTCGCCTATTCAGAGGCATATCAATAAAACCATAGTTTCAAAATCAGAGTTTCAAAATCTACCCCTCGTAATTAATAATAAAATCAGAGTTTCAAAATTCTACCCCTCGTAATTAATAATAAAATCAGAGTTTCAAAATTTCATCCAAACATAAATTGAGGTATCACATATTCGTGTTTTTCATCACTTTGCATTATAATGCACATCACAAAATCAAAAGACGGATATACCGATTCATAACATAAATCATCATATAAACATATGACTAATCACAACACAGCGGATGTGTTCACAAATTGTACGTATCGTCATGTTATCATCAATACATAAAGTCATAAGATAGTATACATAAACTATCCTATCAAAATAATAATGTCGCCCAAATCCCGAGTGTTACTACTTTCGGAGCAGAGCGACTCAAAATAAAGAGACCCGAGCTAATCCGCATCATCCTCGCGGATCACCTGCACGTTACCAATATAAAGGCAACGGCGAAAAAAGTAAAGGGTGAGATACTCCAAAACATATAATTAAAGGCATGATAAAATATATAAATAGTTTTGGAATCATAAATGATATAAGATTAATAAGAGTATGTCAGCATATACCCAAATCCCACACACTTTAAATCATCATTTAGTGTATAAAATCAACACTTTAATTTCGTCACGTAATCATCATAATCATACCAAAACAAGACATAAACTTCATCGCCATAAACTCATATCGCCGCTGTACCGTCATGTTATATTCATCGCTTACTCATCATGAAATTATCGCATCATATTCACTTTATGTTCAACACAAAAATAATCACAAAACAAAGTATCATGCATCATCGCAATTCATCATAAGCCATGAAATAAAACTCAACGCCAAAAGACTCAAAAATAAACATAACCGACTCCATGAGACACGACTATGTTATGCATGTGGCACCCGTCGCTTTGTCCATAATTAGGGACATTCAGCATAAAATCCCATCGTCGCTTTGGCATAAAAGCCCTTGTCGCTTGGCATAAAAGCCCTCGTCGTCAATGCAATGTATGTGACTCGACAACACGACATCACAAACACGACACAACAAAACATCATCATCGCACATCAAAATTGGTATAAATCCCACGTCACCATATTTATCCACATCAAGATAAACATATCATCGCATCGCATATCATAAAGTATTCATTATAAATAAACCGTCGCAAACATCATGTTTAATCACACCACATCATTATCAAATAATTCACTACATTTCAAACACGGAAAAATAGTCAAACATCAATAATCGTTGCGAAAGTCATTCATAATAATCAGCATCAATCATAATCATTAACGTCGCAATCAGATTGTCCATACGCTACTTAAACTGACTAAAACGCAACCCATTTCAAATTAACCGTAAATTGGCCTATTTCGGGTCACTTCATAAAAATTCGAAATATCAAAAAACTAACCTCACCATGATGTTCTGCACGTCGAAATTAGCAAGCATGTCAATTTTCGTTCAATTCGGAGCAACTAGCTTCGTCGCTGAAATTGCCGAAATTGGGAAATCGGACATAATCGGGTTTCAAATTAAATCGGCTAAGTTATGTCATATTTGTATTTAATTAATATAAATATTTAATATATACTGCATAGTACATTAATTTCATACTGCTAGTACTTTTAGTTTTCTAAACTTAATTCAATTTCTATATTGCTAATACTTTAGTTTTCTAAACTTCAATCAATTCATATACTGCTAGTTCTTTAGTTTTTCTAAACTTCATTCAATTCCTATACTGTTAGTTAAGTTTTATAAACTTAATTTAAGTAATATACTACTAGTTCTTTAGTAAACTTAATTTAAGTAATATACTGATAGTTCTTTAGTTAACTTAATTTAAGTAATATACTGGTAGCTCTTTAGTTAACTTAATTTAAGTAATATATTGCTAATTAACACTAAATAATATCAAATAATATTATTAACCCAAATAATTAAAATAACTCCAAAAAAAATTAAATATCGGTCCGAATAATATTTTACCGAACCGAACGGATTAAAAACCGGACCGAACAAAATAATTATCGGTCCCCCAAAATAAATACCGGATCAAATAAAATAATTACCGGTCCCTTAAAACAAATACCGGACTGAATAAAATAATTACCGGTCCGAATAAAATGTCGCCGAATATATTAACAGATATAACGGTTAATTTAAATATTCTCGTCGCAAAAATAAACGTCAAACGGTAACTCAAAAATATTAATATAATATAATATTAAATAAAACGGGGCGTTACAACTCTCCCCCACTTATAAAAGTTTCATCCTTGAAATTACCTAACTCGAAAAGCTCGGGATAGGAATCCCGCATCTTGCTTTCTAACTCCCACGTCGCACTTTCACCAGCTGCTCCTATCCAAACAAGTTTAACCAAGGAGATCTCTTTGCCACGAAGAGACTTTATCTCACGATCTTCGATCCTTAATGGCATCGTCTCCACCGTAAGATTGTCTCGCACTTGAATATCATCCATCTCAATCACATGTGAAGGATCCGGAACATACTTCCGAAGTTGCAACACATGGAACACATCATGCAAGTTCGAAAGATTTGGCGGTAACGCCACTCTATAAGCCACTTTTCCCACTTTACTAGTAATTTGGTAAGGACCAATAAAGCGAGGAGTTAGCTTCTTCGACTTCAATGCTCGCCCAACGCCGGTTGTAGGAGTAACTCGCAAAAATACATGATCACCATCTTGAAATTCCAAGTCTTTTGTCCTTTTATCATGATAACTCTTTTGTCGACTTTGAGAAATTGTCATCTTTTCTCTAATCATCTTCACCGTCTCAGTAGTCTCTCTAACCAATTCTGGTCCAAGCACCACACTTTTACCCGACTCATGCCAACACAAAGGAGTTCTACACCTCCGACCATACAAAGCCTCGAACGGTGCCTTTCCAATACTAGCATGAAAACTATTGTTATAAGTAAACTCAATCAAAGGAAGATATGTATCCCATGAACCACCATGTTCAAGAATACAAGCACGTAACAAGTCTTCCAACGATTGAATCGTCCTTTCCATCTGACCATCAGTTTGAGGATGATAAGCCGAACTCAACCTCAACTTTGAACCCAAAGCCTCTTGTAAGCTCTTCCAAAATTCAGAAGTAAACCTCGGATCTCTATCTGAAATAATACACAAAGGAATACCATGTAATCTCACAATCACATGCGTATAAATTTCCGCCAACTTCGATACGGGATAAGTGATGTTAATAGGAATAAAGTGAGTCGACTTTGTAAGCCTATCAACAATCACCCAAATCACATTGTGTCCTCTTGGTGTATTCGGTAACCCCGTTACGAAATCCATAGAAATGCTATCCCATTTCCATTATGGAATCTCTAACGGTTGCATCAACGCTGCAGGTTTTTGATGCTTCACTTTAGACTTCTGACAAGTCAAACAAGCATAAACAAACTGAGCCACCTATCTCTTCATGCCCGACCACCAAAATAGTTTCTTTAAATCCTGATACATTTTAGTCACTCCGGGATGAATACTCAAATTGCTTCTATGACTTTCTTCCAAGATCATTCTCTTCAAATCTAGATCATCGGGAATACAAATCCTATCTCAGAACCTCAATACACCCTGAGCATCCAACTTGAAATCTTCATTTTCAGTTTGTCCAATACCAACCAACAAATCAACAAATTTCACATCAAGCTTCTGAGCTTCTCTAACACTATCAAGGAAATCATTATTGATCTTTAACATTCCCAAGATAACACTCTTTGGCGTCACTTCTACTACAAGACTCATATCTCTAAATTGCTCAATCAATTCCAACTCTTTCACCATCAAAAGTTACATATGCAAAGTCTTTCGACTTAAAGCATCGGCCACCACATTAACTTTACCAGGATGGTAATTCAATCCAAAATCATAATCTTTCAACAATTCAAGCCACCGTCTTTGTCTCATATTAAGCTCTTTCTGATCGAATAAGTACTTCAAACTATTATGGTCACTAAATACTTCAAATCTAGAACCATAAAGATAATGACTCCAAATCTTAAGCACAAAAACAACCGATGCAAGCTCCAAATCATGCGTAGGATAATTCTTCTCATGAATCTTCAATTGCCTAGAAGCATAAGCAACCACTTTGCCATTTTGCATAAGTACACCATCTAAACCCATCTTAGAAGCATCACAATAAACAACAAATGGTTCTTCAGGATTAGGTAGAATCAAGATCGGAGTCGTTGTCAACCTTTTCTTCAATTCAACAAAACTTTCTTCACACTTGACATCCCACAAAAATGCAGCTCCTTTACAAGTCAACATTGTCAAAGGGAGCGCCAACTTAGAAAAACCTTCAATGAACCTTCTATAGTAACCAGCCAATCCTAAGAAACTTCTCATCTCAGTAATAGACTTAGGAGTTTCCCATCTCAACACAAAATCAACTTTAGAAGTATCAACTGCAATGCCATCACCAGAAATGACATGCCCCAAAAAGCTCACTTCACTTAACCAGAACTCGCACTTTGATAACTTAGCATAAAGCTTCTTATCTTTCAGAACTTCTAACACGATGGGAAAATATACTCCATGAATACTCCCGGTGCATTAGTGACACCGAAAGGCATCACCGAATATTCGTAATGTCCATACCTCGTCCTAAAAGCAGTTTTTTGAACATCTTCTTCTTTCACCCTTATTTGATGGTAACCCGATCTCAAATCAATCTTACTAAACATGCGAGCGCCAACCAATCGGTCCATCAAATCATCAATTCTAGGAAGTGGATACCTATTCTTGATAGTCACTTTATTCAAATGACAATAATCAATACAAAGTCTCATGCTACCGTCTTTCTTCTTCACCAATAACATAGGAGCTCCCCACGGAGACACACTAGGTCTAATAAACTTCTTCTCGAGCAAATCTTCTAATTGGCTCTTCAATTCTGCTAACTCAGATGCGGACATCCTGTATGGTGCCATAGAGATAGGTCTGGTACCAGGGACAAGATCCACAGAAAATTCAACTTCTCTTTCTGGAGGTGCGCTAGGAATCTCATTAGAGAATACTTCGGGAAAATCGCACACCACCGGAAAGTTTGCAATCACAGCTTGACTCTCCACAGAAAGAGTCGCCATCAACAAGAAAACCAATGCTTCATCCTTCATGAACTCATTCAACTGCTTCGTCGAAACCAACATAGATTGTTCTTCTTCTACTAAGGAAGAAAACCTCACAGTGTTGTCATAGCAATTGATATGGACATAATTAGCTTTTAACCAGTCCATACTTAAAACCACGTCCAACCGACAAGCGGTAAACAAACAAGATCCACCATAAAGTCTCTATCAAAGATTGATAAAGGGAAACTTGCACACACAAAAGAAGTAGTAACCATTCCCTTAGCCGGAACTTCTACCACCATATCTCTATCCAGAGACGACAAAGTGAGACCCAATCTCTTTACACAATCAACAACAATAAAACTGTGAGTAGCACTAGTATCAATAATAGTAATAAGAGGAAAGCTATTAATGAAACTAGTACCTCGAACAAGACCATCCTCGTTTGCCGTCGGAGCACCCGACAAAGCAAACACATTTCCTGCTCCTTGAGTCCTCTTAGGCTTCTTACATTGAGCACTAATGTGACCTCCCTCACCATAATTAAAACAGACCACATCCTTATGTCTACAATCGCGAGTCATATGGCCCACTTCTCCACATCGGAAACATATCACCTCATTCTCCTTAGCTCTAACATCGCTTCGACAAACATTACTTTTGTGGCCAAGTTTCCCACACTTGTAACAAACAATACTAGCAGGAGCATCTCCCCCACTAGTTCTTCACCCTTGAAACACTTTCTATTTCCCTTTACCAACTGGAGCATCATATGGTTTTCCACGGCTTTGCTGACATTTGTTTCTCTTATCAGACATGATCTTATAATGAGCATTATTGTCCTCCTCAAAGATCCTACAACTATCAATCAAATCTGAAAAGACACGGATTTTCTGATAACCAACAGCTTTCTTAATCTCAGGACGCAAACCATTTTCAAACTTGATGCATTTAGAGAACTCTCCATTCGGCCTATCATAATGTGGATAGAACTTGGCCAACATAGTGAACCTTGCACCATAATCAGTGATAGACATGCTTCTTTGCTTTAATTCAAGGAACTCGATGTCCTTCTTTCCCCAAACATCTTCCGGGTAATACTTCATCATGAATTCCCTTCGGAAAACTTCCCATGTCGCTTCCTCACCAGCAACCTCAAGCCTCTGACTGGTTTCAACCCACCAGTCATTCGCTTCAGCACTTAGTTTATGAGTACCATAACGGATCCTTTGCACAGGAGTGCAATCCATCACACGAAAGATTCTTTCAATCTCCTTCAGCCACGCCAAAGCACCTTCGGGATCATACTTTCCTTGGAAAGTAGGAGGATTCTCTCTTTTGAAGGTTGCCAAACTACGAGACCCAGCGTTCTCGTCAGCATTCAGCGGGTTTTGGAAAGCCTGAGCCATTGCCTACATAGCAGCAGCAAGAACCTGATCATTCCTACCAGTGTTCCTTCCAGCCATAACAACTTCTGCTCAAAACAAAACAAGGATTAGAATCAACAAATAACAATACTTGATTGATAGACAACAACAAACTCAACAACTTGGCCGGACAGACCAACCTGCTTTGATACCACTTATGTAACACCCCAATTCTACCCCTCGTAAATAAAATCAGAGTTTCAAAATTTCATCCAAACATAAATTGAGGTATCACATATTCGTGTTTTTCATCACATTGCATTATAATGCACATCACAAAATCAAAATTCGGATATACCGATTCATAACATAAATCATCATATAAACATATGACTAATCACATCACAACGAATGTGTTCACAAAATGTATGTATCATCATGTTATCATCAATACATAAAGTCATAAGATAGTATAAATCAACTATCCTATCAAAATAATAACGTCTCTCAAATCCCGAGTGTTACTACTATCAGAGCAGAGCGACTCAAAATAAAGAGACTCGAGCTAATCCTCATCATCCTCGCGGATCACCTGCACGTTACCAATATAAAGGCAATGGCTAAACAAGTAAAGGGTGAGATACTCCAAAACATATAATTAAAGACATGATAAAATATATAAATAGTTTTAGAATCATAAATGATATAGGATTAATAAGAGTATGTCAGCACATATCCAAATCTCACACACTTTAAATCATGATTTAGTGTATAAAATCAACACTTTAATTTCGTCACTTAATCATCATAATCATACCAAAACAAGACATAAATTTCATCGCCATAAACTCATATCGTTGATGTACCGTCATGTAATATTCATCGCTTACTCATCATGAAATTATCGCATCATATTCACTTTATGTTCAACACAAAAATAATCACAAAACAAAGTATCATGCATCATCGCAATTCATCATAAGCCATGAAATAAAACTCAACACCAAAAGACTCAAAAATAAACATAACTGACTCCATAAGACACGACTATGTTATGCATATGGTACCCGTCGCTTTGTCCATAATTAGGGACATTCGGCATAAAAGTCCATCGTCACTTTGGCATAAAAGCCCTTGTCGCTTAGCATAACAGCCCTCGTCGCCAATGCAATGTATGTGACTCGACAACACGACATCACAAACACGAGAAAACAAAACATCATCATCGCACATCAAAATTGGTATAAAGCCCACATCACCATATTTATCCACATCAAGATAAACATATCATCGCATCGCATATCATCAAGTATTCATTATAAATAAACCGTCGCAAACATCATGTTTAATCACACCACATCATTATCAAATAATTCACTACATTTCAAACACGGAAAAATAGTCAAACATCAATAATCGTCGCGAAATTCATTAATAATAATTGGCATCAATCATAATCATTAACGTCGCAATCGGATTGTCCATACGCGACTTAAACCGACTAAAACGCAACCCATTTCAAATTAACCGTAAATTGGCTTATTTCGCGCCGCTTCATAAAAATTTGAAATCTCGAAAAACTAACCTCACCACGATGTTCTACACGTCGAAATTAGCTAGCATGTCAATTTTCGTTCAATTCGGAGCAACTAGCTATGTCGCTGAAATTGCCGAAATCGGGAAATCGGACATAATCGGGTTTCAAATTAAATCGGCTAACTTATGTCATATTTGTATTTAATTAATATAAATATTTAATATATACTGCATAGTACATTAATTTCATACTGCTAGTACTTTTAGTTTTCTATACTTAATTCAATTTCTATACTGTTAGTACTTTAGTTTTCTAAACTTCATTCAATTCCTATACTGCTAGTTCTTTAGTTTTTCTAAAGTTCATTCAATTCCTATACTGCTAGTTTAGTTTTATAAACTTAATTTAAGTAATATACTGCTAGTTCTTTAGTAAACTTAATTTAAGTAATATACTGCTAGTTCTTTAGTTAACTTAATATAAGTAATATACTGCTAGTTCTTTAGTTAACTTAATTTAAGTAATATATTGTATTTCTTTAGTTAACTTAATTTAAGTAATATACTGCCAATTAACACTAAATAATATAAAATAATATTATTAACCCAAATAATTCAAATAACTCCAAAAAAAATTAAATATCGGTCCGAATAATATTTTACTGAAAAGAATAAAAATCGGACCGAACAAAATAATTATCGGTCCCCCAAAATAAATATCAGACCGAATAAAATAATTACCGGTCCCTCAAAACAAATACTTATCGGTCCGAATAAAACGTCGCCGAATATATTAACAGATATAACGGTTAATTTAAATATTCTCGTCGCAAAAATAAACGTCAAACGGTAACTCGAAAATATTAATATAACATAATAATAAATAAAACGGGGCGTTACAAAAGGTGCATAACACCTTCCTTTCGTCTAAAGAAGTCAGAAACCTAGAATCTCTGTCTGCGAATTAGGGTTTTCTGTTAGATTCTCTTCCCTAGGATAAAAACTAATAGTGCGGCTCTGATTAAAAACTAGTTGCGACAATACTTGATAAAACAATTTAAGGGGTATATCCTGATATATATATCCGTATTTTCTTTCCATGTGTAGTGTCCTCGTCAACGTAATGGTATAGATTGCGGTTATTTCATATTGAGGTTTATGAAAGAAACGCTTCTTTTGGATCGAATAGAGATTCCATCCACGGTATGAATTTATAACTTAGGAATTATTTTAATATTTCTCATAAAATGGCATAGTGTTTTAATTAAATCACATACTATGTTATATTATTATATAGTACTTTGACGAATTCAATTGTGCTCATTACTCAAAAGATCAATTGGATGCACTTGTGGAGGATTGGTGTCAATTCATTATGGAGTTGAGAATTTTATAAGGTATATTGTCTTTCTTTCATTGATGAGAATTTTGAGTATAACTTTCGAGTTTTGAGTATAAATTCGAATAAAGTTTTGTTTTAACATGGTATAAATTTCGATCTTTTGGTTTTGTTTCAGCTTATAGGTGCAGATGGACAAGATAAATCTAACAAGTTCATTGTTGTTGTTTTTTTAGAAATTCTCAAAGATAGTAATATGTAGATTAAACATCAATTTAAAATTTTAGAATTTTCAAGTTGTATCATCAATTTTCAAGTTGTTGTTGTATATATCATCAATTATATATATGTAGATTTTTTGTATATGCAAATTTGGTGCATTTATATTGGATTGAAGCTACCAAATCTGGTGAAAATCTGGTGCAAAATCTGGTGAAAATCTGGTGAAAATTTATTGTAGATATTAGACAGCGCTTTCTGTAAGTGAAAATAAGTCTAATATTTAAAATAATTTGTGAACATTAGACAATGCTTAATGAGAAAGTGTTGTCTAAAGTGGGGGAAAAAGCGCTGCCTAAAATGGGAAAAAATGCTGCCTAAAATGGGAAAGCGTTGTCTAAAGAGATGCGTAAAACATAACCAAAAGCATTGTCTAAAGAGAAAGCACTGCTAAAGTGGTACATATAGAAAGCGGTTCAAAAGAGAAAGCGCTGCAAAAGAGGTGCATAAGAAAGCGCTTTAAAATTAAAAGCGCTTCCTAAAGGGGACATATAAAAGCGCTTTTACATTAATCTAAAGCGCTGCCTTTACCTATAGCAGCGTTGTCTATGGTCAAAAAAAGTGATGTCTATGTGCTTGTTTGGCATAGTGATTGCTTGGACTTGACCAAATTTGTTGAAGAGTGAGTCAAGTTTTGGAGAATTGTCATCAACATTAATTTAAACTTAAAGTGGAGAATTTTGTAGTATATCTTAAAATCTTAAGTGAGATAAAAAAGAGATTTTTTAGTACAATCAATTTTCAATGAGCGGTATAGCGGCCATGCACTACAAAATAAGTTGTGTGTTGCCACGTGACTCCCACGTCGCTAACACCAAAATCATGTCACAACTTTGTTTTTGCCACCTGAAGAAACACGTCGCTGGAGAGCGCATGGCAATGTTGTTGCGACGTGGGAAACATGTCACAACGTTGACACGTGAAATTCACGCTGCAACAAACTTTATGGGGTCAAAGGCAGTCGGAGTAGAGCAGAGGTCAGAGCAGGTTTTATATTCACTTTTACGTTGTGTGTTGCGGTGTGTTTTTCATGTCACTAATTTGTGATGTGGAAAACACGTCGCAACTTATTTAAAAAAAATTATTTTCTGTTTTAAATATAATAATTAATATTATTTTCTGTTTCATTAAATTTATAAATTAAATATTATAATTAATTTATTAAATTCAATATTAAAAATCAAACTATCAAAAATAAAACTAAATATATCAAAATATATAAATTAATATACTTAATATAATAAAATTAATAAACTAAAATTTAAATTTAATATTTTTAAATATAAATTATGATTATAAATTTATATTAGTACACAAATAAAAAACTAAATAGAAAATAAAAATAAAACTAAGTAGAAGGATCATTCGAGTCGTCGGAAAAGTCACGAAGAAAGTCATCATTATTTTGACCACCATTGTTGGGATTTCCACCAAATGCTTGCAAAAATTGTCACATTTGCTCCTCCATATCAGCCCACCTCTTCGCCATTGCCTGCATTTCTCTATTATGTTCACCCACCATTGCCTCCATTTGGGCCTTCAATGCCGCCTCCATTTGGGCCTTCAATGCCGCCTCACGTTCTTCGGACTCGCGTCTAGCCAATTGTCTTACCGTTTCTAACTGATATGGTGTCAAATTTGTTTGATGTGACCCTCCTTCACCGTCCGCAGCTCTGTGATACAGAGTTCTATCCCCACTCCTCAAGGTGTCAGCCAAATTTCCACCACCAAAAAAGCACCTGTTAGGCCCCTTTCCCCCAATAACTTAACTCCAAATATAGAAATCCACATCTTGAGGAACCGGTTTTCCCGGAGGAGGAGTATACTGAGGATTATGGTTCAGAAATTCTACAAGCAAGGCCTGATAATCCTCCTACATATATAATAAAAAAATCAAGTTAAATATATAAGTAAAATTAATGAAATTAAATTAAATAAAAATAATAATAAAAAACATATAGCCACGTGATTGTAACGCCACAACTTATCAGTTGCCACTCAATTTTCATGCCACAACATCTCACTTGCCACGTGAAAATCACGTCACAAAATTTCTTAAAAAATAAAAAATATATAAACATAAATTTACTTACCAGGGCTTTTTTTGTACGCTCGTCAATAAATTCCCCTAATTTCTTTGTCCGAGTTTCGATAACCAGCTCAGTCATCAATGGTTGTCTCCCCAAACGCTTAGCCTAAATAAAAAAATTAAATTAAATTAATAATATATGTTATAAATCTAAATATGACTTTAAAAAGGGGTAATAATTACCATGCATCGAGCATGCTCAGCAGTACTAATACCTCTAACAGCATTAAGGCAACCCCCTTTTTTCGATGCCCTCATCTTCTTTGCAATTTCAGATTTAGCCTTAAATTCATCCGAGTCCCAATACTTAAGAAGTTGTTCAAAAACTTCTTTGCCTATCCATTTGGGATGAATGCCCAAAAGTTTCCAATTCTCTCTAACACGTCGTAGCATGTCAGAAAGTCGTCTTGAACTCTTGCCAAAATATTTTTTTTTACTTTGTTATGGTTCAGTGGATCCCAAACACATTTCGCCTGCAATGTTGTATGACATTGAAATAAATAGTTAGATAAATTATAACAATACTAAAAAGGTCATTTAAATAAAAATAACTTAAGAAATAAATTAATTATACCTGAAATTGCTTAAACCATCCGTCTTTATCCGAAACTTCTCTAAAACTCTTCAAAATTTTTGTATAATTCTGCTGAATTATATAATTTATAACCCTGGCAGTAGTCCGACTCGGACCGAAACTAAAACAACAATAATTGAATTAGCATAATTAAGTATGTAAAGTTATATTAAAAATGGAAATGTGTACTTATAAATAAAAATCAATAAATAAGAAACTTATGAGTTCCCTTCAGGCCAAATCCAAAATCTCCCATCAATGATATGAATCTCACTAGGATCATCATCCCCTTGAAGATCTCTCCCATCTATCTGATCATCGTCCAAATCAAGATCGTCATCATCCGACTCTGCATGATCATCAGATGCAGGTACATGTGTGGGATGTGGGATGCGACCAGTCTGTGTGGGTCGTGAAGAGGTGGATCCTCTAGGCTGCTGGACGGATGGGGGCATCTGTGTAGGAAGTGGGGTGCTGGATCCTCCAGACTGCTGCACGAATGTTGGATCCCACAGGTAGATGTTCCATGGAGTCAAAAAAACCAGGCGGAAATACTTGTTCCAACTTACAGAGAATGACTGGAATATTTTGGTCCAACTTAATGATGTCATCCACTCTTAAAGATGACGCACAAATATCTCTAAAAAATTGACTAATTTCAGTGAGTGGATTAAGAACATGTTTGGGTAGAGAACAGAATGCAATTGGTAGCAATTGTTCCATAAAAACATGGCAATCATGACTTTTCATACCATACAACTTCCCAGTGTTAGCATCGGCACACCTTGCTAAATTTAAAGAATACCCGTCGGGCATTCTCAAACCTTTTAGCCATCCACAAACTGCTTTAGCTTCTTGGGGGGTCAGACTGAAACAAGCTTTGGGCTTAAATAATTTTCCATTTGGTTGAGGCTTCAATTCCAACTCTTTACGATTACACCAAATTTCCATGTCTTGTCTATCCTTCACATTATCTTTTGTTCTGTCTTTAACATCCATCACTGTGTTAAATACGTTATCAAAAAAATTCTTCTCAATATGCATAACATCAAGATTATGGCGCAACAAATTATCTTTCCAATACGGGAGGTCCCAAAATATACTTCTTTTTGTCCAATTATGTGTGACCCCATATCCTTAAATTCTACATGCTTTGCCAATATCTGTAAACTTTGGAAGTTCACAAACTTGGTTCCATATATCAACTGGTGACAATCGAGGCGGAGGCAGATCTGTTACCCGTTCGTCCTTTTTGAAATTTGTCTTGTTTTTTCTAAAGGGATGATTTGATGGTAGGAATCTGCGGTAACAGTCAAACCACGAGCTTTCCCCCCCTTTATCCAATGTAAACTCCTTAGTGCATTCCATGCAATGCGGACAACCCATTCTGCCATGCGTACCCCAACCAGACAACATGCCATATGCTGGAAAGTCGTTAATGGTCCACATCAAGGCAACTCGCATAGAAAAGTTTTGTTTACGGGATATATCATAAGTTTGTTCTCCATTATTCCACAACCTCTTCAAATCATCAATTAAAGGTTGTAAGTACACATCAATTCCGGTTTTTGGACTCGACGGTCCTGGAATGACGCACGTCAAAAACATGTATGGTTTTGTCATGCAAATCTCAGGAGGGAGATTGTAAGGGGTTACAATAACTGGCCAACAAGAATACTCACTTCCAGACGCTTGGACATATGGAGCAAAACCATCAGAGCATAATCCAAGCCTGACATTTCTAGGTTCCGCGGCAAAATCAGGATGTACCTCATCAAAGTGCTTCCATGCATGGCCGTCAGATGGGTGTCGCATATTGCCTGGACTTATTTTGTTTGTATGATGCCATGTCATTTGACTTGCACTGTGCATTGAAGAAAACATTCTTTTTAACCTTAGTATCATCGGAAGATAAAACATGGACTTTACTGCTACACGTTTTTGCTTACTGTTAATGGCTCTATTGCAAACTTTATATCTTGGACTCTGACAAAAACTTACATTCCTCCGACGATCCATCTTGAGTACCAAACTCGTTGTCATAAAACAACATGCAACCATTAATGCAACAATCAATATTTCCTACTCTTAAACCCAACTTTGAGACCAACTTCTTTGCATCATAGAAACTCGCAGGCAAGTTGTCTTTCATTGTAGTTGAGTCCAACATCATTTTTGCGAAGTGCTCCAAACACTGATCAGGAACATTCCAATTTGACTTGGCGGCCAATAATCTCACACACATTGATAGCTTTGAGTCTTAAGACCCCTCAAACAACGGCGTATTCATCTCATTCAACAACTGATAAAATCTTTGCGCTTCCTCATTCGGCAACTCTTCCCCGTCAAAATCTTCTGCTTGATCATAGGTCACGTTAACACCAAAAGCATCATCAACCATGTCACCTATCATATTAAAGTTTTCCTCAAATTCCATAGGCGGTTGCATAGCCGGTCGATTACTTGAAGCATCTGTGTTGCTAGTCTCTGGTACATTACTCGACAGTGTTTCACCATTATACATCCAAACCCAATAATTTTCAATGAAACCTTTTCCATGCAAATGACGTGTTATTTCCTCTGGGTCACTAATTATATATCTACATCCACATTTAAGACAAGTACACCTAACTCCTCTTTCACTTCGACAATTTTCCTGAGCAAACGTCCACGTGATAAAACCATTAACTTCGTCTATAAAATTGGGTTGAAGTGCGCACCTTCCTGGATATAGTCTATCGTACATCCAACTATGATAATACCTATAATATTCCATTTACTGAAAATTTATATAATCAAAACCTTTTTAATTAGAAATATTAATTAATCAACTTAATAATAATCCTAAACATATTGTTCTTGTTCTTGTTCTTATTACTACTAAAAATATACAATGTATATATACTATTAAACATAAACATATGCTTTTATTTTAACTATTTTTAATATATAATATTTTTTATTATATACTATTAAATATACTATCAATATAGTTTATTAAATATATAATAATTAATATAATATTTTTTATTGACATATAATATAGTTTTTATAAAATAATTTTTAATTATAAAACCGTTTTTATTAACATACATATAATATATAATAAATAAATACATAAACCAGTTTTTTATATATAATGTTTTATAACATACTATATATAATATTTTATTGACATATAATATTTTTTAACATACTATATTAATGTTTTATTGACATATAATATAGTTTTTAGATAATATTTTTTAATTATAAAACCGTTTTTTACTAACCTATAATACAATTTTTATATAATTTTTTTAATTATAAAATAGTTTTTATTAACATTCTATATATATATATATATATATATATGATATATAAATATTTTTTATTAACATATAATACAGTTTTTATATGATTTTTTTTAATTATAAAACCATTTTTTATTAACATTCTACATAAAATATAATATTATATTTGTTTAAAAAGAATATATTAACATCAAATATATATTGTTTTTTTATAATATTATACTTTTTTTATATATGCATAATTATAAAAGAGTTTTAAAATAATAACATTAAATATATATTTTTTAAATTATAAAATAGATTTTATAATAATAACATTAAACAGTTTTTACTAAATATATACATATTAAAACAGTTTTTTAAATATGTTTTTATTCAACACAAAAAACTATTTATTTATATATGTTTTTAATCAATATATAAAATATTATATTATATTTGTTTTAAATCAAATATATATTAACATTAAAACTGTTTTTATAAAATTCATATATTATTCTGTTTTTTTTTGTTTTTTATAATAAATTAATTTAATAAATCAAGATATATAACTTATCATAATATAAATTTTTGTTTATTAATAAATATTTATTTATATATATTTTTGTTTTTTAATAAGAAGTACCTATATAATATATATTCTCATTTTTTAAAATTATATTTAATGAAAATTACAATATTATAATTTAACCAAATTCAACCTAAAATCTAACTAAATTCAGAAAATATACCAAATGTAAAAAAAATTCCAAGAAATACCTCTTCTCTTCTAACTCCTTCAATCTTCTTGACCAACCTTTTTGCAATCTACTTCTACTATATCAATCTTCTTCTATTCAAAGAAAAATTAAAATAAATTATAATCCCATAATACAATAAATAAAAAGTTGTAAACAAAATAGAGACAGAATTAAATTAAATTTACCTGAAAAAATAAGGATTAATGGAGATTGAAGTTGGATTTTATGAAAAAGAAGAGGTTTTATAATGGAGATTGAGTTGGATTTTATGAAGAAGAAGAAAAGGGTTAATGGAGATTGGGATGGAATGAGAGAGGGAGAGTTGTGTTTGATGAAAATATACATACTGTCTGCTTGGTGTAACGTGATTTAATTAAATATATAAATCATTCAGCGACGTGAAAATCACGCCGCAACTTTGCCACGTGACTTTCACGTCGCAACAATGCCAACAGTCATATTCTCTTTCTTCACATGCCCGCAAAAGCTGATCATGCCAGTCTGAATTAATTTGATTTTCCCTCTTAAATGTTGCGACGTGAATACCACGTCACAACTGACATTTTCAAAATTTCAAAAAACCCTTCATCTAAACGTTAGACCAATTAAAATAATTTATATTATATTTTTACTAGCGACGTGATTCTCACGTCGCAACTTTTTTTTTTTAAAAACTCAGACAACCATTATGCTTCTTTATTTTATTAATAAAACATGTTGCCACGTGATTATCACGTCGCAACTGGCTTTTTTTAGCCACATGATAATCACGCGGCAAAAACATGTGGCTGGAGATGATATTTCTTGTAGTGATGTTGGTGCTTTGCGGAAATAGTGTCGTGACGTCGGCAAAGGTCTGGCTAGCGGCGGTCAGATGGGGGCCATCAGTTGGATTATATTTCTTAGATATCAAATCGGGTAGATTCAGTTCTCTAGTTTGTTAAGGGATCTGTCGTGTTTTGGGCTAGAATTAAATCTAAGATTTCAAAAGTTATAACTTTGCATTGAAAGTTTAAATCACACAAAGTGTGAGAATTATATATATATATATATATATATATATATATATATATATATATATATATATATATATATATATAATCTTACCTGATCAGACTTGGACCGTCACGGCTGGCTCGGGTAGAATTTTGGATGAGATGAGGGGGGGGGGGGGAGGTACCTGCAAGACACTTCGATGCTAAAATGAGTGACGGAATGAGCAGGAAAAAAGTGTATGTATGCGTTAGAGATGAATACCTGACCCTCTGGAAATAGAGGGTATTTATAGCCCCCAGCGCTAGGCCAAGGTCCCCTCACTGGGCCGGCCAGAACGGGCCCAATAAAGGAACTGTCAGGTTCTACGTGTGTAGGGGGACCCGCACGTGATCCCCTTCCTGGTGATGCTCTGCGAAGAATGAGGAGGGACGAAGACGCGGTCTTTCCGGAGATTAGATGATTTGGTAACGGTCAGAATCTGTCCTACGAGGAGAGTGCTCGAGCGGGACTCGAGCTGAAGTTCCCGTGGTCGAGGACACCAGGTGTCGCAGGCAACAGTGGGCACGACTACAGTCTGTGGTCAGGTGCGCTGGCGGGAATCCGCGGGCGCGTGTTCCCCGAGGAGCTGCTGGGTTGGGCCTTTGTTCTTACTTTTGGGCCAGGGCGGGCCCAATCTAGAGCAGGAGCCCTCCAAGTCGTGGCTCCTGGAGCAGGAGTTATGACTTGACTTCAGCTCACATTCGCCACGGGGTCTGATGCCCGGCCCAGGATATTGCTTCCTCGTGATTGCTCGAGGAGTTTCTCATGAATTGTGTTTGTAGCTTAGTCCTCGTCAATGCGTGCTCAGGGGATTCCTCGTGGGCTCCGTTCGTTGGGTACACGAGGCAACCCTTGGGAATCATGACGCCACCCTAGCAACAGTAGGGTCATCATTGCTTAGGGGAGTAGGCGTCGAGGAGGGGAAGTTCGTGGCTCCCCGGGGCGACGTTTCGTATTCCACATCATCCCTATAAATAGGGTCTTTGGGTCCCATAATTCGTTTTTCCTTTTCGCGCTTCTCCTTCTTCCTCTACCTTTGTCGCCGATGTTCTTCTACAACTTCGCAAGATTACCGAATCTTCATCCGTTGACTTCTTTTACCGCCACCGTACATTCCTCTTTGCTTCCAAGTAAGCATTTATCCCTCCTATTTTTCTTCGTAGTAGGTAATTTTATCGTTATTTGGATGTTAGAAACCCATATCCGGGATTAGTGCCCGGTATATTCATGCTTGTGCCCAGTAAACTCATAGTTTAGGTACGTGACTCGTGATGCTGCCCGGGACCTTCATGGTTTTAGGCGCATAATCTATGATACTTCCCGGTAAACCCATAGTTCTAGGCTTAGGGTTCATGATATTGCTCGTCACATTCATAGTTTAGGTCGGCGTACCCATGAGCTGGACGGGATGTTGACCCATTAGGAAGTATGTAGGATAACTCGTCGTGGCATCTTAGCGTCGGGGAGGCGAAACCAGGATCTGGTTCAAGTCCTCAATGATTTATCGCGTGCGGTGTCCACGCTATCTTCTTGTCGTGCACTACTTCCCGTTAGTTATGGCGAGCATGTGGATTTGCTCTCGAATTTCACCAGTTTCCTGTGCTTTGCAGGTAAATGGCTGACGAACCGGAGTCTTCGAGGTGTCATGAGGCCGAGGACTAAAGTTCCGAGGAGAATGTAACTCTAGTTGATACCGTCGATGATCCTTCATTGGATTGGGTGGGTGTCGAGCCCCGATGGATTGCCTCGGCGTATTATCGGCGTAGTCGGCGCGCATACACTGTCGTCGAACACGGCGGTAGTCATCTGGGTTTCCAAAAGAATTTTATTGTGACGAGCTCGTCCCTCGATGCATGAATCTGCTCGGAGTTATCCGAGTATGGGTTTCCAATGTACAAAATCGCGTTCAAGGATCTTGGCCTTAAGCTCCCTTTCAGTGATTTCCAAGTCGGGGGGGTATTCTTCCATCTGGACTTGGCCCCCTCGCAGCTTCACCCCAATTCAATCACCTTTCTTCGGGCGTTCGAGCTGACATGCCGCTTCTTGAGGATCGGGGAGACCATTCCTCTTTTCTTCAAGGTTTTTCACTTGCAGCGCCAGTCTCGAGGAGGCAGGCATATTTGGGTTTCCCTGAAACAGTCGAAGAGGTTATTCAGGATGTACATGGATTCGGTCCGGGGCTTCAAGGACAAATGGTATGTCCTACAGCCGGTCACCCAGACTGCTTTGGATTCTATGTATGAGGAGGAAACCGCAGTGGTCGACGAGAATGGGGAGCCTCTTATGGACGTTGAGGGCCTCCCGGTGGTGGGGCGTGTATCCAAGTTCTCGTTGCATTGGTGCTCACGCCATTACGAGCATGGTACCGAGCACTACCATACGCCCGCGGGAGGAATGAGTGTCGAGGATGAGGAAGCCTATAGTACCCTTTGCAAGTATGTCGACAGCTTCTTCCCTGCCCGGTGGGTCATGAGGGAGGGGGAAGACATTCTTGACGAGGAAGGTTACCCGACATTCGAGGCCCGACCTATCGATACCAAGGCGCTTGTCGAGTGCCAGTCCTAAGGGCAGGTCGTAGATCTACTAGGTTACTTTTGTCTTATAGTTTTGTTCCAGTTTTTTTTTGGTTTGTTACTTGCTCATAACTAACCCGAGTTTTCTTCTTTGCAGGCAATATGGCTGAACGAAGGGAGAGGCTTTTAAAAATAACTCAGGATAAGAGAGTAAACAGAAGGCTGGTGCGATCTCCACAGGCCACGAGGATGGGCCCGCCGACTAGTTCAGACGATGCTTCTAGCGGGTCCACGAGCTTCCCTGATGTCGAGCAGCCCACTGAGTTGATAACGAGAAAGAGAAGTCGGGCAGATAACCAGTCGGAAGTTGGCGACGAGTCTGTCGCAGCGAGGGCCTTTGGCTTGCCCCCCTGTTTTAAAGAGGAAGGTTTCTTCAAGGGGTTTCCCTTGACAGTGAGCCCCGAGGAGGCTGAGATCATCAGGCGGCTCAACAAAGAAAGTCAGAGAAAACACCTGGCCTCCAGTATGGTCGGGATGGTTAAGATGGCCGAGATGGTCGTTGTCCTTGCTGAGGAGGGGTCGGACTCCTCTGACCGCGTCAGGGAGCTGGAGTTGGAGAAAGCTTCCCTCGCTGCCGGCTCTTGTAAGTTGAAGGCTTCTCTTGAGCGATCTGAGGAGATGTTCCGCGAACAAGCCGAGCTGTTGGCCGTGGAGAAGGAAAACTCGGGGAAGGTTGCTAAGGAGAGGGACTGTTTTCGACTGGACCGGGAATGCTTGGAGGCCGACAACGAGCGTCTGTCTAAGGAAGTCGAGGAGTTGAAGGCTGCCCTGCTTCCTACTGAAGATGAGTCAGAGGACACAGCCGCCTTGTGGAGCCGTTCAGATCTGGTCGCGTGCATCCATCTCCTTGAAACGGATTGTGTTGGTGCCTTAGCGGACGGTTTCGAGGCCGCGGTTAGCCAGCTCGCCTTATTGAATCCGAGAATGAATACCGAGGGAGTGGGTTTCATGACTCAGATCATTGACGGACAGGTCATGCCTCCTCCTGAGTCTTCTGCCATGGATGCTGGTAGTCTCGGGGAAGTCTAGCCGTGGAATTTCTGGTCGGGCCTGCGCGCCTGTTTATTGGTATTTGTTCTGGGGCCTGCGTGCCCGCGCATATTTTTGGGGCATGCGTGCCCGTCCACATTTCTTTTGGCCGTTTTGTGCCTTAGCCTGTAATTTCCGAATATCGTCGGCCTTTTCGGTCGGTTTATTCGTTTTTCGCTTATGAGCTTTTTAAATGGATGTTCACTTCGACCTTTAAACTTGCCCATGTCTAAGTTTTTATATTGTGATGAAATTTGCGTAAGTTATATCCTCGAGTCACGCTTGTTCTCAGCTGTTACTTCGTGGCGAAATTTGCCTAAGTTACGTCCTCGAGTCACGCTTTGTGCTCAGCTGTTACTTTGTGGCGAAATTTTCCTAAGTTACGTTCTCGAGTCACGCTTGTGCTCGGCTATTACTTTATGGCAAAATTTGCCTAAGTTACATCCTCGAGTCACGCTTTGTGCTCGGCTGTTACTTTGTGGCGAAATTTGCCTAAGTTACATCTTCGAGTCACGTTTGTGCTCGGCTGTTACTTTGTGGAAATATTTGCCTAAGTTATGTCCTCGAGTGGAGATTCTTTCGACCCATTTGGTGATCCGACGCACTTTGAAATGCATTGGTCGTGCGGAGTAAAGCCTGCTTGCTCGGGCGTATGACCCAGATCGGGGTCGCTTTCCCGTGGCGTGAACTGCCCATCGCGAGCTGGGTGCTCTGCCATGTGGGTACTTTGACAGTGGGGCTCGATTTAGGTGTCCCTGTCGGGCACCATCGTTCGTCCTCGTTTGGCTGAACGGCGTTATGTCGTTTGGGCGTAGATTGGGCCCGTACCTTGGCCTATCTACGTGGTCGAGACATTTCTCTCCGTCGACTGGATGTGGATGTTCGACGAAGAGAGTCCTTAGTGTTAAGGGTTTTTTAACTATAGTATTGCTTTAGTTTAGCAGCGTTCCAGGGTCGTGGCAATGGTTCCCTGTCTAGCTGCTCGAGGTAGTATGCCCCGGTACCCGTGGCGCCGTGGACGTGGTAAGGCCCTTCCCAGTTTGCGGCCAGTTTCCCTTCACGGGAGTCTTTCTGGTTTCTTCGTAGTACCAGGCTGCCGATCTTGAACTCGCGTTTGATGACCTTGTCATTGTGATGCAGGGCCACTCGTTATTTTAGAGTGGCCTCGCGTAGAGCTGCCCCCGAACAAATTTCCTCGACCAATTCGAGTTCGTCCCTGAGTGCTTCGTCGTTCATTTCTTCTTCGAAGGGCGTTTCTGTCCGCCTGGATGGTTCCCTGATTTCTACTGGGATGACGGCTTCGGTGCCGTATGTTAGTCGAAAGGGGGTTTCGCCTGTCATTGAATGGGGGTGGTGCGATACGCCCACAAAACACTGTGCAGCTCTTCGACCCAACCTCTTTTAGCTTTGTCGAACTGGCGTTTGAGTCCTCGGAGGATGACCCTGTTAGCGGCCTCGGCTTGCCCGTTGGTTTGAGGGTGTTCGACCGAGGTAAAGTGTTGTTTGGTTCCCAGTTTGGTGACGAAGTTTTGGAATTTGTGGTCGGTGAATTGGGTGCCGTTGTCGGTGACTAGTGCTCTCGGGATCCCGAATCTGGCGAGGATGTTTCTTTTGTAGAAATGGAGGATGTTGTATGAGGTGATTTTCGCGAGAGCCTCGACCTCTATCCATTTTGTGAAGTAATCTACGGCCACAATGAGGAACTTGTTTTGGTAAGTACCTTGCACGAAAGGTCCGAGGATATCCATCCCCCACCATGCAAACAGCCACGGGGACGACAGTATGCTCAGCTCGTGAGGGGGAGCGAGGTGCATGTCGCCGTGCCTTTGGCACTTGTCACACTTCTTGACGTGTTCCTTAGCATCCTGCTGCATCGTCGGCCAATAGTACCCCGCTCACAGGGCTTTCCTCGCCAAGGACTTACCGCCCATGTGTTGGGCGTTAATCCCCTCGTGTATCTCCCGTAATACCTCAGGGACTGTGGATTCGTCGATGCATTTCAGGAGGGGCATCGAGAATCCCCTGCGGTACAGTTTATGCTCGAGCACCACGTAGGAGCATGCTCATCGTTTTGTGATGGTCGCTTCTGTCTGGTCCGACAGAAGTTCGCCCTTTGTCATAAAATTGTACACCGGGGTCATCCAGCACGAGGTGTCTCCAATGGCGTGCACCCCGATTGGAGTCGAGGACCTTTCGATGCTCGGGCGTGACAGGGATTCTTGTATGACGGATTTGTTCCCGCCCTTCTTTCTAGTGCTTGCGAGCTTGGACAATATGTCTGCCCTTGTGTTTTGCTCGCGCGGAACGTGTGATATTTTTGCTCGGTCGAACTTTTTCATGTGTTATTTGACTAAGTTTAAATATTCGACGAGGCTGTCGTTTTTAGCTTGGTAACTCCCTTGTACTTGGGAAGCAACGAGTTGTGAGTCCGTGAAGATTTGTATCTCGCGGGCCCCTAGGTCCTCGGCTAGCCTTAGTCCTGCGAGCAGGGCCTCGTACTCTGCTTGGTTATTCGAAGTCGGGAAGGAGAGGGTTAATGAGTGCTCGATCACTATGCCCTCCTTATTTTCTAGGAGGATCCCCGCCCCGCTTCCGGATGAACTGGAAGCTCCGTCGACGAAAATGGTCCATTTGTGCTCCTTCCCTGCGGGCGGGTCGTGAGTGGTCATTTTCGCGACGAAGTCGGCCAGAGCTTGTGCCTTTAGAGCTTTCCTGCTTTCGTATTGAATGTCGAACTCGGAGAGCTCCAAGGACCATTTCAACATTCGGCCCGCCATATCAGGTCGACCTAATAGTTGTTTTACCGGTTGGCCGGTTCGCACTATGACTGTATGGGCCAAGAAATAGTTTATGAGTCTCCTCGTTACGTTGACAAGGGCTAGAGCTACTTTTTCTATCTGTTGGTGTCTGCTCTCAGGTCCTTGTAGGGCTTTGCTCGTGAAATAAACGGGTTTCTGCCCGTCTATGTTCTCGCGAATGAGAGTCGCGTTGATGGCTTCGTTCGAGACGGTCAAGTATAAGAATAAAGGCTCCCCTTTGACTGGTCGAGATAGTACGGGTGGCTGGGATAGACTATGTTTTAGGTGGGGTAGCGCCCGCTCACACTCCTCGGTCCATTCGAAGGCCGCTTCTTTGTGAAGGAGTCTGAAGAAGGGGAGGGCGTGCTGAGCGGATCTTGCGACGAAGCGGGACAGCGAGGTGAGCATGTCGTTCATGACTTGTATCGATTTCTTCGACGTAGGTGTCGGGAGGTCGGAGAAAGCTCGACATTTGTCGGGGTTAGCTTCAATCCCCCGTTCTCTATCATAATTTAACTAATCATAAATGGGTCTATTTTAGCATTCACAAGCAAGAGAAGTATATGTTAGAGGCATTGTGGGAAAATCACTTAAACTCATATTTTTACTCTGTAACAATGATTCAATATCAGCCACTACAAAAATTTTATATCATCATATGATAATTCCAAATCTTCCATAGTAATTAAATAAACTTAGTAGCATACACAATATAGAAATTTAGATGATTATGCACAAAGCGTGTATTATATATGAAATTGAGTGTCTATTATACACAATTACCTAGAAATTGAAGAATGAATCTTTGCATATGCACGATGTCATCACTTAAAGGAAGTTATATCATTTTCTTAGATATATATTTGAAGTTATATATAAAAGGAAGTTTATTATGTGCTAAAGTTTTTCTACGCGATTTTGTTTTTCTTTTGTTATTAGGCCAGAGATAAAGTTCTAAGTTGTGATATTCAACAGCTTGGCTTTCTAAAAGATCAGCATCTCATGAAAGGAGTTTACAAAGTTGCTGCCTGATTTTATAGCCACTTTCACAATCTTACGTTGTGTGGTTCCAGAAGTTGTTGACTTCTCTACAGGTAATTAGTTGTTTTTTTATTATAGGTACGTGATTAATTGTAGTGTTTTTATTTAGGCTACTTAGTAGTAAAACCATGGATAAAAAATGGATGTCTTCCAAATGATTGTCAAAAGAGTACGAGAATGGGGTATTAGAATTCGTTAATTTTGCTGTTAAACATGCCGAAAACCCCAGTCGAATGAAATGTCCTTGCTTGGGTTGTTGTTATGGGGGTCGGGTTGACGCGGTTGGATTGGAATCGCATTTACTGAGGAATGGAATTGATCGAAGTTATACATGTTGGATATTTCATGGTGAGAAAAGTAAAGGGAATGTTGAACAGGGGGATAGTACGACATATGCTTCAAACGACAATGGCAGAGATACATACGATTGTGATCGTGTCGAAGAGATTGTAGAAGCACTTGAAGAAGATCTTCAGGATTGTCCCCAAATGTTTGAGAGGTTGGTAAGCGATGCAGAGAAACCGTTGTATAAAGATTGCACTAAATTCACAAGATTGTCCATAGTATTAGAGTTGTAAAACTTAAAGGCAGGCAATGGATGGTCGGATAAAAGTTTCACAGAGTTATTAGTCCTTATGAAAGATATGCTTCTGGAGGATAATGTTCTTCCTGATCGAACATATGTGGCCAAAAAAATGTTGTATTCTATTGGCATGAGCTATGATAAGATACATGCTTGTACAAATGATTGCATTTTGTTTCGAAATGAATATGTATCGTTAAATGAGTGTCCTAAATGCGGTTTATCTCGATATAAGAAAAAATTGTCTCCAGCAAAAGTCTTATGGTATTTTTCTATAATTATGAGATTTAGACGCATGTTTCATAGTGAAACTGATGCAAGATACTTAACTTGGCATGTAGATGAAAGAATTATTGATGAAAATTTTCAACATCCGGCAGATTCACCACAGTGGTCGAAAATTGATAATGGTAATCCAGATTTTGGAGGAGAAGCAAGAAACCTTTGCTTGGCATTATCTACAGATGGAATGAACCTGCATGGTCTTCAAAGTATCTCACATTCCACATGACCTATGATTATGATGATTTATAACCTACCTCTATGGCTATGTATGAAGCGTAAGTACATGATGTTATCTATGTTAATTTCTGGACCTAAACAACCAGGGAATGACATAGACGTATACTTGACACCGTTAATCAAAGATTTAAAGATTTTGTGGGAGAACGGTGTGGAGGTTTATGATGGATATAGGAAATAAAGTTTCAATTTGAGAGTGATGTTGTCTGGCACAATTAATGATTTTCTGGCATACAAAAATCTATCAGGGTATAACATTAAATGTCAAAAAGCGTTCCTATTTGTGAAGAACACACAAATTGGAAGCGATTAGAATTTTGTCAAAAGAATGTATTTCTCGGTCATCGTAGATTCTTAAATTCTAATCATCACTACCGTGGGTGGAGAAAGGCATTCAATGGAAATAAAGAACATGATATAGCTCCACCTATGTATACAGGTAACCAAGTTTTTGAGAAGGTGAAAGATATGAGTACTCAGTTTGGTAAGCCTTTTGCAAATAAGCTTGTCAAAGGTGGATGGAAAGATAGTATCAATTATGATTTCCAACATAAAATTCCCGAGGTAATATATATTATTATGAATTATCACAATTTTTTAATTGACATATATACACATTAACAATTTCATATTTATTATTGTGTTTAGGGCATTTCACCTTGTCAGCTATATTTATCATCACCGACTTATTGCATGGTTGGCAAGGGAAAAGTACATAACACCTTCAGAGAAGTACTTCACCGTAAACCGCTCCCTGCTAGATTTATGAAAGTATCAATTGATACTGCTTTAGAGAGGGATGTGCCATTACCTTTGCCTGATGATATTTCAGATGCAACATTGCTGGGAGAGGCAATATGATCGTGTGTTTCATGACCGTCAAACCTCATTTGCATAGATGGGGAGGTATGTTTTAAAGCATTATGAACCTTTAAGTATTCAAATTATTTATGAACATTTAACGTACATTTTTTCATGGTAATGTTAGACTCACACAAAATCCAAATCAAAAGATAAGGGGATTAAGAAGCAAACCGAGTCAGTTGCATCAAAAAAAGAGGTATAACATAATTATATGATATTTATGCATAGAATGATCTTATACTTTACCTAACTAATTAAATGATATTTAGATGCATGGTAAAGAGACTGAGCAAGTTAGTAGGGGTAAAAAGACCGCGACTAGAAAAAAACCTACTTCTCAGTATAGGTCGTGCCTTCGGACATATATAGGTATAACAGATATTCCAATTGGTGGTACTCGTCTTATACCTATGAAGGCAGACATTTTTGGTTATTAATACATGGGATAAATTGGTAGAGAAGATATTGATCAAGTTTTACAACATTCTACTTTAGGCCTTCGTGTTATCTATACATACATCAGGTATACTCCGATCAATTTTGTTTAATTAAATGAACAATTTATTTACTCATTTCAATGAATATAGTCTAATTTTAATGATGTTTTTATTTAAGGTTTTTGTATGACAAAGTGATGTGCCCGCGTGGATTGGAAGAAATATTCGCTTTCTTAGCTCCCAACACCGTTAACACAGGGTTAATTGTAACAAAACCAGATGATGTCATATCATATGTACTCGGTTTATTTATGATCAACAAAGATACATAAAAGTTGTTCTTTTTACCATATAATACTGGCAACGGGTTAGATTTTCATCCTAACTTCATATATTATAATTTTTTAATTTTTGACGTTTTGTAGAAATTTTCCATCAAACATTTGTTTAATTTTACAGTGGACATTGGTTGTTGCTTGCAATTAATCCTGTTAGAGAGATTGTATACTATCTGGATTTGTTATACAATGATTGGATAACATACCTAGATTTGAAGAAGACAATTGATACGTAAGTGAGATTGTTCTAAATATTTATGTGTATATTTATTTATCTATGTGAGATTATTCTAAATAGTCGTTTATATTTTATTATAGCGTTTTACAAACTTTTAGATCACAAAGAGGTATTTAAGTATCAAAGAGTAGAGCCAACAACATTACGTGATCAGAGTGTAGGTATATTTTCACAATTTTGATTATATTAGTGATGATACTTGATAAAAACAAGTTAAGGGGTATATCCTGATATATATATATATATATATATATATATATTATATATATATATATATATATATGTATTTTCTTTCCATGTGTAGTGTTCTCGTCAACGTAATGGTATAGATTGCAGTTATTTCATGTTGAGGTTTATGAAAGAAACGCTTCTTTTGGACCGAATAGAGATTCCATCCATGGTATGAATTTCTAACTTATTAATTATTTTAATATTTCTCATAAAATGGCATAGTGTTTTAACTATATCACATACTATGTTATTTTACTACGTAGTACTTTGACGAATTCAATTGTGCACATTACTCAAAAGATCAATTGGATGAACTTATGGAGGAATGGTGTCAATTCATTATGGAGTTGAGAATTTTATACGGTATATTATCTTTCTTTCATTGATGAGAATTTTGAGTACAACTTTTGAGTTTTAAGTATAAATTGGAATAAAGTTTTGTTTTATCATGGTATGAATTTTGATCTTTTGGTTTTGTTTCAGGTTATAGGTGCAGATGTAGAAGATAGAGCTAACAAGTCCTTTGTTGTTGTTTTTTAGAAATTCTCGAAGATAGTAATATGTAGATTAAACATCAATTTAGAATTTTTAGAATTTTCAAGTTGTTGTATATATCATCATTTATATATATGTAGATTTTTTGATATGCAAATTTGATGCATATATATTGGATTGAAGCTACCAAATTTGGTGCAAAATATGGTCAAAACCTGGTGCAGAAAATGGTGAAAACCTGGTGCAAAAAATGGAGAAAATATTTGACAGCGCCTAAGGAGAAAATATGTCTAATATTAAAAAAAAATTGTTAACATTAGACAGCGCTTAAGGAGAAAAGCGCTGTCTAAAGTAGGCAGAGAGCGCTGCCTATGGTGGGGAACAGACAACACTTTTAAAGAAAAGCGCTGTCTAAAGTAGGGAGAAAGCGCTACCTAAAATGGGAAAGTGCTGCCTAACGGTGGGGAACAAACAACGCTTTTGAAGAAAAGCACTGTCTAAAGAGATGTAAGAAGCGCTGACTAAAATGAGAAAGCGCTGCTAAAGGTGTACTTACCAAAGCGTTGTCTGAAGGGAAAGCGCTGCTAAAGGTTTTCATAAGAAAGCGCTCTTAAAGTAAAAGCGCTGCTAAAGGGGGACATATAGCAGCGCTTTTACATTAATCCAAAGTGTTGCCTTTTCTTATAGCAGTGATTGGTTTAGGCAGCGCTTTAAAGCGCTGTTTTATGGCCAAAAAAAGTGTTGTCTATGCACTTGTTTGGCATTGTGTCTAACTTAGGAATTATTTTATATTTCTCATAAAATAGCATAGTTTTTTTAACTAAATCACATACTATGTAGTACTTTGACGAATTCAATTGTGCTCATTACTCAAAAGATCAATTTGGATGAACTTATGGAGGAATGATGTCAATTCATTATGGAGTTGAGAATGTTATAAGGTATATTGTCTTTCTTTATTGATGAGAATTTTGAATATAACTTTCGAGATTTGAGTATAAATTCGAATAAAGTTTTGTTTTATCATGGTATGAATTTCGATCTTTTGGTTTTGTTTCAAGTTATAGGTGCAGATGTACAAGATAAAGCTAACAAGTTCATTGTTGTTGTTTTTTAGAAATTCTCGAAGATAGTAATATGTAGATTAAACATCAATTTAGAATTTTCGAATTTTGAAGTTGTATCATCAATTTTCAAGTTGTTGTTGTATATATCATCAATTATATATATGTAGATTTTTTTGTATATACAAATTTGGTGCATTTATATTGGATTGAAGATACCAAATCTGGTGTAAAATATGGTGAAAACCTGGTGCAAAATATGATGAAAATCTGGTGAAAATTTATTGTAAATATTAGACAGCGCTTTCTGTAAGAGAAAATAAGTCTAATATTTAAAAAAATTTGTGAACATTAGACAACGCTTAATGAGGAAAGCGTTGTCTAAAGTGGAGAAAAACGCTTCCTAAAATGGGGAAAAGCGCTGCCTAAAATGGGAAAGCGCTGCCTAAAGTTGAGAAAAGACAGCACTTTAAAGAAAAGCGCTATCTAAAGAGATGCGTAAAACATAACCAAAAGCGTTGTCTAAAGAGAAAGCGCTGTTAAAGGGGTACATACAGAAAGCGCTTCAAAAGAGAAAGCGCTGCTAAAGAGGTGCATAAGAAAGCGCATTTAAAGTAAAAGTGTTTCCTAAAGGGGACATATAGCAGCACTTTTATATTAATCTAAACCACTGCCTTTACCTATAGCAGCGCTGGTTTAGGCAGCGCTTTAAAGCGTTGTCTATGACAAAAAAAAGTGATGTCTATGTGCTTGATTGGCATAGTAATTGCTTGGACTTGATCAAATTTGTTAAAGAGTGAGTCAAGTTTTGGAGAATTGTCATCAACATCAATTTAAACTTAAAGTAGAGAATTTTGTAGTATATCTTAAAATATTAAGTGAGATAAAAAATAAATTTTTAGTACAGTCAGTTTTCAATGAGCGGTGTGGCGACCATCGGTGGTGCTTTGTGAAATTAATGTCATGACGTCGGCAGAGGTCTGGCTAGCAGCGGTCAGATGAGGGCCATCAGTTGGATTATATTACTTGGATATTGAATCGGGTAGATTCAGTTCTCTAGTTTGTTAAGGGATGTGTCGTGTTTTGGGCTAGAATTAAATCTAAGATTTCGAAAGTTAAACTCTGCATTGAAAGTTTAAATCAAACAAAGTG